>JARYHS010009186.1:240693814-240904020 GCA_031002005.1 Vandiemenella viatica
GTTGGAAGTCATTGTATAGCATCTGTTAGACTGTTACATACCAAACTGTGTTTATTTGTAATTATTTCACTAATTTTCAATTGTTTTCTTGGACATTATTGCTGAATAAAATCGAATAGCGATTGTGTAAAATAAATTGAAATCTTGAGCTTTAAATGCATTTATACATGCCATAGAAATTTTATTAATAATGAAGACAATTAATGTTTGATGTTTATCCAACTACATAACAACTAGAAACTAACAGGTCGTGATGACCTTCTGTCGATGGGTCTTTCAAACCCTTTCCCAGTTCATATTTGTGCGACAGCATCAATTTTGGTAGAAGTTGCTAACTACTGCAGGTTGAGTGACTGCTGATTGTTCAATACATGTCTGGATTTGGGTCATTGGCTTTTGTATAAGATCATCACTCATTTTCACTGTAAGGCTTCTGTGGTATATTTTTGATAGTGCGCAAAACCCAGCTTCTCGCAACCAAGTGTCGTGTCGTTTAGTTGATTTGACTTTGCATGACGGAAGCTTCGATGTGTCATTCAGCCCGTTGAAGCCAGATGCATAACCTTCGTATTCGGCTGAAACCTAATATCACCAATAGTGAATCTAGAAAATCCTCATTACGTACTGACGATGCTTTTTCCAGATCACCTAGTGACTATTGTCAGTGAAGATTATTACAGATAGCAGTTATCTGCTACAAAGAATTTCGTCTTCGTACAACTTGCAGATATCGCACAGTAAAAAATCGGTGGCATTTTATGGGAAAACCATAGTTCAGTTTTAGTGAAAGTTTGTGAGTACATAATCAGTTTAACAGGTATTTTTTTGAATACTTGTGATTAAATATTTTGTATTTGGACGAAGATGATATTCAACAGAAAATAGAATGATTTAATATGTTGCGCGAAAGAATTAACGTAAAAACTCTACAGAATAAAGAAAGTAAGGAAATAATATTAAAATTTTACGTTTTCGATGTTACATGGAAATGAAACTTGGATAATAAGAAATAAGGATAGCCTTACAGTAAGAATTCAAAGTGCAGAGATGATATTAATAAGACACTGGACTAAACAGGACATGAAAAGAAGTAAAAGATAAGGGAAATGTTAATAGGAATGATTGGAAAGGACGATGAATAGTATGAGTGACAGTAGATTTACGAAGATACTATATATCAATTTGGATTATGGGTACGACCAAGTGTAGTATCAGATGAAAGTATCTGGAAAATCTCTAAATGCGGGCGTAGTGGGCAGGATTCTGAAACGTGATAATGAAGATAGTCAGTCTGTCGAACAGCACGTCATATTAGTATAACTGGTCGCAGTCCATTAGGAGCCGTCACTGATTGAGAGCAAAAGGAAGTTGCTCCATCTCACGGCGGGCAGTCCATCCTGTCCGAAGTGGACTCCTGGGGTGTTCTCTGTCATCTCTGATCGCCACTCCAAATTCCTCTTCACCGTTCTACATTTATAATTCGCAATTCACCTAACTGTGGATGCCAGAGGGACCTTTATCTATCTATATATCTATAAAATGAAAACCGTCTATATATATTCCAGAAAAACTTTACATAACGCCGAAGCAGTAAGTGAAAATCTGAACGTATACCGTGAAACATCAGAGATGCAATACGGAAAAAAATAAAAAATAATAATAGCCGTACTACCGCATCTACCGATTTCTTCCTTAAATTTCGGTTTTTCCGTCTTTTAATCCCGTAGATGGCCGTATTGAATGCGAATCTCATACGAGGAAACTACGTAAATTAATTTTAATAATACAATGGAAAAAACAACCGAGAGCTTCTTAGCTTTTTGAAGCTACGAACTCAGACCGCACAGCTACAATCTCTGACCTTTTGTAGTGAAATTATATTAATTGTTGATAGTGAGTAATGCATATCTGATGGGTTTTAAAATGAACTGAACTGTTTAAAGCCTTTAGAGTTGGTACTAAAAGTACTTTAGGAAAATAATTCTGAATACTTCTTATTCAACTGAAGCTTTTTTGGTAGTTCTGCAGATCATGAAACATTTTGCATTATAAACGTGCCAGTTTCTCCTGTAATATTGCATTTATTCATTTTACAATGAATTATGTCATTCAGTAATCATCCATTTCCGAATATTTTTTTTTTATAATTTACTGTTTAACGATTCTGTCTTTCACATGTTTTTTGCAGGAATGGCTGGGTTATTTCAATGAAACGTGTTTCTGATTTTGCGACTAAAAATAATGTAGGAATAAATCGACCCCAACCCATCCCCTTTGGGCAACTCCGGGGATTAGCCGTGCAAATACATATAGCAAATGGAGCGATAAACATGAAATTTGTTTCAAATGTGCAGAAAATTGAAATCTATTATGATCTTCAACTTTTTTTCACAAATAATCTGGCATAACTTGAAAACTGTTGAAGGAAACTTGGAAGCTCAAAATCCGGCTTAGAATCTGCCGTATGTCTTATGATGATATGTGATCTGCCGCCGAATCAGGATGAAAATCTGTTTTTAACATCTTTTTTTTGACGTTCACTAATTTCTGTAAGATCACAATGAAACTTGTTCAAAGCGGATATAGTTTTTTTGCTCTAATGGTCTTCGTCACTAAAGAATTTTGTTCATGAAAAATGAGGTTCAAAAATTGTAAAATTTTATTTAATTTAACCCTCAGAATGACAACCAGACAGAACTAAACAACCATCTCCCCCACCCCAACCCCCTTTCCCCACCTCCCCTCTCAGGCCGGTTGGGATATCTGTCGAACTTTCTAAAAAGTTTTGTTAATATTATCGGAAAGACTGTTGAAAGTTTGTCACATGTAAAAACGGGGACTTTACCTGCATGTAATTGCAATGAAGTCTTTACGGGTGTACCGCAGGATTGTGTTGTGAAAACACGATGTTTCTACGACTAACTCCGTCGTCTTCCTCAGATGCAGAAACATCTGTACTGGTTGGTTGACCGACATATACAATTATTGGGCAACGCCGGGAACTTTGCTAGTTGCTGTCAATAAATTACAACCTATGTCCAGAACAAGAACGATCTCAAACGCAGGCTGGTACTAAGCCTTCTTAAGAAGGAGAACATTTCAATTGCAATACTGTTCGGTTTTAGTTGGGTGGATTAAGTTTTATTTGACTGTATGATTGATCGATTGCCATACTCTCCCAGTGCAGAAGTGATTTTTGAAACTGCAGAGACCGTGTCGAGGTCATGGAGGCGCAGTTGATTTCCCTCGTCTCGTTTTAATTTCCGGGTTATATCCGAGCCCTCGGGCTCTGTGATTGATACTCATCACCTCACTCGGTCTGCGTCCAAAAGAAAACAATATGAGGGACCTCGGCGAATAATTCACGAGATGAAATTGTACCCGTCCTCTCTTATATTGTAACATTAGATTTATATTGGCTTCCAAAATTTAATAAACGTATGAAATTGTAATATGCGGACGTAATGTCTCGGTATTTTTTAATAGGCACAGACTGCAATTAATGTTAGAATTCAATCTCGTTAAATATTACTTATTTGCATTTCCAAAGAATAAGAGAAGAAAAAAAATAAATGGGTGTTTACCTAAACAGTGTTAGTACGTGCACAACCTACCAACATAAATGTAACTTATTTGCAGTTCCAAAGAATAAGAGAGGAAAAAAATAAATGGGTATTTACCTAAACAGTGTTAGTACGTGCACAACATCCCAACATAAATGCTCCATGTAAGGTAATTAAACATGAGAACTCAGTTTTCATGGCAATGTACACTCGTAATCATATTTTTCAGGGGATTCTTAATCTGTTGAAACTGTTGTTTGTTTGTGTGTGTGTGTACGAATGCTTAAATGTGCTTTTCTTTCACTTGTTGGAACTCTTATAGATATATTCAAATATGAATTTTAAAATTATCTAGGCGATGAAAAGCTATGATACAGATGACATCATTTTCAAAAGAATATTAGATACGTAATAGTGATTTCTTAAGGTTTTTTTTTCCCTGGCCTTCATTCTAATGAATAATCAATCTTTTAACAATTTTCGTTTCAGGATCATGCCTTGTTATTGAACGTAACAACTATTTTGTCACTCTTTTCACAGTGAAATAGCTACTTAATCTGATTAAAAACTAAGCAAAATAGTTGTAAACACAGGTAATTTAAACAGCATGCCTGCATAGATATATACCTCTTTTAGGTATATGACATTTCTCAAATTATCTAAAATTTAACTAAAATGTAACTATCCACCGATGGAAATCATTACCGGTGTAGAGATATAGTAAAGGGGTATTCAAAAATAAGGAGAAGATCCATTTTTATTTCTCACAAACTATAAAAAATACAAATACGTGTCACACATCACTGGATAGAGGGAAGTTCAAAGTTTGTAACTGCAACCTATTAGTTCCAATCTCTGCCGCCAACGGCGCTGTTGTCTGTTTACGTGGAAATCTCGATGCCACAAGAGAAATCTCTCTTTTTTTTAACTTGTGGCTTTACGCCTCGTCGACGTCGAGGTCATTAGAGGCGGGATGGCACTGGAGACAAGGAACGGGAAGGAATTACGCCATGGCATTTGAAGGAAGCATCCCGGCATTCGCCTGGAATGATTTGGGGAAACTATGGAAAACCCAAAACTGGATACCCGGACGGGGATTCGAACCGCCGTCCTCCCGAATGCGAGGCCAGATTGTTAACCACTCACCCACCACTCTCGGTCATAAGAGAAGTCATTTTGCGTTCCACAGTATGAAAAAAGTGAATCCATTGTTGATGTTCAGCGATCATTCCGTCGGAAGTTGAATAAAGTACCACATCGTCATCAACAGATTTGCGATTTGCATAAGAAATTCGCGAGAGATTCACACCAAACGAATTCTCTTGTGGATCGCCATTTTCACGTAAACAGATAACAGCGCCGTTGGCAGCAAGGAATGGAACTAGATGGCAGGGGTTACAAACTTTGAACCTTCCTCTAACCAGTCATTTGTATCTTTTATAGTTTGTGGAAAATAAAAAGGCAAAACCTACTTGTTGTTTTTGTATAACCTGTATACCTAGTGGTCTGTGCGAAATGTTCTGTCGGAACAAAATTCTTTTTAAACTTCCAGAATCTCCGCAAATAACAAAGCGTTGATTTGGTGTCAGCGTATTTCAATCGGCATCAACACCTGAGAATATTGCAGAGCTAGACTAAAATATTCAGCTAAAATTCAGATTTTCCATTTCCCAACTGCTCATGCAGTTGTTGTAGTAACACCGCCGGTAGCCTCTTTATACATCTTTATCATCATCGATTTTCCATTTCAGTGTACTGGGTGTGGCAATGAACAAAACTCTTCCATAACCTGCTTTCTTGCCATCGCTTCTATTACAGTATTTTCTCCCACTTGCGACTGGCGAAGTCTTTTTCTGCTCGCTTCATCCAACTATCTGCTGGCATTCCTCTCGGTCTTCTTACAGTTATTTATTTTTTAATTTGTGTATGATGCTATATGACATCTACAACATTGATTTTCTTACAGTTACTAATTATTCAAAAGATGCCTTAGGTGAAAAAATGGAGGCTTTCCCATATATCAGTTGTATAAAATCAATTCCCAGGCCCCCTACTGGGTGAGCTCAGATGAGAGGCCCGACGAGTACTTTTATAGAATGGCTTTCAGCATTTCTCATTTTCCAACCAGCAGTAAAATGTCAACAGACCACTAACTGATATAAGCATAATTGTTTACGTATGTGTATATTATTTACCAGCCCTACACGCTGATTCGAATCCCCGTCTGGGCATCCAGATTTGGGTTTTCTTTGGTTTCCCCAAATCAATCGACACCAATGCCGGGATGCTTCCTTTAAATTCCCGTCCGGCTATGCCGATTTTGGTTTTCCATAGTTTCCTGAAATCAATGGAGCTGAATGGAGGCATTGTTGCTTCAAAAGCCGTGGTCGAATTCCTTCACATTCCTAGTCCCTACCCCTCGTCCTCTCCTGGCTCTAATGAAATCGATGTTGGCGAACCCTAAAGCCCTGACAAACGAAAACATAAACGACTAAATAACTAGTAAAGGCATGCAAATTATGACGCTGGTGATGTGTAGAAACTGTGCGCTGGCAGTATGTCTCCTTCGGCTTTATTCAAGCGAACAGTCCTCTACCGGTAGCACAGTTTTTGTCTTTGTTTGCTAACCCGAACTTGGAGAGGAGTCGTATTTATTCAGCGATTGTCAGAGGCAGGACGGTACATTCTTTTCCTCGGGCACCTACAGATTAACTGGAAATACAAACGACGTAACGACCACTTTTCACTTAGACAAACCCAGCTTAGCCGCTACCAAGAATAGAACCGGGAACCTTCAGTTTATAATGAGCCTCTTAACAGTTAGCTGTCGAACCTCATACTATTTTAATTAGGAAGAGTATAAAAAAAAATTGGATAGCTACTGTACTCATGTTCCTGAGGCTTGATGAAAAACTCCTTACAATCAGAATATGTACATAAAGTTTAGTTGATAGATTCGTGAGATATTTACAGAAATGTTTACAGGAAGTCGTGGTATGTCTTAATGGGATGACAGACGATACGAGAACGTGTTGAATGATTGCCTCCTGCTTAGACCTTTCTACTGAAATTTCGTACAGTTTTTCGGATTAAATTTTCAACTGTGAATTGCAGTTTGTCTGTCGCGTCTAATGAACAATGGTGCATTTATAAACATCCATAGGAAGTTGGTACTTTGGCAGCTTGGAGGGGGTGAAACGAACCTGTCCGTCACTAAACAGCATGCCACATCTAAGAACTTTCAGTCACAGAAAAACCACTCCGGATTTCCTGGTCATTACTTCTTGAGAATGATACTTCATGAAAAGATACATTATACGGATATTGCAGTCCGTCATAAAGAAAGTTAAGAAGTGTTTCTGTCGTTACTTTCGAGAAATATGGATTTATAACCACTTTCCGATGACTTTAAATGTGTTATTTCTTTCACCCTGCCATTATTCTTTCATTCGTTGCTTGGCTGTTTCCAAAGTTTGCGAACAGTTTGAAGGTATTTTCCTTCATCAGTTCAGCCTCTTGACAAACAAGATCCAGTTGCACAGGAGACCTCATCGCGTGTATCACGGGACGGAGAACATCTGCAGCAATACACAGGTGGCGCCGTTTCACTGCGCCATCTGCAAGTACAATCAGCGGTCACGTGGTCTCGCCAAACTATAAGATGCGAAAGTCTGGTAGGCTCCCCTATACGGAGCTTCACCACGTTTTGAAGATTCACTCATCACACACGGATTCGGTTTTTGACTCGATAAAATGTCTATACGAACGACTACATTTTATACTCTCAAGACATTGGGCCAGAAATTAAAACACTAATGTCTCACGCCTCTCACAGGACCATCATAATTGTTGTCCCCCCCCTTAGTGATTAGCAAAACTGGGTGGTACTAAAAAGAATTAGGTTTAGCTTTCTGTGGGGAAATTCTTACCGTTTTCCAGATTAAATATAGTTAAAAATCGTGTATTTATCGGAACATCTTCAAAATTTAATTGCCATGAAAATAATGCCCATGTACAGAGGTTTCCATAATTTTTTTATTTACATTTTATAAGTACCTTCGGAAAATTTTGTTTAATCTATTCTTACCGAGCGTGGTGGTGAACGGTTAACGCTCTGGCCTCGCATTCGGGAGGACGGCGGTTCGAATCCTCGTCCGGGCATCCAGATTTGGGTTTTCCATGGTTTCCCCAAACCACTCCAGGTGAATGCCGGGATGCTTCCTTCAAAAGGCCATGGGCGAATTCCTTCCCGTTCCTTGTCCCCAGTCCCATCCCGCCTCTAATAAACTCGATGTCGACGAGGCGTAAAGCCATATGTAAAAAAAAACTCTTCTCCGTCCGAAAACCGTTGTGTAGAAACTGTCTCTGAACGCTGTGAGCGGAGCGTTCCTGTCATGCTGAAAGATCTATCTCTTGATCGCCACAGTGCAGAATGTTTATATTTTCTCGCTGACTCAGGAAATCTTTTTAGCACTTTAATGTATCATGTTAGTTTACTGTGTTATCCTTGGGTCGTATTAGCAGTGAACGATCCACTTGATGACGAAAGCATTGTCTTTACATGGGATCACACCTGCCTCTTATATTTTGGCGATGAAGTATTCTTCTACTGACTGGATTAATGTTTTGTTTTGGATTTTTTTTATAATACTATAATACAACGATTCTTCGCCTGCAGTGACTTTAGGAACAAATGTCTCTTTTTTCTTTATTGTGAATGCCTAGCATACACAGAACGAATGTATCTATGAAACTTTTGGTGTTCATTCTTAATTCATTGCCATGAATTAATGTAAATTCCAGTCAGTTCTTCCAATTCATCGAATTTTCTGCGATGATTCGACTATCCCCTCACGGAGTTTTTGAAAATTTTAGTTCATTCTGGTGATAGATGTTATTCTTCAAATAACAATCCACTTCTTTTAAAAGGAAAAAACCATTCGTAAACCATCATCTGTGTAAAAAGTCCTTCCCGAAAGCCTTCCGTATTATTGTTAAAGTCTCTTCGTACGGTTTACCTTGCTGCAAACAAATCTTGATATTATCTTTGTGTCGCCATTGTAAATCGATTTTTTTGGGGGGGGGGGGGAGATAGCAGGAAAACATTTCTAGCACCTCACCATTAGCCATAAAATAGTTCCTTGTTTCTTTTAACTATCCACTGTTTACGGCAAGAGGAATTTACATCCTGAGTTTTTGACCTACCTTAATCGACAGATGTAAACTAGTTTTTTGATAGGATAATCTCTTATTAATCAATTTTAATGTTTTTAGTTTTTTCACTGTCAAATAAAATGGTTGTTTCAGTTTACCACAAACCGCTTGATTCTAAAGTGTTAATTGTCTTGACTGTTAAGTAGATAATTTGAGCAGGGATTTATAGGAGCCCTAAAGTGAAAATAAAAAAAAAAAATAATAAATGACTACCAGCAGAGTACATTTTTTTCGATCCATTGTATTTGGGTATTTTAAACTCAGACAGACTTGTTATGAGTATAAAAGTTATTAGGTGTAAAATAGAACAGACAATTTTTAGGACTGGAGTTAAATGTGTCGGATTGGAAATGTATTTCGAGTAGAATTGAAGAATTGATGTAATCTCCAACCAGCATGTTTCCTGTTAACGATCCAGTTTTTTTTTTTAACTGCTTTACGTTTCTCAACAGCGAGGTCTTTAGAGACGGGAAAGGATGGGGGGCAAGGATGGGGGCAATGAATGGGAAGGAATTCGGCCATGGCCTTTTGAAGGAAGCATCCCGGCATTTGCCTGGAGTGATTTGGGAAACCATGGAAAACCCAAATCTGGATGCCCGGACGGGGATTCGAACCGGCGTCCTCCCGAATGCGAGTCGAGAACGCTATCCGTTACACCGCCACGCTCGGTTTAACGATCCCGACTTGTGCATTAATGCTGCTCCTCTTGCCAATTTAAAACGTTAAGCGAGCACTCGTTGACTGTAGGGATTCTTGTCATCAGCTTTCATTTGTTTACAGAGGTATCGCAAGGTTGCTACAGCTCACTGTTAACAAGTTGCACATGTAGTTAACAACAAATGTTTTCTAATTCTCGACCGAAAAATGCGCTGTTCTCTTTACGCGAATAATAAGTACGAAAAAGAATCTTTTTTATCTGTTTAAGCGAGAAGGTGGAACGTGGTTGTTGGAAGATCGCATTATGAAGTATTAAGTATTTAAGATATTCTTACAAAATGGTAGTATCTAAACTTAACGGTATATCCGTGAATTGTCTGATTCCGTGGATTGTCTGATTATAAATTTAGTTTTTCATTGATATGATCATCACCATCCTTCAAATTTTATCCACAGGATCTGTTCCAGATTCTACCTCTTTTTCGGCATCGGCTCATCTTTTCTTTTTTATTTTTTTTTATCATCTTATGGAGTGTTCCTCCACTCGCACTTTCTAATTTCTCTTTCCATCTTTCTCCGTATGCATAAATTTGGTTCCTCATATACCAGTTATATAGTTCTCTGCAAATCAGTTTGTTGCATAATCAGCTTTTTTTAACAGTTTAACGTCCCCTTTTAACAACGTGGTCTTTAGAGACGGGAAAGGATGGGGGCAAGGAATGGGAAGGAATTCGGCCATGGCCTTTTGAACGAAGCATCCCGGCATTCACCTGGAGTGATTTGGGGAAACCATGGAAAACCCAAATCTGGATGCCCGGACGGGGATTCGAACCGCCGTCCTCCCGAATGCGAGGCCAGAACGCTATCCGTTACACCACCACGCTCGGTCATAATCAGCTTCTTTGAAAGCTTGTAAACTCTTCATTTTCAATCACTTTTTTTAAGTCTCTTTCTTACACCCATACAAAAACATAAAATTCTGTGACCTTATAGAATTTTTTTGTATATTTTCTCTCGTTTTTTTTTTTTTTTTTTTTTTTTTTTTTTTTTTTTGCAAAGCCTTTTATTGAGCATATTACCATATCCGTTTCACGTGTCGCAAACTAGATAATTGAAAGTTTGTTTTATTGTCAACAGTTGTTCCTTGGAGAACGTAATTTTAACTTTAAATGACCAAAAACCTTGGTTTCTGATTTTGATATTTCATACTGGCGCGTTCTCTATATCTTAAATTTGTGTTTGTTGTGTTTCAGCGGCTGACGTGGTACTCGCCGGAGGAGGACGTCAAGATGTGCCTCGTCAAGGGGAAGGACGACGTGAGTACAGCAGTCAGCGATATCACGCCTGCTTTCTGCGATGTTATTTGCGTGAATAGTGATTTTAATATCAAACTATAGCTGTTTTGCTATGCATATAATTTTGATTAAAAATGAGGCTACCTCAATTAATTATGAGAGTTTTTTTGTTGTTGTTAAACATATTCATTAACGGATGATCTTTATTTTCGTTTTTGTTGCTTGCTATTGCCTCAGTATAAGCAGGGAAAACTTGCTTTATGGTTGTTCATAATAATCCAGCAATTTTGGGCATTAAATATTTCATGAAAGTTTGAAATAAAAACAGAATTTATAGTTGTACTTAAGGAGCATATTCCTGCTTATCTTTGCATCCGCGTGCACCATCGTGGTGGGTGAGCGGAAACGCTTTGTCCTCGTATTCGGGGGGACAAGGGTTCGAATCCCCGTCTGGCCATCCAGATTTAGGAATTTCATGGTTTCCCGAAATCACTGAAGACAAATGCGGGGATCGTTACTTCAAAAAGCCTTTCCCGCGTCTAATGATCTTGACGTCGACGAAGCGTAAAGCAATGAGGAAAAAATAATTAAAACTTCGCGAACAGCTATCATTATTATTATTATTACATTAACTGTTGTTTGATTCACAGATACTCTTTTCCGACATTTAAATTTAACAAATATTTCAAGACAATTTATTCCGAGAATTTTTTTTTACATATGGCTTTACGCCTTGATGTCATTCGAGGCGGGATGGGACTGGGAACAAGGAACGGGAAGGAATTCGGCCATGGCCTTTTGAAGTAAACATCCTGGCATTCGGCTGGAGTGACTTGGGGAAACCACGGAAAACCCAAATCTGGATGCCCAGACGGGGATTCGCACCGGCGCGGCGTCCTCCCGAATGCGACGCCAGAGCGTTAACCGCTCACCCACCACGCTCGGTTCTAGAATGTGAGAGGATATGTTGATTTTTACAGTAAGTGCTACTGTCTGCAACGAGAAAACAAGGAACGCAGTGGGTCTTCCACTATAGAACACACAGGTTAAGGACTTTGTTGAAATATACACCACGGGCGGCAAATGAAAATTATTATGCCGTTTGTTATTGTTAGTGTCTGTCATACAGTTTCTGTGTTAGTGTTGCCATGTTTTGCCACGTATTTATATCATTCTTTAGTATTTTTAGGTAACTTTTATGTTTAATTTTTAAATATCAGCGTATTAGGGGATTAGCCTGACCCAGGGCCGAGATCGTAAAAAAAAAAGTAATTATGTCTGGCGGATAACACAATGTTTAACATAGCGTTAATTGTTTTGAAGCCCCACTGGTGAATAATTTATTAGCATTCGGTACTCGGCCGGTAGGGTAGAGGAGATGTGGCTCATGAACTACCGGACTGCAAAGCAAAGGGCTTGGTTACATCCCGAATGTCTCCGCAGTGCGTATAGAGTATAGACTGACGGTACACGGCGCTGTTGATTTGTCCGTTTGGTGTGGACGTTAAACTTGCTACCCTACTGAATGGATCGGCGCGGGGTTTTGTCCTCTCCCTTTTTAAAGCTCTCATCCACAACTTGAACAAGACAAACTGATACTGTCGCGTTTTATTTTATTTTATATATATATATATATATATATTTTTCTGTCATCAGTCTTTAGACTGGTTTGATGCAATCCTCCATCCCTTCCTATCTTGTGCTAACCTCTTCACCTCTACATATCCCTTACAACCTACACCCTCAATTATCTGCTTCATATATTATAATCTCTGTTTTCCTCTACATTTCTTATCTTCGACTGTTCCCTCCACCAGCAAATTAACCAATCCAGAATGTCTCAAAATATGACCTATCAGGCTGTCTCTTCTTTCTGTAAGCTTCTTCCACAAACTTCTTTCTTCACCCATTATTTTCAAAACTCGTTCATTTCGTACTTTGTCTGTCCACTTAATTTTCAGCATTCTTCTGTAGCACCACATTTCAAATCCTTCAATTTTCTTTCTTTCTGGCATTCCTAAAGTCCATGTTTCGCTACCATAAAGTGCTGTGCTCCACACGTAGTTCTTTATAATTCCTAGATCAATATTTGAAACTAAAAGATTTCTCTTTTTTCATGAAGGCTCTTTTTGCTAATGCTATTCTGCTTTTAAGATCATTCTTGCTTCGGCCATCAGTTGTAACTTTGCTTCCCAAGTAGCAGAATTCACTTATTTCTCCTATTGCATCCGATCCTATTTTAATATTTAATCTACTGTGAGTGGTATCAATTCTGCTACATTTCATCACTTTTGTCTTGCTTGTCTACAGACACAAAAAACACTTACTAACCATTATTGGAAAGCTAACCCACATCAGTAAAATTTTATCCTGAGACTGGATACAGGAGGAGATGCTGCACAATAACAACATACTGCAAGGTGATATAGAAGGCTGCAACACTTTGATTTATCCTATTATGTGGTTGCAATATTTTTTTTTGGTTCTCTCCTTCCCCCTCCCCCCAAGTAAGTCGGCTATAAGTATTTTCAACCCCATGTTTTTTTTTTTTTTTTTAATTTTGTGATGTAGGTTTAAAGACTAGCCAGAATGCTTAGACACCACGACACTGAATCGGGGGGGTGGGGGGAGGGGGAGGTGGAGTACAACGGATACAGGTTAGATTACTGGCCATCCCGATTCCGCCTCATAAACTACACATTTCACAAACAAAAATACACTTATCGGATAAAGCGTAAGTTATACGAATCGCAGACACATGGCAACACCTAAGCTCCCCTCTCCCAATGCTCTAAGAACTGAAATTCCCTGGTTCTAACTACCCAGTGGAAACATTGGAGAGATTCCTAATTACAAGCCGTGACGGGAATCAAGGCTTGGAGTGATGTGATTCGGTCCATTCACACATAATAGTAATAACAGTATTAAGATTTGAAAGAGCTAAAGTAGCGCGCAAGCTGCAAAATTTTGAGTTAAAACGTCAGAAGTTGTGAGGGCATAACAGACTGACGAATGATTAATTCGATAAGGGCGCCGTTCCTCACTCAGTAGGTACAGATCCCTTAAAACCGAAAATGAAGGCGAACAAAGGATCATGAAGTGTCCAAAATGCTTGGTCAACTGAATGGATAAATTTAACTCAGATTGAAGCCAATTACCTTAAAGGTTATGCCTCATCACGAAAGCCACAGGTTCCGCCGTATTTATCCTCATTTCCTCACACGCTACAATGTTATTTTTTTTCTTTCCAGTTAGCGATAGAAAACAGAGTTATTACAGAAGTAACATTATTGTGCCACGCGTGTAATTTTTATGGGGTGATTAAAGATAAGTGTAAACTATTACTTTTGTGCGGTTAAATATTAACCAGCCGGCCGGCTGAGTGATAGTGGATTTTTTTTTCCGCGTGTTATCAGCGGGGCGCGGTGCTGCCTGTTGCGTGTCGCCCCCATTATTTTTAATAGGTAGTCGTCGGCTTCCATTAAAATGCAGATTAAGGTGGGACGGGGCAGCGCGGTGCAGGTGTGCCACCGCACTGGGTGGTGTGTCCCGCCGCCAAGAATTACGAGCGACACTCACTCCACCTCTGTTATCTCTTTCGGCATGGAGAGGGACGGGTCACACATCCGACTGAAATCGAGGGGGCTTTCAAATTTAAGTTGCGATTCTATATTAGCGCCATATATATATATATATATATAAAACGGATATGGAAATAAGAGACCCAACACTTACCACAGATGACGGCGGTTGCGGAAGGCTAACACAAATAACGCGATCTGGATGTTATTTTGGCTTGGTGCGCTGAGTGGCAACTTACTCTAAATTGTAAAAAGTGCAAGACAATGAGCATAACTAACAAAAAGAATCCAATTGTTCAGAAATACGAGTTAAACAATACAGTTATTGATATGGTCGATTCTATGAAATATTTGGGAGTAACAGTACAAAGGAACATGAAATGGGACATACACATTAATTCGTTAGTAGGTAGAGCAAATTCTAGGCTGCGATTCATAGGTCGAATCTTGAAAAATTGTAATGAACAAACAAAGGAGATAGCGTACAAATCTCTTGTGCGTCCACATTTGGATTACTGTTGTGCCATTTGGGACCCGTTTCGTAAGAGGTTGATCGAAAGTATAGAGAAAGTACAGAGAAGAACCGCTTGATTCGTGACCGCTTACTACAGTCCTTATGAAAGCGTCACAGAACTGATTAGTAGACTAGGCTGGGAGTCTCTGGTAGATAGACGACACACGTTTCGTTTAAACTTATTTGTAAACATGCGTACTCCCACTTTCACTTTTGAGTGTAGTGAAATACTTCTTCCACCAACCTATTTGAGTCGGAAGGACAGGAAAGATAAAATTAGAGAAATAAGGTGCCGGACTGATTCTTATATGAATTCTTTTTTCCCTCGTACAATTAGGGATTGGAATGCACAGCAAAGAGATTAGCTTTGGTGCTGAGCACCCTCTGCCACCCACAATTTTGTGAATTTCAGAGTATATATGTAGATGTAGATAACGCACAATTTCGGTGGTTAATCTTATTCATTGCAAGTAGGTGAGCCACTAGGCAGATTTAGTGTGTGCGTATCTAAATCCGCTTAGTGCCTCACCTACTTGCAATGAATAAAGTTGAGCACCGAAATATTGCTTTATTTATGTTCGTCTTTCCCAGCCACCGTCATCTGTGATAAGTGTTGGGTCTTATTTTCCTATTAGTATATTGCTCGTGGTTTTAATTATATATATTAAATAACTAGTCCACTATACAGTTTCAAATTTTAACTTGTTTTATTGCTAGTAAACCATGGGACTTCAAAATACAGTTCACATATAAACACAACACTCCAACGATTACAGTCGACACTTCTTCCAAAGACAATACTACCAAAACTGTTCGTTCAAGACTGTGCTTGGCCGACGTAAACCGAGTCTGTAAAACTCTGTCGGAAAACTGTCTCTTAGTTTCTGCTGGTTCTGAACCTGATGAGCGGACCAAGAAATCTGGAGTCGTGAGATAGCTTTTTTTTGGCTTTACGTTTCGTCGACGGCGTGGTCATTAGAGGCGGGATGGGATGGGCGACAAGGAACGGGAAGGAATTCAGCCATGGCCTATTGAAGGAAGCATCCCGACCTTCGCCTAGAGTGATTTGGGGAAACCATGGAAAACCCAAATCTGGATGCCCGAACGGGGATTCGAACCCGCGTCCTCCCGAATGCAAGGCCAGAACGTTAACCGTTCAACCACCAAGCTCGGTCGTGAGCAGCAAAACCAGATATCAGTTGTCTTATATTTTTTGTCGCTGGCTGTTTAAAAAGTCAAAGTCAAAAGTTATGTAGAGAGCACACCACGATTTTTTTACATTAAAGTTAATTTTGTAATCAGTGACTTTATTCTTTAAGCTTATTCAAAAAAAATATTTTATGCTGAATTGTGGGACATGCTGTCGCTGTTAAACAAAATCTTTATATTTAAAAATTATTTTTAATCTTTTAGTTCACATTACTACGAAAGCGTGTTTTTAGTTTTTTAAACTACAATTTTGTTTTTAAGTTTTTAGTTCAGATTGTTTCAAAAGTATTTTTCTTACTGTTGGCTTTCCTTCGCCAATCTCTCTTTCTTTTTTGTAGTTTCATTTTTAATTATTATTCCCACGAGTAACGTTCAATTAAATGTTCAACCCCACTAGGGTCCAATATCAGGGTAAATATGGAAAACTACTCTTCTATAATAGTACGAAGTAATTGAAAATGATGTTGCCAATACTAACTATTTAATATCACATTAAGTGATTGCAGACACTATCGTAGCAGCTTGTATCAAAGTATCGTCAGTTGCTCATGTGCAAAAGGTTGCGCAATAAAACCATTTTTCTGTTGTTAGTGTCAAAGTAATGAGAATACCAGTTTACAGTTGTGAAATTATTGTGTTGTTAAACTTTCTTAATACGTGTGCAAAATTTCGGAAAATTAAAACGCCTGGAAGTTGGTAATTAAGTTAAATGCATATGGCGATGATGCGGCTTAGACTAAGAAGGTCGAATCCCTTTCTTTGGCATTTCAGGGGAAAGACACTGTATAGCAATAATGCATGATACATTGTATACAGTGGTTGCTAAGCCAGTTTTACTATATTTTTCTGTCCTTTAGTATTGATCTCCGAGAGAAAGTGTATTAATTTATGATCACAATGTTGCTGGGCTGGCGCATTTCGAACAAGAAGGCGACAACATATTCGTCATATACCAAGTCATATATTTTATGTCGGCGGCTCTGTGAGGCTGCGCCGGCTCTGTCCAACCATCACCTTACTTGTATCACTCGCCAGTATCGGCAAATAGTAGAGCTGTAGTAAACCGTATCTATTCGTTACTGAGCCTGACTCGAAGTACCGAAATGTTACTCACAAATTCGTTTCGTTACTCGCATTCGTCGTATGGATGTCAGTTTGATTCGATAAACGAACAAATACGACACATCATGCGGGAACTGCAACGGTTCACCCAGCGACTAAATGAAACTGAATGAGAGGATAAACATTTCAACAACGTGAGTGGCGTATTTCTGGGAATTTGATTTGAATTCGTTTCGTTGCAAAGGAAAATGTTTGTATACAAACATGTTGCGCGTATATTATTGTAATATAATTAATATTTTTTACTGTGAAGTATTGATATTTTTAACGAGGTAAGTACGAGTAATTTATACAAGAGTTATAGTGCGGTTTGGTTTTTGTTTAACATGAAAATTTACAGAGCATAATTTGTAAATAGAAAACTTGGATAGATAATTTGAGATGTTTATTGCTTTTTTATTGATCATACCTTAATGATAGTTTATTAATTTCAAACATTGATGAAATGCGTTTATTATGAAATGCGATATTATAACTTCTACTTTATTTTACAGTGCAAATTTTACCTAAACTTACTTCACTAAATGAATAATTTACTTAAACTTTACAAAGTACGAATGAAGTAATCCCGTAAACCGTATACTACGCGATTCGATGCTTGATACTATTCTATTGTGTCAAAAGTAACGAGTAACGAAAACATACGATAGTATCGAAGTCGTCCCGTACGCGGTGCGATTCGATACAGTGCTTCATGCTAGCGCTCGACTGCACCAAAAGTAACGAGCAACGAGCAACGATTTGATAGCAACGAGTACTGATTGGTTTAGTAACGAATACCTACGGGTATTCTCGTTACTTTTTCAGCTCTAGCGAGTAGTCGTTTAGATGATTTCTCTCCAATGCGACGTCAAAAATAGTCTGTTGAAGAATCTTCTTGTTTTGAGGTGATTGCCTTAAATAAAATAGTGTGGTGTGCGATCCTAATTTCAGGTATCAAAAGCAGAAGTTGAAAAGGGTCAAGGAATGGTAGCTGGATTTGTTAGTGAAAATTACTGCAGAACCTAACCAGTAAATGCTAAACGAGTTGGATTAGGGGTAGTTAGAAGAAAGGAGGAGGGCGAAGAGAGTGCTAAAGGTGTTCAAGGTATATACTGATGATGAGGATTGAAAGGATGATGGTAGTAAGAGTAGTGCTTTGAAGGGAAGAAATGACCGTGACCACAAGCTGGCACTCTATTTCAGTTATAAGGGAATGGGAAGGATTTCTTTTGAGAATAGGGAAGTCGGGGTGAAATGAATTACAAAGGAAAGTGCTGAGCAATATATCAGAAATACGGAAAGAATAAAATAAAATTCTCGTATTTTGTTCGGTTGCTGAAATTAAGCACTCAGAGAAATGTGTACACAAATTAAGCAGGAGAATTTATTAATGTGAATGTATTTGAAATACCTTTTCATATATAATATTTGATGCCAGAATGCAGTTATTTTGTTTTTTGTTTTTTATATACGATAACTGAGACAAACAAATGTTTATATAGGAATTAAATAATCTTGGTCATTTTTGACCCCTGAAGTTGTGTGTGGCGGGTTGCTTCTCGCGCACACAGGTGCTGTAGTGAGGTGAACCGTGTCTCGGCCGTGCATACTCTTTTAATTTTTTTTAATAGTCAATGTGTTTTAACGTAAACGGAATATGCTATACCAGAATGCGATAAAAAATCTATCCGCTGATTCCTTATTCATTACTGTAGGATTTTTATTAAGTTAGAAAAAGGGGTGTCGATACAATGAAAAATATATATATGGCGGGGAACGGCTCAATCGCGCATTATAATGCAAAACCTATTTTCAAAATTTGCAGGTTATTGGAGCATATTCCCACTTGTTGTTCCTCAATGTATGATGTACCTCCAGCTCACTTCTCACGAACACCTTAGTCAGACATGTCCCAAAAAATGGACAGTACAGGTGGTTCTATTTCGAGGGCAGCTCGTTCACCTTTTTCTCTTGTGGAGTCAATGTTAAACGTTTTGTGTACAAGACACCCCTAGAGATTGAAGAGAAAGTCACGGTTTTATGTGCCGTAGTTAGAACCTCAATTGTTCCACCTAATACGAGAGAACTCATTCCGATGTTGACAAACCTGCAACGAAGCTTGTGGACTTTATTTTCAACAACTACAGTCGCAGATTGTGAAAGTAGTCCATCTACAAACAAAGATTTGTAACTTTCTCTCATCCACTTTTGGTATATTGTAAAACAACATAGAAACACCCTGTAGGTTACCCACACGCCTGGGTTAGGCCTGCAATGCAGGACATTGGGAAACTGCTTTAGCTTCGGACGTCAAAACGATTTATGCGCCAAGATTTGTGGATTCGTTTCAGTCGTCGATTTTTGTCCTCCCGCGGCTTATTTATTCGTTTTCGGTTTACAGCAGGAAGTAACAGACGAAGTTAAATCGCGCGAGCTGACAGCCGGTGTTTGTGTGTTGCAGGAGGCGTGCCAGAACTACATCCGCATCCTGGCCAAGAGCGGACCTGGTCGACTGCTGCTGTGCGGCACCAACTCCTTCAAGCCCGTCTGCAGGGACTACGTCATCGAGGTGCAGCTTCATTTCACTTGTCCTTATTCATGTACCACTTCAAACAGTATACTGATTGGTATAAATTACTATAATCCACGAAATGAAACTGAGAATGACTGTAGCTACTCCTGTTACTTTTCGTTACAATACCTCCTCACCTAAAAACGTAAAATATCTCATTGGATTTTCAGAGGACTAAAATATCATTTAACACCATGAACCATGAGGATACAAGGGGATAAAATATTTGGAACTCCTAACAGATTTTATCTCAACATCTTCCCCCCCCCCCTTTGTAAGAAAGCCAAACATCCCACTGAGCGTGGGATGAATGGTTAACTCTCTGGCCTCGCATTCGGGAGGGACGCGGGTTCGAATCCCCGTCCGGGCATCCAGATTTCGGTTTTCCATGGTTTCCCTTAATCACTCCAGGCGAATGTCGGGATGCTTCCTTCAAAAAGGCCATGGTCGAATTTCTTCCCGTTCCTTGTCCCCAGTCCCATTAATGACCTTAGCCGTCGATGAGGCTTAAAGCAATAATTTAAAAAAAACTCAAACATCCAGAGAAATATTTGTTTTTATTTATTGCAGCAAAATTAATTTAGTTTAGACTCTTAACTTATAAATCCGATTATGATGTTGCAGATCGCTCCAAATTTTGTAACATGCATAAGTTACTTAATCTCTGAAACACATATCTCAGGAGAGAAAGGAATTTTTTTTTAGCTGGGCCCAAGAAGTAGGCTAATGGGAACGAAAATGAGCATCCAAAAAGAACTAGTCATAAGCATTCCCTATTGGACTTGAACCAATAATAAAATAAATAAACCCTAAGGCCTTATTGGCTTGAATACCCTGACGAATTGTTCGGCCGCCTTGTATCAGATTGCAGCACAAACCGCCTATGTCGTGACTACCCTAACGTAACCGGATAAAGGGGACCTAGAGTTTTATGTAGAAGCCGAACTACTAAACATCCTAGTGTACTCCAAATAAACAAAGCATTGTGAGAGGTGAAGATCGGCTGAAGGGTCACTAAAATTTCCAGCCGAGACCGGGATTCGAACCATGAACCTTCCGATCTCCAGTTTGGCGTCTTTACGAGTCGAGCCACTACACTGCTGTAGATTATTTACTGATTTGCTCAAAATCATGGCGAAGGAAATGTCAGTTGATGGAGTAATAATTTGTTCAAATTTGGTGGACTAACAATTTACTCATTTGATCTGCATTAACACGCCGACTGTTTTTGGTACTAAACGGTTTTAGTACGAAATTGGGGGCCCCTTTTTGTAAGTCGTGAGGTGCCATACGCCTACAAAGGTGCCAAATTTTTACGGCTGGGGCACAACACACTTGTATCTGTGCGTCGCTGCATTATTTCGCCAACACCAGAAGGTGTTTGTCCTCACCAAAGTCCCACGTTTTAGCCTGCTGTCCTCCTAATCCCTTCTAACTCTTCTTGTATTTGATACCTCATTAGGGGCCACCCATAAATTACGTCATATGAATTTCATGATTTTTGTTGCCTTCCCCCCTCCTTGTCACAAGTGGTCATACTTGTGTGTAACCCCCCCCCCCCTCCCCAGGTGTGACGTCACATATTTTGAAATTTCGAATTTGAAAATTATTAAATTAATTTTTTTTCATATAAAATCAACAATAAAGCAAACATTTTAGAAAATTGACAAAAATTAAATCAAATGAACGATACAAAATTTAATAATTTTGTGTCCATGAACTTTTAACCAATTCCTTTATATTATTTATGACCGGTATAGCAGTCACTTCGTTCTCGATATGGTAAATGTTAGGAACATTCGATGTATCAACATCTTCTTCTTCTAACCACATAGCATTATCATCGTTTATCAAAGAAAGAACTTACCTGTCACGTCTAGTTCGAATTCTTTGACGACAAATCTTCATGATGCGCAACCTCTTGTTGCTTGTTATGTGATTGTTTGTGTTGATCAGTGAATAGATTCCGCACAATCGTTTAAATAAGTATGCGGAAGTAATATTTTGTCCAATCCTCAAATGCGTTATTTGCCTTTCGGTGTATGTTAAAGGCGGCAGACGTGCAACACCGTGGGTACAGGGAGTGCAAATTCGCGCGGGTGCCACGTGACAAAAAGTGGTACATATTATGTTTGTGACATCTCAAAGTTTATGACTCCTCCCCTCCTTTCACACGATGTCACACTTTGCTGTACCCCTCCCCCCTTAAAGTGTGACGTAATTTATGGATGGCTCCTTATGTGGATCCCGCATTAACATATTACACTGCGCAATGTTCTGTAGCCCAGTTCCCTGGCTTTCCCAGTGAACCCTTCGTCATCCGGGACCGAAACTTTGTCCACACGTCTCTCCTCTCCTCAGTAGAACTGTTTTATCCATCTACGGTTCCTTCCGCAGCACTACTTTTCTTATTTTTGGATTTGACAAAGATGTTTCAATACCCTTCCTATTTCAAACCGTCAAAAAATAAGTTATATTCTTTATAAAATCAGATTTACCGTAGAAAATGCTTATATCATGTTTATACGTTTTTTTTTTTTGCTCTCATCAGTCTCTCGACTGGTTCGATGTAATCTCTTCCTGTTTTATGCTAACATTTTCATCACAACATACCCCATACAACCTACGTCCTCATTTATATGCTTTATATATTCTAATCTCTTTCTTCCTCTGCAGTTGTTACCTTCGACTGTTCCCTCCACCAACAATTTAATCAATCCTGCATGTCTCAAAATATGACCTACCGTTCTGTCTCTTCTTGTTGTAAACTTCTCTCCTCGACCATCATTTCGAAAACTCATCGTTTCGTACTTTATCCGTCCATTTAATTCTCAACATCCTTCTACAGCAGCACATTTAAAATTCTTCAATTTTCCTTGTTTCTGGTATTCGTGCAGTCCATAAAGTGCTGTGTTGTTTGTTGCTTGCAGAGTGGGAGCTACACGCTGGAGAAGGAACGTCCTGGGCAGGCGCTGTGTCCCTACGACCCCAAGCACAACTCCACCGCCGTGCTCGTGGGTGAGTAGAGAGTCTCTCGCTTATGCCCCGTTTACACGGTGCGAGTTGACTGGAACGAGTGTACTGTCTTGCTGTGCGCGCAGCACTGGATAGTCCACTCTCCTCGCGTCAACAGATACAAGACAGACAGTTGACTAAGGATAGTGGACTCCGTTCACTTTTGGCGTGCGAGTTCAACAATCAAGATGCCTACAACTAACAAGTCGCGTAAGTGAAGCAGAGGCATTAAAATCTTTAGAACTGCATGAAAGTGAGGAAATCCGTGGAATTTTAAGAATAACAAATTATAAAACAAGGATGAGACTCTGCTATCAAAAACTTGCTTCATAGCGGTGTCATTTTCTATGTATCGGAAAAAAATATTTCACAATAGCTCCTCAAATTCAGACACAGTTAGTTATAAATGATGCAACTCTATATTTTCACTTGCAACTTTATTTTTTTAAAAAAAAAAAGGCGCTGAGGCATTTGAAGCATTTCTTTTTAATATCCACTCTTTTAACGTTTTTCTACGTTTTATTTTATTATTATTCTTATCATTAAACATTGTAATCAACAAATTAGCTACGATGTTAATTCCTTTCTGTAATATGGACATTCTATTTTCAATAAGATCACAATGTAGAGAACTGTCCTGACAGTGGACAGTGCACTGTCTTCTAATTATTACTAGCATGCTAGTCCACTCTCTTACCCCCCACCATCGACGCTCCTGCCAACTGTCGTTCCAGTCAACTCGCGTGTTTTCACGCCGATTTTGTTCGTAAAATACTGTCGAAAATATGAACTACATTGAAGTATATGAGACCGGCCAGACAGGCTTCAGGATTTCCAGTTCGCGTTTTTATTCCCGCTAGGTCTCGGCGTGAAAACACGCCAGTGTGGCCGTAGCCTTAAAGTGCTAACCGCACGGATACAAATATTTTGTTTTGTTTTGTTACTGTCATTCACTCTTTGCGCGCACTCAGCTAGCTACAACTGTGTTGATTCTGTTGATAATCTTATCTGTACTGCTTCTCGAGATATCTAAACAGAACTGAAAGTACAATCCACTTTGACTCTTACCCTCAGTTAAAATTCTGGGGCAAAAGTACTGGGTTATTATAAACGATTGAAACGATTTCACGAATTTACTGTAGCTATATTATTTGACATACTATCACAAAACTTTACAGTTATACAGAAAAACTCAAAAAGTTTTTTTTGACATATTAAAAGTGCTCTTTATGTGTATACTACCTGATTCTGAAGATATGCAGTCGATGATCGAGTTCTTGCCACAATCGGTGCAGCATGTCCATATCAATCTCTTCAAAACCACTGCTGATGCCAACTCGCAGTTTGTGTGTGTGTGTGCCCTTATATGAAATATTCGGTGTTTAAGCCAACGAGAACTGTGAGCTGCCATCAACAGTGCTTTTGAAGAGATTGATCAGGACATGCTGCACTGAGTGTGTGCAGAAATGTGATTAGCGACTTCATATCTGCTGAATCAGTAAGGGGACAGATATAGAGCGCTTGTAATATGTCAGAATTTTTTTTGAGGTTTTCAGTATGACTCCAAAGATGTACCAATATTTCAAATAATATAGCCACAGTAAATTTATGAAATCGCTTCATTCATTTATAAAAACCATATATGTAACGTAATTGCTCTCCGTCCCAACCTATGGATTAGAAGCGGCAGCCATATTTTGATCATTTACCGTGTTTTAAACATTGGTTGGCCTTTTTACGGCCAATCATGCATCTTGAGGTTTTATTATGCTTAAAGCTGGTTGGCCCTTTTACAGCCAGTCAGACATGTTTATTATATTATTGTGTTTTAAATCTGGTTACAGCGCAACAGACATTGTTTGTCTGAAGAATTTTTTGTTTTTCGGCGTAATTACAGTTAAACGTTTTATTGTTTTATCTTATTTTGCTATCTGTTTGGCTGACCTCCTTTTATTCCGTCATACAGACAGTATGTTACTCTAGGTTTTGAGCTACTTTGCCATATCAGTTTTTTGTTAGGACGATAAAGACCTCTGTGTCGACGCCCCCCCCCCCAAAAAAAACCCAGCAACAAACGAAGCAGCCGCATTAAATAGAAGGGATAACAGCTTGACTTAACCTACTGAGTTGACATTACTCAGGTCAAATATTAAGAAGAACAGACGAGTCAAAACCAGAAATGAACAACCTGACTTATACTAAGACTGGAAACAATCATTCTTGACATCTTAGGAGAAGAAAGGCTGAAATGGTTTAGTCAAATGATGAGGAGGGCACGAAATAGACCATCTAAAGGCAGATCGCTTCACAATTTACAAACCTCTCTGGACAGCGAATACTCTTTGCTGGAGAAACTACATCATCTTTGCTGTAGAAAATAAAGTATACCATCAAACGTATCTGTTAACCAACCGGAAAACTAGAAGTTGTCCTAACGAAGCTCCCAGGTTGGAGCCGAACCGTAGGCATTAGAAGCAAAATAACGCAGCGCGATACCGGAAAAGGCAAGTAGTGCAATTTTTCAAAACGACGCCTGCGAAAAGTGAAATTTTATATCTAAAGCATAGTTCAGTGATAGGAAAAAGATCAAGAAAACCACGCGGTAGCTGCAGGAAGCAAGTACATAAAAACCCTGCTACTTGAAGTCCAGAGTGGGAAGAAGTTGTGGCACGACAGTAGAATATGAAAGTAGGTTTCTCATTACCACACCCGGTGCGATGAAAAATAAATGACCATAGTGATTGTCGTAAATAAAAGTAGATGCGTATGACATTCTGTCTTTATCGTGACTGGACCTAAGGTTTAACAAGTTAAACTTTAACATGGAATCCAAATCACGAAACGTCCTGGCGTGGCTCATATGATCAAACACAACTCTTTTAAATTCTTGGCCCCACAGGGAGTTGAGCTCAAGACCATACCCCGAAATTTTGGAAGCAAGTGCCTTAAACACTGAGCAGTATCTAACACAGTTAAAAAAACACAAATTATTCGTTCCATTGTCAGTTTATTCTCATGTTTACACATCAA
The DNA here is from genome assembly GCA_031002005.1 of Vandiemenella viatica. Taxonomy (NCBI): domain Eukaryota; kingdom Metazoa; phylum Arthropoda; class Insecta; order Orthoptera; family Morabidae; genus Vandiemenella; species Vandiemenella viatica. Next base: position 240,719,569 of record JARYHS010009186.1, read on the forward strand.
CAGGACCTTATCTTATTAAAGAATCAAGGAACTAGAAATACAAAACGCTCAAATAAAAGAAGTGGCTCCAGCTAGAGTTGCCCAAGATTCATACTTTATTTTTGGCCGGTTTACTTGAGCCCAATCGTATAATCGTATTATGCGGAAATGTTTTATTTCTAGTAAATTATACTATTTATGGAAAGGAATGCCCTTGTTAATTTATTTATAAATCTAAATTTAGGATGTAGTGCCATCTATAGCATTTTGAAAGGAAACCTAAAATCCATAAGCACGCGAAAATATGTACTTAAGGCAATAAATAACTAAATTTGAAAATACTTTTTCCCCCTTTCATATACTTTTTATTTCCCTCTTCCAAAGATAAATATATTTTCTTCAAATAAGTTGGAAACCCTCGTTCCGGCAAATCACATAGGCAAAATGTTACTATACGAAAGATTAGTTATTATCGCTGAACTGACATACGTGATTGTTTTGCGAAAGTAACCTTCTATCAAGCACTACAAACGCTAGGTGCAGTGATGGATCTACGATTTCTGCAAACTGGGCCAAAAACTTGAATTGCCTCCCTCCCTTCCAACATTTGAGATTATTATTTGAAATAGAAAAAAGAAATACTCACATGTACAGAAGTACTGACAACTTTCCACGGCGCCCTCGGTGGCAGGAGCTTTGAATTTGCCGCCCATTGAAGTTACCGCTCGGGTACTTTAGCTCAAATAGAAAAAAAGGTCACCGCTCCCTGAAATTGTACCCTGGACGTGCTCCCTTCTCCCCCTCCCCTCCCCCCCTCCCCCCGCCTACTCTCTTCAGATCTGGCACTTACTACATACAGAATAGACGACTACTGAGCACGGTGAAAAAGAGAGTCTGAATCGAGAGCGAAAGAAGGCGCAGTGGTCGTTTTATCGACCTGAGCTAAGTGTAAATTTTTGAGAGCTACAATCACGTTTCACGGGCGAATGTTAGAAAGGATGGTACTCATCAATGGCTAATTGAAACGATCTCCAGTGACCCGTCGAGTGGATAATACGAAATTATTTTGCTTAATACCTAGTTCCTGTACATTAGCGCTCTCCAAGTGCCATTTTGGATAAAATTATCGGGTGCCTAGCGTCTCATTTTTACATTTACATTACTTCATCCTGTCATAATATTTATTTTCAAAAGTGCGTTAAGTGAGTTGAAACTGTTTCTGAACTAATTGTAAAGTTGTCCACCTTGAAATGTTATACAAATCATGTGAATTGGCAATAGATTAAGTTTGCTGATTAAAAATATGGCACAGAAACAATTTGCTCTTTTAATCACTATCCTGATAACGATAAAGAGGAAAGGTTTGGTGAAAAGATAGTGAAAATTCTTCTGTCTCAGGAAGTTATTACTTTAATTGAACAATTACTTTGCAACCTTACCTTCAAGGTTAGCAAGACATTATTTAGTTATAAATCTATGAAGGGAAGAATGTGACATTTATTTTGTTCCATAACTATACAGTCAGTTATGTGATGGTGGAAATAAAGTTATTTACATTAATTTTTTGCAATATTAGAATAAATCTGATTTTTGAATCTTAGTCTCCATAGGAAGAAAAGTTACATATGAAAAATTACATGTGATAATCAGTGAATCAGACCCTTCTTACATTTTAGCAATTGCACTAGCACCAATTTTTGTTCTTTTCTACCAATGGCGATAGGGTATAATTATTACTGTTGGCGTTTAAGTATGTGTGAAGCTTATGATTAAACCCGCCTGGTAGTTACTTGGTAAGCAGAAAGTCATGAGATGTGGGCGCTTGTGAAGCACGAGATAATGCGTCACGCCAACGTTCTCGTGACGTCACGCATCCTCCAATTGGTGCATGGCCTGGAGATAATGGCGGACCTTGTCGCCGGAGGCCGTATATAGGTCACCGTCACTTTGGAATGTACTAAACTGTGATCCGTGCAAGACTTTGATGAGACGGTCTTATTCATAATTCAACACGTATGGTCAAGGATACGGGGCCGATATCTGATATGAGAATTAAATGTGTTATGCGAAGCTGCGTTCTTTCGCCTCCATATTCTGTAGAAAATGTACTGCATTCCGTTTTAAAACAGAAAGTGAATTGCATGAAACATTTTTAAACTGGTCGGACAAGCGTTAATGAATACGGATAATAATCATTAAGATCAAGTTTGTGTTATTGTTGATTTCTTTATGATCTTGATTAAAGAGTTTCGTGAGTGGTTCAGTAGCTCAGTGCTCAGTATTTTGCTTCAATTTCCGGTGGGGCCAGGAATTTTTAAGAGTTGCGATTGATCATTTGAGCTACGCCAAGACGTTTCGTGGTTGGGATTACACGTCAAACTGTAGGCCCATTCACCACATAGTCGAAATATGTGACTGTTCGAAACTCCGTCATCAGGTCGCAAGGTCATACGAATTTACTAGTTTCCATGTGATGTCCAGAGTTAGAACACCAGTAACCATTTTGACAACTGTACGATGCGGTCCTCGGTTATTCTGTGTTAAATAAATGGACAGAGAACGTTGGGCAGGTGGTAGGAAAAGGTTATAAAATCCTTGATTTACTACACAGGGCGATGAGAGGATATATTAGAGAAATTATGGAAATGGATTACAAAACATTGGTCATACCAATGCGTCAATATAGTGGTGTAGTATGGGACCCACATTATGAGTATCAAATATACACAGACGGAAAAAAAAATCCCAACACCAAGAAAAAATTATTGTAGAGTAATGAAATTTGGACAATGCATTTGTCAAGTTAACATGTTTAATTGATTAAATTTTCAAGATCACAGGTTAATTTAAGCTCAAGAAAATGCATTTCAAATGTAAAATACTGTTAAATTAATAGCCGGTGTAACCTCCAGAATTTTGAATGCAAGCCTGCAAACGTGAATGCATTGTGTCATACAGGTTTCGAATGTCACTTTGTGGTATGGAGTTCCATGCTTGTTGTACTTGTGCTGTCAATACTGGGACGGTCAGTGCTGGCTGTGGATGATGCTGGAGTTGTCGTCCAATGATATCCCATACGTGTTCAATTGGAGACAGATCTGGTGATCTCGCAGGCCAAGGTAACATGTCGACACTCTGTAGAGCACGTTGCGAGACAACAGCGGTATGAGGGCGAGCGTTATCCTGTTGAAAAACTCCCCCTTGAATGCTGTTCATGAATGGCAGCACTACAGGTTGAATTACCAGACTGACGTACAAATTTGCAGTCAGTGTGTTTGGTATAACCACAAGAGTGCTCCTGCTGTCATAGGAAATTGCTCCCCAGACCATGACTCCAGCCCTGTAGCGTGCATTCCACTGACTACAAGCCATCGCCGTTTGCGACTCCAGTGGTGTCAAGCCAGAGCTCATTGGAGGACGGAGTGGAGATCTGTTGTGTTTTCTGATGAAAGCAGGTTCTGCCTTGGTGCCAGTGATGGCCGAGTGTTGGTCAGAAGGAGGCCAGGGGAACGCCTGCAACCAAACTGTCTGCGGCCTAGACACACTGGACCTACACCTGGAGTCATGGTCTGGGGAGCAATTTCCTATGACAGCAGGAGCACTCTTGTGGTTATACCAAACACACTGACTGCAAATTTGTACGTCAGTCTGGTAATTCAACCTGTAGTGCTGCCATTCATGAACAGCATTCAAGGGGGAGTTTTTCAACAGGATAACGCTCGCCCTCATACCGCTGTTGTCTCGCAACGTGCTCTACAGAGTGTCGACATGTTACCTTGGCCTGCGAGATCACCAGATCTGTCTCCAATTGAACACGTATGGGATATCATTGGACGACAACTCCAGCATCATCCACAGCCAGCACTGACCGTCCCAGTATTGACAGCACAAGTACAACAAGCATGGAACTCCATACCACAAAGTGACATTCGAAACCTGTATGACACAATGCATTCACGTTTGCAGGCTTGCATTCAAAATTCTGGAGGTTACACCGGCTATTAATTTAACAGTATTTCACATTTGAAATGCATTTTCTTGAGCTTAAATTAACCTGTGATCTTGAAAATTTAATCAATTAAACATGTTAACTTGACAAATGCATTGTCCAAATTTCATTACTCTACAATAATTTTTTCTTGGTGTTGGGATTTTTTTTTCCGTCTGTGTAGAAGTTGGAGGGCGTTTAAAGAAGAGCAGCTAGATTTATTTGTTGAAATTATCGCAGGACCCAGTCAGTGTCAGATATGATAAAAGATTGGGAGTCATTGGAAGACAGGAGGAGGGTGAAGAGAGTGCTGGGAGAATACAAGGCATATATTGGTGATGGGACTTGGAAGAATATTGGTCGAAGAAACAGGAATGGTGCATGGAAAGGGAAGAGCTAACCGTGACCACAAGCTGGCACTTGATTTCATGCATAAGGGAGTGGAAAATTTTCTCTTGTGGTTAAGGGTGTCAGGGATTGGAATAATTTACCAAAAACGCTGAAGGAATTAAAATGAGTAAATCACATATGTACATTGTGGAAGGATTTAAAACTCAAAGTATTAAAGATAATAAAATAATAATAAATAGTAAAAAATGGGTAATTAGATTATTAGGGGAGTTGCCACCGAAGCTCCATCGCAATTAAATTAATAATAATGATAATGTTTTAGAGGTACAATACAAACACGTAACTGTCCTTTGTACCTTTCTTTACAGTCACCTGCTTAATAATGCAGAAAATTAGTAGTTTATTTCCATATTCACAATTTCAGAATCTCAAGAAAAATTTTGTATTGTTGCTATTTTTATTGGACTTTACGGCTCGTCGGAAGTGGATGGCCTCACCGGGAATCGAACCTGTTCCCTCCGATATGCCAGTTCCGACCTGTAAACCAGAGGAAGAAAACGGCATCTTTATTTATATGGGCATCAGGTGACGATAAATGGATACCTGATTACGGTAGAACTACGAGGTTTATGTGGGTGGAAAAAATACAATATTTTAGTGTATTTAACAACTAACTTTCTGCCTTATTCGCTGTTCCAAAAACTCTATGATTTTCGTTCTACAAACACAGATTCACTGACCATTTGGTCTCTCGCTATTTCTGCGCTTCGTAGAATATCACGCACGCAGGAAACTTCCAGCTCTGCGATTTATCGTGGCTGTCTGTGATTTATTTACGTGTTTCCGACAGAGTTTCAAACTAGCAGCCTTTCCACTTACTTCGACTGTATTCTCGCTGGACTGTTTATGAATTAGTCCCTGCGGTGTTTGCTGATCTGCGAACGAGTCAGTAGCCTCTCGGGTACCTGTGCTTATGAATACCCCAAATCACTCGTCACTGCTGATGGATGCAACGGACACCCAGGTAGCCGAACCGATTTTACTTGTTAATCGACCATTTAATATATAAGGTAAAAAAAAAAGTCTGTGTACCCTGTACGACGAATGAATGTTTGTATCACAGAGCCTGTCTCCAAATTTTAAAACTACCTAAATAGCAGAATTTTGTCACTTCTACCTCATTTGTTGAAGTTTTAATATTCAGCTTAATTATTGCCGTTTTTGTGTCTGCTGCGCTAAGTGACTTTTCTTTGTGAGTGATATCGCAGATAATTAGTAACCCTTATAACTGAGCTCGTTCTAACCTCTAGATTAAGATATGATAATATCCCGCTCCAGTTTGATATCAGCTCATGTTCCTTAGACCTGAATCTATTAAAAAACGTTTATGTGTACAAATGTCAGTGTGAAAAAATCTATCTTTTACAGTTATCTGATATCTTCTTTCTTGTTAGATTTTTCTGAGGTAAGACTGAACCTAAAGGATAGGGCCTCCGCAGCAAGGAGTGGTCAAAAGCTATTGACCGAAAGTTTCTACGAGTCGAAGCGTGGAATGTTAGAAGTGTAAGTCAGATACGTAGGTAGGTCAGATAATTTTACAGAGTGCTGTATCTGCTTCAGTTAATAAATAAAGTTAAATAGAGAATGCTTCAGATTTCTTGTCTGAGACAAATATACTAATTAAAACACAAGGTAATAAGTGGAGTGAAAAATAAACTCCACCTCTATTGTAACTGGAGCTACATGTGATCTGTAATACGAATTACTGAGATCAAAACACATTAGAAGGAGATGCAATGTAGAAAGTAAATCTGGGGATACTTAAAAAGCTTGATGAAAGGGAAGTGATTATTGTAGAATAGATCTGCAATGTAGTACGCTTGAACACAGTTTTGGGCAAATGAGAGAGAAGATGTGTTAACATCAAAAGTGCCACTGGGAAATTAGTTTTAAGTGCAGAGGACACAGAAGTGGAAGAAATTAAGAAACTGTATGACGATAAAATTGTAGCGTACTGTAAGTTATTGATATTAATTGCGTAATTTGCAAGGGGACTTGAAAGTTTTAAATTCGAAGAAGGAAGCAGGACTAGCTATGGTTCTTTCAGAATTTCTGCAACCTTATAAGAAGTAATACTGATAGATTATTCGAGCAAATATCAAAAAATTGATTTACATCCACGAACAAAACAAACCTCAAAATGACAAATTTTTCTGGTATTAATTTTAGAATTACTTGCTTCGGTATTTTGTTAATGGTTATCATAACATACAAAAGAACAGGAAAGAAGTTCAGTTGATATTAGTTGAATGTCAGCTACAATTTAAGAAAACCAGGATAAAAGAGAAATCATTTTTGCTTTATTTTACGATAAGTACGGAGCTAGGAATATAGGTTTGTATGTGGTGCTTTTTTGGACCTGTAAAACGTTTTTGTTTAGAATTTTCAATCACGATATACATTTTAAAGCATATGGGACTGATAACTTTGTTATTGGAAGGAACAGTGGATAGGATAGATGGAGAATTGTATCAAACTAGTGGATAGACAAAAACAAGAATAATTTATACCTAAATAAGGTGGTCATAATAAAGAGAATCACCAGACAATCTTCAGTTAGAAAATAGGCGAGAAAAGGCTGTTTTTTAACTCATTATTTAATATTAATTTTGGAATGATGATAGGATAATGTTTCATTTCTTAAACATCCATTTCAACTGAGAAATATTTAATATTTATTCACAATTTAAAACAGGGGTTGTAATTTATCTTTTCCAATAGGCTATAATGCATATGTCAAAACAAAAGAATGAAAGAAAACTCAAACATGAAAAATCTTCTATTGCTATAAAATGCAAGTTTTGGTCATGTTTTAGCTGTCATGCGGTGACGTCACACTATGACGTCGCGCTATGACGTCACGCATTTCGCCTTCGTTGCACAACTTACGACCAGAGGTGTTGCTCTAAGTTATGACCGTTATTAAATAACAGTTCTATTTAGCTAAGCATCCGCGAATAAATTAACTGTCATAACACTGAAAGAAAAGTACATATTCCGTTTATATCGACTCAATAATTATTAATTGCTTAAATGTATTTAATATTCGTTTGAAGAAAAAGTATACTTTAAAATATTTGTCAATAGATATGTAAGAAAAAAGCTTTTTTTTCGATTAGCGGCAGTTTTGATTAGATTGTTTTACTACCGGAACGTTACAGCAGAGGGCATCAGTAATTTAATTTTATAAAATAATTTAAATTGTTTTCATTTGTACCCTGTTACCTCAATAATTACTTCACTTGAATGAAAGTAGTTCCACACTGAACACGATGTATACAGCCTAGACTACAATTAAAACTAATATTACGTAAATTTCCTTTACTTTCACTGGTGATATGTTTCAGCCACATGTAACTTCATTACGCATTCAAACGTTGTAATATCGATCTGAATCACGAATACAGAAAAGAGACTTGTAAGAACCCGTGAAGACTTTTGATCAAATTTATATCATATTGCGCTATTTGCCACTAAAATGCGAGACAGTACATATATTAATATGCGTGTGATTGAAGTATTGTTTTTCTGGCGGCAAATTTAGCGTAGTATGTGGTTAGGTTGAGATGCAACCCGGACCAGGATAGAAACCTTTTGCTTCAGCGCAAGGCACGAGGAATTACATTGAGCTTAATTTTATAACAATTCTTTTTAGTTGAGCAATTGCTAAGAAATAATTGCCAGAATACTGAAAGAAAAGTATGTATTTCGTTTAAATTGGCATATTAATTATCATTTTGGACGGGCTTTGAGGCTAGTGAACTATAATTTAAATAAAAAAAACCATGTTTCAAATATAAAAAAACACAATATACAGTTGTACATAAAAATTAAATCCTGCAGTGACACATGAGAACTTTTCATAGGTCCTTCCAGGCGTTCCAAATCACTTGTAAAACACAAACAAATTGACGAGATATTTTCACTTTACCATGTTTCTGTTGCAAGCTGCGTCGTACAAATTCGGTGTTTGGCTTCTCAGATCGAACTAGAAATGTTATCTCTATATGAACCGAAAACTTTACTCTCTTGGCCAATTGTGTGAGATCACCTTAACAAACAATGTGCACAAACTAGAGCACTAACACCAACTTCAAAAACTGGAACGTCTGCTGTTCGCCGAGATGTCTTCCCCGCCGACCGGTCTTTGTCTCTCTTCGACTTACGTCTTCCGTGGTCCTTCGGCGCGCAAAAACCAACCGGGCCAATGGGAGTTCTCCATCCCTGGCCGATCCCCGGTGTTTGATGGTCAAACATGAAACGAGAGTAGCGCCTTAACTCTTCTGCACATAGATGGCAGGAGTTGTCTCTTTCTACCATTCAGCCCCACTGACATAGGTTGGCTCCACCTTGACTAGCATGTAAGTGATATTCCATAACACTACACAGCTCACCCTTGTTAATGTTTTTTTTTATTTATCCAAATAAATGATTTAATTGGACAAAAAAAACACTGAAGTGTCTCCCTCACTACTTAAATTGTGTTAGAAACATCATCAAACTTCGCTCATTTTGTGTGTGTCACTTTTGATTTTAGTGTTTGAGATGATCATGTCTCATGCCAAATTATGTCACTTATGCACAGCAATACAATATTCCTTCACAACATTTAAACTAATCAATTGAATTTTATCCCATTCATTGTAGCTCGTAGTTGTAACGGAACAAAAAATTGAAAATAATTTTAAACCAACTGATAAGTTAATAATCACCCTTTTTTTCCCACATCGGATTCTGCTTTCACTCGTCAATTTAAAGGATTTATTTCCAATAATTATCCTGTCATCCCTGAACTATAACTTAAATAAAAGTAAAAAAAAAAATTTCAGATACAGATAATTTAAACCCTGCAATGAGACGTGAGAACTCTTCATAGGTTGTTTCGAGCGTTCCAGATCACGTGTAAAAGATAAATGCAATGAGGAGTTATTTTCACCTGTGCCTTATTTATATTGCAAGACGCGTTGTACGATGTCGGTGTTTGGCCTCTCGAACTAAACCAGAAAACTATGTTATCACTGATATGACCAGAAATTTCACTTTCTTGGCAACTTGTGTCAGATCACCCTAACCAACCTTGTACATAAACTGGTGCACGAACACCAACTTCCAAAACTGGAACGTCTACGGTTCGCCGCTCTCCTCTACCTACGTCTCTCTTAGGATGTAAAAACCTACCAGGCCAATGGGAGTTTTGCATGCTGGCCGATCCCCGGTGTTTGGTGGTCAAACATGAAACAAGAGTAGTGTCTGTAAATAGATGGGAGGAGCTGTCTCACTCCATCATTCACCCACACTGACATAGGCTGGCTCCACATTGACTAGCATGTAGTGGTATTCCATAACACTATAAGTGAGTAAATAATCCTTCACGATTAAAATTACTTATACGGCTGAAGAAGTTAAAGGGGACTAGGAAAAATTCTCTGACAAGGATGAAATTAAATTCAGAAAGTCGGAATCGAGTACGTTTAAAGACTTCTTGTTGCCAATTAGGATATGAACTACTGGCTGGGAACAAACTTTGTAGGACAGACAAGCGAGCAAATGAGACCACGCATGAAACACAACAACGGATGATTTTCTGTATTTTGCGCTGTAATTGACTGTTTCAGATGGCGACCTTTACACGGGCACGGTGGCAGACTTCTCGGGGATGGACCCCATCATCTACCGCCACCCTCTGCAGACTGAGCAGTACGACTCCATGAGTCTCAACGGTGAGTTCACACAGCTGCTTGTTTGTTAAACATGTTAATGAGTAACCGTATTTTTTGACTGCGAAATTCGTTGTTTATGAGGCGGTGATTATGGACCGTGCTGGCATTCGCTTTTTCACTGTGTCACATAATTAAGACTTGAGTTGACTATAAATGGGGGTAATAATTATTTTTGAAATGATGTTGACTACTGAGCTCTGAAAATTTCTTGTCTCATTTCGCCTGAGAGCCAAAGTAAAACACAAACTGCATCGTAGAGCATTGTGGTCTTCAGCATTCCCTTGTAATACTCATCACTATACTAGTGTTGTTTTGGTGTTTGGAGTGACAACTTATCATCGGGCGGCGGATGGCGTTAACCACTGCTGGGCGCGACCAGGCGGCAAGATGAGTCCCCGACGTCATGCGGCGCCCCGGGGCAGAATTGTCACTGAGGTGAACACCACCCTGGTGCCTCCTCTCCTCCAGACCAAGTTAACGTGACAGGGCCTGCCCTGATCCCACCGTCGAATCAGAGTGCTTCTCCCCTCTTCTGCAACAAACCGTGACAGTTGTTAATGCATTAGAATAACGCGATTAACTGACAATACATCTGTAGGCCAGTACTAATCAATTACAGTAATTTATCTGCAAAACTTGAGGTGGAAAACATTCCGCAGACAGAACACTGGGTTTATGGGTCCGGTCAAAGAGAACAACTGGACTAACACCCTTAAAATCCCTCGCGGATACCCCCCGACCATCCACCACCCAGCATCCACCACCACCGCAGGATGTAGACTCTTCCGAACTACCCGCCATTACAGCGGGGACGCTGAGCAAGGCGCGTTCCGCCACCCATTGAGGGTGCCCACGGGGAGGCACGCGGAGGCGGCGCCAGCCACGGCCAGGCCGAAGACTCTTCCAAAACCTGGCCGTATAGCTTAAGCATCTCTGCTATTCCTACATGCGCGTGGCCCCACCCACCCTCGTAGGAGCAAGGCATAAGACGCAGCTTCACATTTGCAAAATTTACCGGCTCAAAGAGAACTTTATTTGTGGCATGGTCTATTGTCTATTCCAGACGTGAAACATACACGCGAAACAATATTCCCTTAGTGAGCAAAGAAGTTCTTTCAGAAAGCTTCTAGTGACCCAATAAAGCTTAGGTCGCGGTACAGGTAGAAACTTTCACCACTTTATTGTATTAAGAAGTGCGAATTCCAGAAATCCTCTACTACAAGTTCTCCAGTAAATGCCCGACACCGCTTCTATGAGCGAGGGCACAAACATTACACCACGCAGGTTGATAGTAGCTATCGTTCACGTCTGCTGCTTTCACAGAATTTATTCACTGAGCCGCGAGGAATCGCTGCACGATTGGGAAATTTCATCTCGCAGAGTAATAAAAGTAAACACAAAGATAAATAAATATTTCTGAACAGTACTTATTGAATTATTAAAATCAATGCCATTAGGACAGCCTTGTGCAAAGAACGAAAGAATTTGACGAAGTGCAATATTCTCTGGTTTATTTCTGTCGATACAGTGAGCTGGTGACTTAGTGATTAAGGTGCCTGAATACGGGTTAAAAGGTCACCGGTTCGAATCCCTTTCTTGGCGGGGACCCCTCTGGCGCATCTTGCTGTGTAATGTAAACTACGCCAGAAAGCTTTCGTGGTTTTGATTGACTGTTAGCTGTTGGTTAGTTAGCAACGATGGAGGTGCATGTGCGGCAAATCGACACTGTCAAACAGACGCCGACGGCCCAACTACCCTTCCCATTATTACTACCATCGATTACATCTGTGTGGAGGGCACGATCCGCCCTTGTTCCTCGGCTGGTGTGGCCGCAAAGTTACTCGTCACGCATGTACCATGTGCATGATGAAGCTGGAGCCATGGGACTGCTGTTGGAGAGAGGTAGCTTGACTCAGCATCCGGTGCCCGTAGTCGGTGTACCTAGCTGAATCTACCAAAGAGTGGGCACGCTGCCGAGAGGGAAGTTGCCAGAACGCACACAGTGTCTGTCTTTGTTCCTGCCCACTGGGAAGGAAAGAGCCGAGGGACATGGTGCACGGAGTGACGTGGCTGTTATTATATTATAAGCGCAGTATCAGCGAAGTTACTGGTGCCAGGAAAACTCCGTGCAGGATCGCAATAGACAAGACGTAGAATTTTAACTTAAGTACTCATTACTATTCTGTGTGTCCGTATCTCCGTTTGGAGGGTTTTTGTACCGATTTAATCGAAATTTCTTGTTTTAGAATTTTATATGTAGTACTTTGCTGCTTGAATTTAGAGCTTGTGTACATTTACTGTAATGCATACTTAATTTTTAAGCTTTTTTTTTTTTTTTTTTAAAAAAAAAGTATCTTTGCAGTTTTATTTTTCAAAACTGCAATTAGTATCATACGACGATTATAAGATGAATAAATTATATAATCATGTTTAATAACTAGTGATGGTCCACCAGTGGGATGCCATTTCATATCTGTAGAAACAGCTATATCGCTCTTCTGATTGGCTGCACAATGCGTTCAGTGGAGCTTATATTGAACAGTTTCCATGTAAGTAGTGTGATTAATGATAAGTATTATTGTGAATTGTAAAGACTACTTCGTTGCTTATCCAGTCAATATGTCTTACTATAATAGGCGAACTTAAAAAATTAATATTTCATCATCATGAACGCAGTTTGAATATATCTTTTTCTGGTTGGAAAGACACCGGCAAGAGCATCTTTGGAGTATTAATCAATTCGTGTGGTATGTTTTTGCGCCCTTCCAGTCTCCTTACTTTGCTACTAAATGATTACTGAGTGGGTTTTCTAGTGAAACTTTGATGGCTGGAACTAGGTATTTACCACACCATTTACATCCAGGCACAGAAGTAACGGGAGGAAATCGGGACTCTGTGTTCGATGGTTCCACCTGTGGGTCTCCTCACGCTAACAGTAATGCTGCTTCTTTTTAGTAAATTGGCATTAACTCGCAATACAATACAATACATTCATTTTCCATTGATCCCAATATAAGAGACTGGCTCTGTGGGATGTGAAATGTTGTCAATTTACAGATAAACAGTTGCATAACAAAATAATAAGTACACCAGTATATGTACAGTCATAGCATACATGGTACATTAAACAATTCCTTAAAAAAATAATACCTACACCAGAAGATGCACAGTCATAGCATACATGGTACATTAAAAAAAAATCCATAACAAAATAATACATACACCACAAGATGTACGGTTATAGCATACATGGTACCGTAAACAATTGCGTAACAAACTAAATACATACACCAGAAGATGTACAGTCATAGCATACATGGTAAATTAATTATGTAAACTACATTTACACAAGCTACTGGCAGTTATTTTTTTAGATACCTTAAAAATAAATTCTTCGACAGAGTAGAAGGAGTTGTCAATTAAAAATTCTTTCAATTTATTCCTGAATTTATTCTTATCCTCTGCTAGACATTTAATATGTGTTGGGAGCTTGCAATGCTAATCACGATTTGCTGCTAGACATAACTGAGAATCTAATTTGCAATCAAATATCTCACCGTCTTTAATAGAAGATACTGGCTCCTCAGAATGGAACTGTACAACTGTTGCGGACTTAATCATTTTTCTTTATTATTTTTCTTACGACTTTACGATTCGTTAACGACGACGTTATTAGAGGGGGAAAGGACTGGGGGCAAAGAACGGGGTGAATTCGAACATAGCCTTTCGCTTGCCGAGATTTAGGTAAACCATGGAAAATCGAAATTTGGACGGTCGGGTGGAGATCCGAACTCGCGTCTTCCCAAGTAAAAGGTTACTGTAAATCACTTACGCGATTTCACAAAGTTGCCGTAGCTATATTATTTGATATGTTATCGCAAAATTTTACAGTCATATAGAAATATCTCAAATTTTTTTGATACATTACAAATGCTCTGCATGTGGCTACTACCTGATTCTGCAGATATTAAGTTCTTGCCACACTCGGTGCAGTATGTCCCTGGAATCTGTTCAGAAGCACTGTCGACGCCAACTTGCCATATTCTTTTGTGTGGGGTTATGTGAAACATTAAATGTTTAAGCCTCGTCTACGAATAAACTTACCGGAACTGCGAGCTGGCTTAAAACAGTGCTTTTCAACAGGTTAATAGGGACATGCTACAGTGAGTGGGGGAAGAACTTTACTACCGACTTGCTATCTGCGGAATCAGTAAGGAAATACGGAAAGAGCACTTGTGACATGTAAAACGAATAAATAAAAAAGTAATAATAATAATTAAAAAATTACTTTTGAGGTTTTTATATATGACTGTAAAGTTTGGTAACAATATGTCAAATAAGATAGCCGCGGTAAATTTATGAAATCGCTTCAATCATCTATATCTATAAAACGAAAACGGGATATATTTGTGCCAGAAAAACTCGAAATCTATTGCGAAGATTTCGATGGGGTTTTTACTCCTTAAAGCTTAGAATATCAACTCAGTTGTTTGGCATATCTTATTCTTCTACGTTACATAACATTAAATGAAATTCTGAACGTATGGTGAGGAATATCACAGATGGAACCACTAGATGCAGCATGCTTTGCACTAAACACACAATTACAACCCTCTGACAATAGTCTTTAATGAAAGCAATAAGATAACTTTACAGTAATAACTATTTTGCACATTAAACAAACCCTGAACTATTCTTTCATTTAATTCGGGATATCAATTTTTAAACGCCAAAAATAGTCGTAAAAACAATAGAGATTTTCTTTAACCACGATCTCTGGCAGTAGGCCTACTACTACATTGTCTGTGGCCATCAGCATTAGTCTTCTATTTTAAAGCAAATAATTTATGGACTATAATATTATTCTGGATTCACTTTTGATATTGTATGAAAGGCTGAATCTGCAGAATTAAAGTATCTGGCGTTTCTAGCAAAAAGTATATCAATTCACTTCGCAATTGAATCAAATGTGAGTTTCTAACATAATCTAGCGTTGTTTAGTTATATAGTAATGCAATTTCTTAATCAAATTAATGAAGCTTGATACACATGAATCTTTTCGGACGAATGAAAATAGTGTACGTGCAAATAAACTTCAACCCACACGTTTCTTGGAAGGGGGCGTGTGAATATATGTTCGCTTTAATTCCGAAAAAAGTTGGCGCGAATTTTATGAATCTTTGTACAAATATTTCTCAATGCGGGAATAAAAATAGCGTACGGGTAAATCTACGCCAACTATACCGGGCAACGCCGGGAACTCCACTAGTTTATAATAAACATGTGCCAGGAAAAAGCGTTGGAAAACTCTGTGCAAGTTTTGTTTTCAGATTGGTGAAGAAAGAAGCTTTGTAGATTTTCCTAGGATCTAGAGAGACCAAAAATGATTGATTTTTTATTTTTATTCTTATGTATCATTGGAAATAAATTGTGATCAGAGAAGAAATAGATCGAATGCCACTCACTGTACGTACCAAATCGCAGAAGATGAATATGTCCTATAAACTATCTCGTTTCTTGTATGAAGAAAATCACTCAAAGACGGAAAAAATCGTATTTTGTTTTTGATACATAAATCTACGAATCCTAATGTTATTATGTTCTTTGTTAGTGCTTGAGCCTATCTGTTGGAACGTATTGCATTTCATGGACTTGAATATACAGTTACTATGCTTGAAATTATAATATCGCGTATTAGATATATTTAATTAATTATTTTTTTAAAAAAAACCTTGACGATGGACTTAAAAAGGCCACCACACTGGATTAGGGATGCACAATGGATCCAGGTTCAAATAACAGGACTGAACTTACGGATTCTCCTGGTTGCTTTTTTTATGCATTTTCTTCCCAGTCGCCTATGCTAATGCAGGGATATTCTCCAATATCCGCCTCATAAACTACAGATTGTATAAACAAAATATTCACATATACAAAACACAAGTGGCACAAACGAGGCAACACTCAAAGTCCCCCATTAGAATAAATTCTCTGAATGCAGGCGGACGCGGAATAGTCACCAGCTACGCGAACTTAACAACCGGTCTTCCGCCACTAAAAGCTATATTTAAAAAAAATTCTTCTTATACTTAGTGACAAATCTATTTTGGGTGAGATTTTTGTAATGTGTACGATTATTCGAAAATCGTATGAGACGCAGAGCAAAGAACATTATAAAATATCTGTCCTGAATATTTTTGTTGAACATGACTTAGGTGCAACGAGAAACGGAACATTTCTAGCTATTTGTGGAGATTCAGTTTGCTTTTGCATTTCGTGTGGAGCTACGAAGACCCTTGAGGGGCCTTCGAAGCGTCGGAAATTGCTTCCAAGCGGAGGAGTCTATCTGTCGCTCACAAACGGCTGTGACTCGCAGGGCGCAATTGAAATTGGCTCCATGACGAGACGCCACTTTTCACGAAGGTCGGAACTTGAAAGGTCGGATTGAAAATTGCAGATGTTAAAGAATCAAAAAGTTGAAACATCGTACAAAGAAAAAAAAAAAAAATTACATCACTCCCACGATCTGACCAGCAAAAACGAGTACGAACTTCAAAATTAAACTGACCGGAAAATTGTCTGCATTGCCATCTCTTTATAAATTCTGTTCCTTTGATAGCATTTTTTACTATCTTTGGATTGTTATCACCCTCAATGACTTCTCGTTCTTTCCAAAAGTTTTGCTTTTTCAGTCACTGCATTGTTAGCTATAAGTTAAGTAAAGCATTGTTTGACGACGTTTGATAACAAATTAGCCTCTTGGAGGATGAAGAATGGTAATTACAATTGGCTCGTACCACTAAGTACTGTATATGGGTAAGAAAATCTCCTTAATTTAGCAGAACTTAAGAGGTTTGTCTCAAGCTAACTACCAGCTAGTCGCCTCACATGACACAGGTTCGCCGGCTCAGAATGGTCGTCTTAATTTAATTTAATTTAATTGCAATGGAGCACAGGCTCCGGTGGCAATTTCCCTACACACCCATCTTCCCCCTATCCTGCACTTACCTACATTTGCCCTCTACAAATTTTATCTTTAAATTCTTTCAAAGTTTTCGGTAAATTATTCGTCATTTCTCTTGGTAACTCATTCCAATCCCTGACACCCTTACCTAAAAAAGAGAATCTTCCCACACCCTTGTGCCTGAAATCGAGTGCCAGCTTGTGGTCATGGTCATCTTTTCCCTACCATGCACTACTTTTCATACCTATCGCAATATCTTTCCATGCCTCATCGTCAGTATATGCCCTGTACACTCCCATGACCCTCTTCATCCTCCTCCTGTCTTGCAATGAATCCCATTCCAGCTCCTTTATCATATCCGTCACTGATTGAATTCTGCGATAATTTCCAGAAACAAATCTAGCAGCCCTTCTTTGCACCCTCTCCAACTCCTGTATTTGATACATAAAATGAGGGTCCCATACTACACCACCATATTCGAGCAATGGTCTGACCAAAGTTTTGTAACCCAATTCCTTGACTTCTCTCGTACATCCCCTCATCACTCTCTCCAACAAGTGCAGAACTTTGAAACCTTTTCCTACCACCTGTCCTATGTGTCCTGCCCAGTTAAGTTTGTTATCAAAAGTAATTCCAAGATATTTACATTTCAAGTCTTCAGCAAGCAATTCTTTCCCCACCTTATATTCATAATCAACCTTTTGTTTTTTATTTGTGTATCTAATAAACTGACTCTTCTTTGCATTTATCTACATTCCATGTTTACCAACCCAATTAGATATCCTATCCAGATCACCCTGCAACTGTTTACAATCCTCTATCGTTTTGATTTTTTATACAGCATTATGTCATCTGCAAACAATCTAATTTCAGATAGTAAACAATCAACACAATTATTCATTAGAATAATGAATAGCAATGGTCCCAATACGCTACCCTGTGGCACACCCATTTTTACTTCAACTTCTTTTGATACTAAATTTCCTACCCTATTTTCTACCTTTTACAAATTCTTCTACCCAGCAAATGACTTTCTTATCCACTCCAATGGCTTTTACCTTATTTACTACCATTTTATGGCTTACTCTGTCAAACGCCTTAGACAGATCTAGTGCTACAATATCAATTTGGCCTCCCTTGTCCATTTCATCTGAAATATCTTGCATATATCCCACCAACTGAGATTCGCATGAATATCCTTGCCTGAAACCATGTTGCCTGCTTGAAAACCGCTTACATTCCTCACATATATTTCTGATGTGGTTGCATATCAATCTTTCCATTAATTTACCTACCACTGATGTCAAACTGATTGGCATGTAATTCTCAACTCTATTTCTCACCCCTCCCTTATGTACCGGTACTACTATTGCACTTTTCCAGTCCTGTGGTAAGCAGCAAGTGTCTAGACTCAATTTAAATAATATTTCAAGATAAGGTACAATGTCACATCCGGCTATCTTTAAGATATCTGTAGTAATATTATCTTCACCAGCCTCTTTATTTTTTTTTCAGCTTTCTTATTTCCTTCATGATTTCCTCAGGATGGATATCAATTTTTTTGACAAAAAATCTTCACAGGTTTGCAGCCGGATTTTATTATAAGATGACAAGCTTTCGGCCACTATCTCAGTAGCCATCTTCAGGTCGATAACAGTAGCGGCGATCTTGCGTTTACGAAAGCCAAGCGTTTACTGGTGTCGCCTATCAACCTCATGACGCTAGCAGTCTTGCTTCGCTGTGATTGGTCGAGGCGGCGGTCACCCATCCAAGCGCTCACCACGCTCACAATTGCTTAAATTACGAAAGAAGAAGGCTAGACTTTTGTGCTCCTTGGTCTTCCTACTGAGGTGTCGAGATTCAAACATTGTGCCTCGCTTTTGTATGGTTGGCCATCATATTGATACTCCAAAAGCCAACCGGATTCTACGTCGTGCAAGTCTTTCGCTTCTACGAGAGCGCATTCGCTACACACGTTTTTCACTTGATAAAAACGCCCTGGAATTATATCATTTCCATTTGGAGCTTGCTGCCATACTGTCGCCGGCCTCCTGGGATTGGGTAGATACTGCTACGTCGGCTCAGGCGAACCTGGAGTTTGACAAGACATCAGTCAGACAGGTTTCCAAATTTAACCGCCTGTCACGATATCAGCGTCCGGCAGAGGATCAAAGTTCTAAACACACAATAGTCAACCTAACTGAATTACAGCTGGACGAAGCAACTGAAAAAGTACTATCCAAAGGGTTAAACTTCGCCCCGACTCCTAAAACGGTTCCAGTTAAAGATATCATATGCGCAGTTGAATGGGCCGCACGCAAGCTTCCGGGAGATTCGGCCGAGGAAATTCGGAGGGAAACATGCAGGGTTCTGGAGAGAGCCAAACTTCCAAAGTCGAATATCACAAAATCTGAACGCATGGCCTTAAGAGCTTTACGCCAGAATGATGAAATTGTGGTCTTACCAGCGGACAAGGGTAATGCTACTGTCCTTATTACTGCTGAAATGTACGAGACCAAGGTAAGAAAGCTGCTTAATGACACTGCTTACAAGCCGCTCAATGAAGACCCAACTTCGAAAATAGAAAGAAAGGTAACAGCACTTCTAAAGAAGACGTGTTTTCCATCGGAAGTCGTTAAGGGTCTTCGACCTCGTGCTGCCAGACCACCTAGATTCTATGGTCTGCCAAAAATTCACAAGGAGGACGTCCCTTTACGGCCTATTGTGAGTACCATTAGTAGTCCCACATATGGTCTGGCTAAATATCTAGCTAGTATGCTTGGTTCCTACGTAGGGAAAGGTCCTCACCATGTTGTGAACTCAACACAATTTGTCAGTGTTCTTCAAAAGATGCACCTTTCGGAGACTGATGTTATGGTCAGCTTTGATGTAGTCTCACTTTTTACTAGAGTTCCACTGAGAGACACTTTGCAGCTGCTACGAAATCTTTTTGAATCTAGCATTGTTGATCTTTTTGAGTTGGTCCTTACATCCACTTACTTTACGTACGGTGGAGATTTCTATGAACAGACGGATGGTGTGGCAATGGGGTCACCTTTGTCTCCTGTTGTTGCTGATCTGTTTATGGAGCATTTTGAGAGTATAGCAATAGAAAGGTCTGTTCTTAAGCCGGCATGTTTCTTCCGATATGTGGATGATACATTTGTTGTTTGGCCCCATGGGATCATCAGTCTAAATGAATTTCTGGACCATCTAAATGGAATTCACCCAAACATACGTTTCACGATGGAACTGGAAGAGAATGGTAGCTTGCCTTTTTTGGACATTCTTATTCGGCGAAAACCAGATGGGACTCTTTCTCATAGTGTGTATAGAAAACCTACCCATACGGACCGTTACTTACATGCCGGAAGCTTCCACCACCCGGCTCAGAAAAATGCGGTATTGTACACACTGGTGCATAGAGCGAAAGAAATCTCTGATGCTGACAGTCTGCCGACGGAACTGGAACATCTCCGTACTACATTCAGGAGAAATGGATATTGTAACGGACAAATAGAAAGGGCACTACAAAAAACGCCAAACAAACAGCCAATTGAACCTAAAGAACGGTATAAAGATCTGGCATATATCCCATTTGCTGGTAACATATCCGGGAAAATAGGCAGGATACTAGATCGACATGGTATTAAGAGCATATTTCGTCCTCCTGCCAAAATACGTGACTTATTACGTTCTGTGAAGGATGACTTGGGGCTGAAGACACCGGGGGTGTATAGTATACACTGTGAATGTGGGAAATCTTACATTGGACAGACAGTACGCACAATCAAGGCCCGTGTGGCGGAACATCAACGCTACATTCGGCTTTTTCAGATGGAAAAATCTGCTGTTGCTCAACATGTTATTGAAAATGGCCACAGAATGGACTTTGACAACGTGAAGGTGTTGACTAAATGTTCGTTCTTTTGGGAGTCCGTGGTTAAAGAAGCTATAGAAATACGGTTACATGACAACCTGGTTAACCGTGACATGGGTTATTTGTTGAGCAACGCTTGGAAACCAGGGTTATCTATATTGTGCGGCCCACGTTCCCTGGTTGCCGGCGATCCGGTGGAGTGTGGACAGCCGGCTAGACTCGGGCAGTTAAGCAATGCTGAGAGTGGTAAGAACTTGGATGGGTGACCGGTACTGCTAAGCTCCGGTAGTTAAGCAATTGTGAGCGTGGTGAGCGCTTGGATGGGTGACCGCCGCCTCGACCAATCACAGCGAAGCAAGACTGCTAGCGTCATGAGGTTGCTAGGCGACACCAGTAAACGCTTGGCTTTCGTAAACGCAAGATCGCCGCTACTGTTATCGACCTGAAGATGGCTACTGAGATAGTGGCCGAAAGCTTGTCATCTTATAATAAAATCCGGCTGCAAACCTGTTAAGATTTTTTGTCATTTATTCGCCGGGAAAGTCTGCATTCACATATCAATTTTTTTATTATCGTCATTTCTAAACTTCAAAATTAAACTGACCACAAAATTGTCTGCATTGCCATCTCTTTATAAATTCTGTTCCTTTGATAGCATTTTTTACTATCTTTGGATTGTTATCACCCTCAATGACTTCTCGTTCTTTCCAGAAGTTTTGCTTTTTCAGTCACTGCATTGTTAGCTATAAGTTAAGTAAAGATTGTTTGACGACGTTTGATAACAAATTAGCCTCTTGGAGGATGAAGAATGGTAATTACAATTGGCTCGTACCACTAAGTACTGTATATGGGTAAGAAAATCTCCTTAATTTAGCAGAACTTAAGAGGTTTGTCTCAAGCTCACTACCAGCTAGTCGCCTCACGTGACTGAGGTTCGCCGGCTCAGAATGGTCGTGTTATGTGTTGTATTGTGGTGAATCTTTCATCCAGAAAGGTGGCTAAAGGAGATAGAAACATTCTTGCAATCTTCCATTAAATTAGTGATTTGGAGTAAGCATATTTACTTTTAATTCCTGTTGTATTCTCAAAATACTTCTGGTTTTTGTGGGACTGCTGTTTATAAGAGAACAAGATTTTCGGGTTTTTAGATTACGCTTGAAATTATTATAACCAGTGTACAAACTTCTCGCAATAGCGTCTTAAATACCTTATGGGTTTATTATATTTGTATAGTTGCCAAACTCTGGAGGCATCAAAATCGTAAAAAAGGGATTCAGAATCGGTTCATTATCAAGCTTGTTAATAAGAGTTACCGAAAATTCATACATCGCGCATAAATAAAATAGCCAAGAGAACAATTAAACGCGAAGATATTTCGAAGATATTTTGCCTCTTAATATTTCAATATTCCCTCCCTCCCCCCCCCCCCTCCCAATTGTCATCGTTCCTTCGACTGATTTTGTACAATCAGATCTCTCCTGAGATATTCTCTTCATTTTTACTGATCTTTCCTTTTGTGGAAAAACTTTTCATCATCGAAAAATAACATACTGCACTTAGAAGCAGTTGTCGCAATGGAACTCAATGTCCCACTGGTCAACAGCTGCTCTTCCAGATCACCCTTGACACGCTCCAAGCGAATTGCTAAAAGAAGGGCCGAGTAAATATTTCTCGTTACTTTGGTAGCCCTGATGTTGATACAAGGTTATACAGTGACACCACGGGATCATTGATAGATTTGCCCGGTGACTTTCTTCCTATAAGATGATCCTCTCTTCTAGCAATCTCCTAGAGTCTAACGGGCGTTTTTGATTTAACTGAGAAATTCAGTTACTGAATTTCTTTTGCAAGCGGCATCTACATATAATACTTCCTGGCAGCTATGGAACGACCGATATTAGTTCCAGTACCACACCGAGCGTGGTGGTGTAACGGATAGCGTTCCGTCCTCGCATTCGGGAGGACGGCGGTTCGAATCCCCGTCCGGGCATCCATGATTTCCCTAATCACTCCAGGCAAATGCAGTAATGCTTCCTTAAAAAGGCCATGGCCAAATTACTTCCCATTCCTTGCCCCCATCCTTTCCAATCTCTAAAAACCTCGGTGTTGAGAGACGTAAAGCAGTAAAAAAAAAAAAATCCAATACCACCGTCTGTGCAACGGGTTTTCATTAATTATCTAAACGAATAAATATCGCACAGTACCCGCCTATTAAATATCCGTTTTATGAAGAGAGTAACTCAAGAAATAGTACGTAGTACAAATATTACACAATTCATAAACATATGACAGCAATTATTTCCATATTTTAGAATTTTTGTTCTTACGTCAGCAGTGTTTTAAATTAAATAAAATAGTTATTCCAAATTACTGCTACTGTATTGTGTCTAAGGACGTCTTCGTTCAAATCTTTGGTGGTCATGTTACTGAGAATAATGCAATGCAAAATGTGGGAAAACATTTGGAAGCATGTGTCTAACAATGTAGATCATAGATATGAACGATTAGTCAGAAATTCTCAACACTGAAAGTATATTTAATCTATCCAGAACATGATCGCCGTTGTCCTATTCCTCGTGGTATTAGTGGAGAAGACATCAGGAATGACGAAATATTTGGCACAGAGATCTTGCTGAAATGATTTGCAATGCTGATCACATTTTTTCTGTTTATCTGTTACAGCGCCGAATTTTGTTAACTCGATGGCCAAAGGCGACTTTGTATACTTCTTCTTTCGAGAAACAGCCGTCGAGTACATCAACTGCGGAAAGGTGAGTTGTGCTCCCAACTTCATCAAAATATCGTAACATTTCATGTTTCGAATGTACACAGGGCTTAAGGAATTTCGGGGCCCCCTGCAAAGTTTGATTTCGGGACCCCCCACTTCTTTTCCAGATGTACTTTTGCCTACAGTTTTGATAATTTTCTTGGCTTTACACACACACACACACACACACACACACACACACACACACACACACACACACATATAACCTGTGTATAGAGCTCAAACAATGATTAAAGAGACAGACTGAGGTTTCTCTAAATCTGTGTACAAACGGACCAATAGTTTATTGAGTATTACCTGAACGGGGCCAACTTCGCCGAGTCTTTGGTGTTTTTATCAATGCATCTCATATGGATCCCCCAACTACTGTCACTTTCATTTCTGGCTAAGCCCTGCTGCCCATTGTATCAAATGAAATTATTTTTGTATTCAGTTTTATAGCTATTATGTTTATAATACACTTTTTGTATACAACATTTCTTTCTTGCCTTTCTTTGCTAGTACATATAGGATTTTGGGGCTGGAGACTCGTGAGCAGGCATTCACATTTTAATTAATTAACTTTTTATATGAAACGTCAAAAGATGAATGAGTTTATTTGAAGGAAATTACATAAATTGCAGAAACAAGTTCAGAACAATACACGCCTTTAAATATATAGGTCTATTGTAATTACATGAGATATGACTTTCTCAAAACTGAATCTGATGAAGGACTTCACCTGGAACTCCACACTTTGGAAACGTCTGTTGTGAACGCAGCTTGTTAACATTCTAAATTTGTAGATAATTTATTTTAGCAGGAAAATTGTTCGTTAAGTAAGGACAAATTTTGAAGGGGATCGTGGCGGGGCCCTCTGATGCTTGGGGCCCCCCGCGACTGCAGTTCTTGCGGTAGCCTTATACCAGCCCTGGATGCACATTGTTACAGATTAGTACAAATGTGTGGCTGGAGTGCTTGTCTCACAACTTGCTTGGTCGTTAATGTCATTCAGATCAACAAAAATAACAGTCATGTCACTTTAAAGAAAGAATTTGAAGTCGCCATGCATTTCACTTCTGAATGGCTTATCGGAATCTCATAATCCTGCCAGGTAAAATACACATGGAATAATAAAAAAGAAACAATTAAAATGTAACATGGTTGAATGACCATCCACTCAGCTCCAAATACTACTAAAATTTGTTTTTGGGTTCAATTAATATGACAAGGTGTCAAGGAAAACTCAAATTTGGATCAAAATCTGTACTCAACCAACTGGTTTCATGCGCTCATTTTATGTTTCAATGTTATCAACTGAAGCAGCTTCCAGAAGAACTACTGAAAGTGAGTTAGGTATCACACACAGAAATTGCTAACTTGCTCCCAGTGAGAATCTGTTGTATTAAGACAAAGCCAGAGCATTAGAGCAATTAATATTTAACAAAGAAATAAACCTATTCTATTTTGGTATCATTGTTAGTTAAAGACAATTAAATAATCTTGTAATGAATGATTTTAAATGAAAACTGTGGAGTAACTGCATTGTCAGGTAACTTTACTACAAAAGACAATTTTAAGTGAAAAGAACACTAACAATAGCTAGACATGATCATTGGATGATATCCTTGCAGTTGGCCCATAGTCAAGTATCAGTACTGTGCTAATTAAATTCTTATGTTGAAACTAATTAATAATTGAAGATCCCAAAATGATTTTATGCTAACCAAATAAAACAGTCACAATTTTTAGAGCTTGCTAACGGTGCGATATTGAGTGTCTTGGAAACTGACTGGCTAATGGAATATCAATCAGATTTAGATTTCTAACAGCTACCAGAAATAAACCCGGTATCCTTGAAGTAGGTTAGGGTTTTCCCAAACAGCTTCCTTTTTCGCTAGCAATGGTTTATAAATTCTGACCAGTCTGTCATTTGATGTGGTGAATGTTCCACTATGAGCTGGGTCTCTGGGTCCAGCCACATGTATTCCCTTGACATGTCAAACAAAATAATAAATTTTTCCATAAACATGGGACTGTTTAAGTTTTAATGTCTGTCGGGAAAAGCGAGCTGGGATTTAGTTTAATGAAAGTTGTAGTTTCTTGTTAAACTGTAATGCATAAGTTTATTTCTGCTAATTGTACATAATCAACCACCAACTTCAACTGATATGACCTCTTACTAAAGTACACACATCACTTAATTTGACCGTGGATAAGGCTAATAGAGACTGGTCGCCAAAGATACAGATCCGACTACGATAACGTAGACCCAGGCTTGAGCAATATGTTTTCCCGATCTAAGTCAGCGCTTCACTTAAACAGTTCAACTTCATGTATAGTTCTCCAAATTGCTTAAAACCTTCACTACTCATCAACTATAACAGTAAAGTTACTCTACTTGTCTTTCAGGAGCTTAAATTGCCGTCCCACGTGCATTACGCTACATACACCAATTCGCATGCTTACTACATCATGCGCCGATCGGTCTCCACTGACTCTATATGCTCACTGCCGGGCCTCCTTCTACCGAACCCTCTCATTGTCGCTAGACTAAGTCTTATTGTTACAATTACGCTCTGGCAGTTTGATGACCAATTAATTCTTATGCACTAGCCTTTCCACTCTACTCTTTTAGTACCAAATTACTGTCTCATCACATGTCTTCGCTCCAAAACTGAATTAATCAGTGGCGGCTCGTGGTTTTGATGCTGGGGAAGGCTGCGAATCTTTTACCCCTGCGGTCAAAGTCTCGATGCGAAGAGTTCCTACCGATTTTTTTTTTGCCCCCTATAATTCCGTCTAAAAATAGTATTTTTGGCAGCTGCTTTCACTGTAGGCCTCCTTCCTTTGTTTCCGTCATCAACTACTTAAAATAATAAACAAACAAAAAGGAAAACAGAAACAAAAGGAAACACATGCTACCTGCAAGAAATGATCTATACAAATAAGTATTTTTAAATGTGTGTTTTATGAAATTTCAGGTACATTTGTCAATGACAAATTCATGAGAGGAATATCGAACTTTTATGTGACTTCATTTGGTAAATTACATAGTTACATAAAAGAAATTAACACCACGAAGAAGTGGGGAGGTGACGGGAGAGATGGAGCCATGGACTTGGTGAGGACGTTTTTCAGGTAGGGCTGAAGACAAGCAACCAGCGGCATAAAGCGGAAGGCAGACCCAAACGGAGACGAATTCTTGTAGCGGCCCGAGATGCTTTGGGCCTGATGGCGTAAATGAAAATGATGAATGACATAAATGAATTTTCTCCTTTTCATCTAATAATGCACGTTTTGCTTACCTTAATTAATTTGCTTATAAATGAAATCAGCTCGTCTCCCCTTCTGCGCTGCGAAATGGTCTATGACCATTTCATTGAAATTTGGTCGACTCAGAAGTTCTTTTTCAAGAGAACACATCGCAAGCGCACAAAGTCTGTCCTCGTTCATAGTATTTCGCACGAATGTTTTCACTCGTTTCAGTGTAGAGAAGCATCGTTCTGCCTCTCCAGTCGTCATTGGGAATGTTACTATTATCTGCAGAAGTTTAACGCTCTCAGGGAACGCTTGTGCCAAGTTGTTT
This sequence comes from Vandiemenella viatica, assembly GCA_031002005.1. Lineage (NCBI taxonomy): Eukaryota > Metazoa > Arthropoda > Insecta > Orthoptera > Morabidae > Vandiemenella > Vandiemenella viatica. Next base: position 240,746,867 of record JARYHS010009186.1, read on the forward strand.
TCATAAAGAAAGTTCAATAAGGTCAAAGCACCTGTTGCTTTCATGAAATCTTTTCGGCTGTACAACACATTTAGTTCACAACGTAACTCTGGAGATTTTAATTTAAACAAATTAACAGCTGTTTTTAGTTCTTGTTCTGGGAAAACAATGTGGTGTTTAGAAAACAATGACGGTTCAAACAACCGTGCAACTGACAAGTGTTCACTAAATCGGAATCTGTCACTGACCTGCGTTATGATACGATCACAGACGTCTAGTGCACACACCTTCCGTGATTCCGTGAAACGTCCACGTTTTGCAGCTGGTTCTTCCTGCTCCCAGTGGTTGTCAAGTTCAAGTGAGGCCCTAATACGTTGAACAGCTGCTGCAAAGTGAGACACATATTCCATTGTCTTCACTGCATCAATATTCCTTTGCTGGAGTTCATTGAATAGAATGTCACAATGAGGCATGACTTTGTTAAAAAACTGTAACCAAAAGAGGAAGTCATCGTCTTGCAGGAAACCCTTCAGTCCCAAAGCTCTGTTTATTGTCCTGTAATCATTACCATCTTCGTCAATAATTTTTTCCATACACTCAAGAATTTCATTTCTGTATTTATATACAGTGGTTACGCACCGCGATTTGAAATTCCATCTGATGGACTGAGGACAGGTAGGAATACGTTTCTTCATTATCTCGTCAAGAAACGCTGTGCGTTTAGGAGACTGAGAAAAAAAAGTAGAAATTCCTTCCAAGTTGCTAAAAAAGATCCGCACTTGTTTATTGCCTGTTACACAACGTTCGACTAATTAAATTTAACTGATGTGCATAACAGTGAATAAAGTGAGCATTCTTATACACCTCTTTGATTTTAACTTGAACCCCACCCTTGTTGCCGCTCATGACAGGAGCACCGTCGTAACACTGAGCTGTTAATTTTTCGGGTGTCTCATTTACTTTCATTTTCTGTAGTTCGCCGAGAATGACATCACTTACACCAGCTGCACAGCGACTCTTTGGTTGTATGAAGGAAATAAATCTTTCATATATTTTACCGAGTAACTCATATCGAATTATCAGAACCAGTTGTGACAAATTTGAACAGTCAGTGGTTTCATCAACTTCGATTGCTAGGTAATTTGTCTTTGACAGTTCACTCCTGATAAGATTGAGACATACCTCATAAATCGATTCCAGCAATTCATTCTGAATTGTTTTGGACAGGCCCATGAAAACACGATTTTCTGATTTCTCAATGTGCTGCTTCAAGATGCTGTCCAGTTCTGACATTAGATCAACTAATCCTCGAAAAATCCCTGGATTCTTGGAATTATCCGTTTCGTTATGTCCCCTCAAAGCAAGCTCGAATTTGCCACAAAATTTTATGCAGTCAACCAGTTTACTCAGTATGTATCGATTTTTTGATACATTTTCATTGTATGTCTTTATGCTAAGGCGGTAGGCACTATCTAGCTGGCACATAATGTCAACTTTCCCTAACAAAGAAAACTCAATGATTCCATTCAAATGTTTTTCACTGGAATTATGTTTTTTCACTTTCGCGTGAAAATTCTTCAAGTCTGTAATTCCATTTTCTGTCCATGCGTTGTCATTACAATTCGTAACAAGACATGAGAAACAGAAAAATGCATTCTTCACTTCACAACCACACAACCACTCAGCAGCATCATACATTGCTCTGCTAAAATTGCGAACATACCCTTTCCTGGATTTGCAATGTTTTTGTTCTTGACTGATGTTAAGATCAGGTCTCGGCGCACCAAGATTCTTCGCTTTTACCCTAACCTCATGTTCCAAATTTTTTCCCAGTAAATTGCAAACCGAATTCATAATTGCACTTTCAGAACGCCAGAAAGCTGCAACTATTCTCAAAACGAAAATATAACTCACAAGAGTTCAGGCTCCACAGCACAACACACAAAAACAAACTTCCAAATAACACTTCCTCGTGCAAATTATTTAGCAACTTAGACAATGATACGTTTGTGCGCCTATTGCATTAATTGTTCAAAAAATTCTCGCTAGGTGGTGAAAGTTATGCTACTGTATCTTAGTGCACTCTGGCGGAACTTTTGCAAACTTAGTGTAGTTGTACTAATGTTGACAGTGTAGCCAAAGCCCGAGAAATTAAATTTTCTTTTACATTGTCAAAACATTAATATTTAACGTCGCTTAGTCAAGGATGAAGTCATAAACTGGAGATACAGACACAGGGATTCGAGAGTAGAAGTTCAACCACACTGCAGACTTCCCTACGCTGTAACTAACGTTTCAAGAAAATAATGGTTGGGTTGGTACCGCACCCTTAGGCTACGCTCTGAGAGCCTAAAATGAGACCATAAGAGCAATACTCCGTAAAAGCCACGCCCACAATCTCTGCGACGTACAGTCTTATGAGATTCCGAAGATGGAGCCTCAAAAATACTACCCATTTGAGAAACATTCATTTATATTAACAGTCCTAAAAATATTGACTGTCACTGCTTTTAACGTGTGTCTAAAATTCTGGAAATACTTCCTGTTATTTTAAATTCTGTATTACTCTATTTAAAAACATATTTTAATATATCTCTTGGGGCGGCTCCGCCTCAGAGCCTTTAAGGACGAGCCGCTACTGGAATTAATATATTATCTGTCAGCGGTATCTTCTCCTTACATTCAGAATTTCATTATATATCAACACCTTCCTGGTGTGCTGTTATTCTCCTTGTATTTCATCTGGGTTTAAGCTCATGCGAAGTGACTACTTTTTTTTTTAGAAAACTAAATATTTTATTTCCTCTGGAGTTCTGAGTTGTCTCTTGATGCCTGCAGGCGGTGTACTCCCGTGTAGCTCGGGTGTGCCGTCAGGACCGTGGTGGCCCTCATCGCTTTAGGAACCGTTGGACCTCCTTCTTGAAGGCCAGGCTCAACTGCTCCGTCCATGGAGACTTCCCCTTCTACTTCAACGAAATACGTGAGTAAATCAAACCACCGTAGCTGTATATTATCAGCATCTGACCATTTGCATAGTGATTAGCACTGACTGACAAGTTGAATCTGTATGATTTAGATTCAGTTATACAACAATTTGAAGTTAATCTAACATAATAATTTGTACAGCAGGTACTATTATTTTAGACAGAGACAGAAGTAGATTCCAGGCAGCCAACATGATAGAACAAGAAGACCAAGAAGGATAAAAACAGGAATTATACAAATAGGAAAGATGTTACCATCAGAGTACCTCTTGCTGATGTCTTAGGACAACAGAGAGTTCAGTAACAGGGAAATTCAATGAGAATAATAACACCCAAACACTGAAAGTACAAAGACCAAGAAGTAGTCTAAGGAGTAAGTGGATAGAAACTGTGTGGCCAAGTGGTGGAACAAAGAGATCTGAATAGAGACTGTGGACAAGAGGTGGAACAACAAAAGGTTTGAGTTTAATGGATGTTGGAAAACAGATCTTCAGTAACATGAACTAAAGTGGTGAGTGCTGGAGTTGAAAAAAGATGATGATGATGACAGTGTACTGTTGCTTCAGATACTGGAATGTGTTCATCAGTTTTTGGAAGCTGCAAAGGATTTCTATTCATTTTTGATAAACACACCAGCCAATAATAATAAAAATTCTGATGAGAATTGAAATGTTTCAGCACTATTTTACAAAAATGACGTGAAGTAAAAGATATTTTATTGAGGCTGTCCATTTAAAAAAAACTAAGGTAACCTAGTCAGTCTTAATAATAATAATTTTCCTATAAGACTACATCAGTTGCAGTGGATATGTAAGTTGGCAATATGAGTTTTAAATTGCATGAACAACTGTATTGCTATCATTTTAATTTAAAAATGTTTAAATGCACAAACTTAAAAGGAATCTAAAAGCTTAAGAAAACAATATTCATGATTATTTCTCATTTCATCAGTATTACATTTTTACCATTCATTTGAAGCCATTTTCATTTGAAAGAAAGAAAGTTAGTAGTTTTGTTAATTAGATTAAAATGTTTATGTGTGCAACAGATTGTTTGAATCTCTGTAGTTCATTTTTTGTGGTATATTTCTCATAAAAATATAAACTTAATAAGCATATATTTAAAAACCTAGTTATAACATAAAACCAAAGGTGCTTACGTAACCCAAAAAAGTTTTTTTTAATTTCATCCTATCATGTGATTGGTTTTTTTTTGTTAATCATTGATAATTACCTTGGTATCACACACAGAGTCAACGACGGAGCTGATTGAAGGCCTGTATGGGCAGTCGCCAGCTCAGCTGGTGTACGGTGTCTTCACTACCCCAGCCAACAGCATCAGTGGCTCGGCGGTGTGCGCCTTCTCACTGCAGGATATTGCGGACGCTTTTGAGGGCAGCTTCAAGGAGCAGGCTCAGCTCAATTCCAACTGGCTACCAGTCCAGGCCGCCAAGGTGCCCGACCCACGACCGGGACAGTGCGTCAATGACTCGCGCACTCTGCCTGACCTCACGCTCAACTTCGTCAAGACGCACTCCCTCATGGACGAGTCTGTGCCATCCTTCTTTGGTCAGCCTGTCCTGATACGCACAAGCTTCCAGTGAGTACATATGCTCTCACTGCTGGCCTTAATTTTAATACTTTGTAAAATGTTGAACTTGAATTTGCCAAAATGTGCACTGAATGCTGATTGATGGAGTGATGTGCCAACATATGTAGTCTTAACAATTACATCTTTCCAGAATAAATGAGTTTGTTTTATTTATCAAATAAAAAATCACCAAACTCTATTGTTTATATAGTATGTTAGGATTCTTTACAGAATGTCATATATATATTGTTGTTGTTCCATTTCTAAAGTATCTATAAGTTCACCAAAAGCATTTCTACTAGCTATTCCCAGTAGTTACATACTTTATAGTTCGATTTCAAGGTTGTTTTAGTATAAATTTAAGCTAAAGTAGCTTTTTAACCTTAATGGATTTTGTTGCATTCATTTCCACTACTAAAACTCATCATAAGAATCATTTTAAAGTGTATTCATTATGCCTGGAAAAATTTAGTTTAAGAGATATTTGATTCGTTTATGTTTTTAAACCATGTGTTCAGTGAGGACTAAAATCTAAAATTTGAAATAACTTGGAACTGCATAAAGTTACAGCAGATTATTTATCACCAGCTATAGTCAGCACCTTCTAGAGTATTTTGGACATAAATTCAATTAATTAGGCAAAATAAGGTTATTGGCATTCTATGATGTTCTATAATTAGTGTGTAGAGACATGCTAATTTACATCCCACCTATTCCCTTTGTTCACTTTTTAAATAGTTTTTACACTTCCTTCTCATTTTAATTTCCCATCACTTTCCTTTGTTGATATTTTGTATTTTTATCATTGTATTTCACCTTTATTATAGCTACCGATTCTCCCAGATTGCTGTTGATCCCCAGATCAAGACACCGGGAGGCAAGGCATATGATGTGCTCTTCATTGGAACAGGTGAGGGATCTATTTGAAATCCATTCTTTCAACCTTATAATGAACTAAATATAATGGGTTTTATTTTACCTGCTACCAATCACTTGTAGAGAGAATCTGAGAGTATGATAGCTGCAGTATATAAATAGCTTTAATTTTGTGTCAGGTGGTGTTATCGAGATTTTGATAGTATTCCACTAATAAGTTTTAAAAAAATTAATCAACTTTGTGACAGCTACCAAACAAACAATACACAATTGACAGAGACTGTTTTATATCTTATCTTCACCTGAAAGTTCTGGCTCAGTTAAGACTGACAAGTCCATAGTTTGTTATGAACATGATTAACATGAATAACTTTAATGTGGCAACTAAGTGCTTTACGTACTTAATATTTGTGTTTGTCCATCATCAATACTATGATAAAATAACTATCAGTTTACTCAGTGGCGGATCCAGGGGGGTTAGAGGGCTGAACCCCTCCCCCAAAAGTCTTTGGTCCGCCCCAACTTTTTTTTTTAGCTCTACTGATTTTTTAAGGGCAGCATGACTATCCTTACCCGACTCAAGGCCCCCCCCCCCAAAAAAAAAACGAAATCCACTCAAGCCTCCCTGCCAAACGAAATATGCTCAAGCCTCCCCCAAACCAAAATCTGCTCAAGGGCCTCCCCCCCAAACCAAAATCCTGGATCCACCACTGAGTTTACTCAAAATAATGTGAACTGTGCTCCTAAGTTTGTGTGTGTGTCATATGTGGCATGTGAAAGTCTTACTTTCCCTATACTTTGTGTTTTTATATAGCTTTGAAACATTTTTCTCATTTTTTTCATGAATGTCTCATAGTGGCTCAGATTATAGAGGTCTATGTCAAAGACATATTCTGCTCATGAGAACCTAAACACTCTGATGAATCAGTGTTATTACTGACACCCTACAGAGATTGCTTAATGAGTGACCTTGCAGAAATGGTACTCAGTAATACTTTGTTTAGTATTAGGACAGTTACATGAGAAGATTTAATCTAATTTATTTGGATTGGAGCACACACTCCGGTGGCAATTTCACTATACATACATTTTTGTTCTTCGTTGTTCCTGCCTACTTTTGCCCTTTATGAATGTTAATTTTAAATTCTTTCAGCATTTTTGGTAAATTATTCATCAATTATCATGGTAATTTATCATGCTGATCTACAGTGTATTGCAACCCAACCACAAAGCTCATTCCAATGACTGTCTTATTTTCAACCAGTAATGCTGATTAACAATTATCAGAATGAAAGCAGTGAAAATAGGGCAGTGTGAATTAAATTTCTAAAGAGTATGTAGTGCAAAATGGAAAAAGAAAATGAGTTTCACACAAAAACATTTGCATATATTAGAAGTTAGGCTGTAGTTTATGCTGGTAATCTTGTCATCCTATGACTAAAGCTGTTTTACAGTAATATTAAAACATAATTTTAAAATAAGGAACGATAAGGAAAATAAGCTATTACCTACTACAGATGAAGGCAGAGGGGCCAGATGAATATGAAAGCACAAAAACATGAACAAACTTTGCATTATTACCGTTCAAAACCTTATTTATGTAAGTAGGAGTGGGCAATTTTGCAAGTAAGGGGTGTTTACACACCACTGCATACCACATGACTTGCTAGGCTGTAGTGTGTTTGTGTTTCTGTGTTCATCTGACCCTCCTGCCTTCATCTGTGATGACAGACTATTTTTCCTGTCCTTCCTTTTTTCATCGCATAACGTCTTTTCTACTATATAATTACGAAGTCTTTCTCGGCGTTGAGAATACAAATAATGCTCTCGGGTGACTAGCCGAGTTATAGAAGTGTTATAATAATCACACAATATTTCGGCGCTCTGAATCGTCGGCGCCATCTTCCGGTGAAGTGAGGTCAGGAAGCTGCTGAGCTAGACCAGATTCCCGCTGCTAACCTCTGATTGGTTGGCTGTGGAACGAGTCGTAGCAGGGGTCAAATCTCGTTGCGGCTTGAATCGATGCCAAGGTGGAGTTACGGCTAGATTTGATGTCGTTTTTTACATGACATATAGCGGATGGGCTTAAAATCACCGCTCCTTCGAAGAAGATATCCGGAAACAAAGCCTTCACGATAAATTGTTTGTCCAACTGATGGGTCAACACGAATCCGTTGCGGGCCTCATATTGAGCCATGCTGCCACGTGATTGGTCAGATTTGTAACCATTGGTAGCCGGGGTCCTGCCTCGTAGTAACTCATCGTTCGGTAGAAGGGAAAAAACAGAAGGCAAAAACTTACCCATAAGCTGATCATTAATGCCTGAGCAACAAATTGCGTTGATCTGGTCGCGCCGTGTAATGCGTCTCGGTCGCGCTGTCGCCGAATAGTATTGATGATTGGCGTCCAGGCTTCACTCAACTGGTACCCGCTGTCATGGTTGACGAGGTTAGATGCGAGACGAATTTCTACTGCTTCTGTAAGGATGCTATTCCAGAAGCTCCCAGTATGCGCCAGTACTCTGGTGTTTTCGAAATCAAAACCATGGCCATGTTCTAGACTGTGTTCCGCCACCGCAGACTTGTCTTTCTGCCCCAGACGAACGTGTCGTGCATGTTCTAGACAACATTGGTGAACACACCGCACCGTCTGGCCAATGTAGCTCTTTCCACACTCGCAACTAATGCTATATACCCCAGGTGTCCGCAAAACAAGGTCATCCTTGGGGGAGCGCAAGATGTTCTTCACCTTTGGTGGTAGCAGGAAAACGGTCTTGATTCCACTTTTTGCTAGAATCCGTCCTATCTTGGACGTTGTGGCGCCAGAGTACGGCAAGAAGGCGAGACGATCAGGTGGCTCTTTCTTGGTGTTGTTGAGACTACGTGTCGGCTCTCGGAATGCCTGTCTTATCTGATAATCAGTGTACCCGTTGCGTCGAAAGGTCTGACGCAGATGACTCAATTCACTGGGTAGACTGTCCGAATCGCGTCTAATGTCACCGCTATCAATTATTACCAATATTTTATAAAAGGATTCCAAAATATGTTTAATTTTGAATTGGAAGTGATAGGTCTGATGTGTTGAAGCCTGAATTCCCCAGTAATGCCAGTGTGGTGTCCACAGATAATGGGAAAGTGATAAAGGCGGTGAATGCAGACTCTGCAGACACAGTGGAGCGAGTGTCGCCAGTGGTGATTGAGGAAGTGCAAGTGTTCCCTCCACACGTAGCAGTACGTGCTCTCCAGGTGGTAAGAGATCCTGCATTGCCTGATGGGCGTCTGGTAGTCGTTGCAGACTCAGAAGTACAAGCACTGCGCTTGCATCGATGCTACTCTGACAAGATACTCTCATGCAGGTAACCCTGCACAGTTACCATTTTATAATAAATTTCAACTTATTCACTTTGGCATTAAAGTTAAAGCAATTGGAAAGCCTATAAAATATTTATTGTAATTAGCATAGCCAAATATTTAATACGGTTATGCTATAAGAGTAGAGACATATTTTCCTGCATATATGAACTTAGTCACATTTAGATATAGACAATCCACTTCATTTTCATGATTTAAGGAATGTTCAACTGGTAAATTAGATTTAACATATTTTTTAAAAAAGAATGAAACCAATAAGCCATTACAAAAATGTAATCATGCTTTGACTAAGTTTGTTTTATAATAACTACTTCATGAATTATCATCACCATTAATCAAATAGTGACTTCTATAACCACTGGAATATTTTACCCAGCATAATTTAATTTTAGAGGGTTTTGTTTCCTTTTGTCACTTTGGGAGAAAGAACTTAAAGATTGTAGGGTCTTACTTGAGGGAGGGGGAGGGAAGCAGATAGTGGCTGCTAGCTAGCAATGGCTGATGTGTTAATGTGTTTTAAATGTAGAACAAAGAGAATACAAATAGAAGGAATACATGAAGAATATATTTTAGGTGCATTGTTTATTGTGCTTTTGAGTTATTTAATCTAAATAAAGACAGTATGAATAGATTAGATTCTCCCAGAAGTGATAAATATCCGGGAGTAGCAGAATTTAAAACTATGTTGGACAGGTGTACTAGGCACATTTTTATAAATGTTACATCTTCATATTTAGAAAAAGCAAAATTATCACACATTAAAAAGATGAACAAATGCATTATCTCAGCTGTCCATGCAATACTGCATCAATCTGACAGTTTTCGAAGTGTTCTGTCATCATGCTGTGGCATTCTGTGGGGTGAAACTGTGCACAGTGGTCTTTGAACATATTTCTACTTCCCTTTATGAAAAGTTTTCACTGTTGGCTGTGCTAGTGGCAAATTGAGCAGTCTGGTGGCTCAGTGGTTAAGGTGTCTGACTGGGGATCAAAAGATCCCTGGTTCGAATCCCTGTCTCGGCGGGGATTTTCATTGGCCCTTAACCCAACATCTATCACAGATTTCTGTGTAATGTGAAGTACGCCAGAACACTTCTGTGGTTTGGATTCCAACTTAAACTGTAGATCCCCTGTACTCGGTAGGACTACCAAATTAGGTTAAGGTGGCTACGATAGGGATGGAATGTGCAGCCAATAGAAACCATTTCACCAAGTGATTATGACCACATGGAATAATTATTTACAGGCAAATTAAATTTTTCTTAGTCTTTTGTAATTTTATTTGATTGAAAACTTAGAATAATTGACATTCCTATGTTTGGAAATAGCTTAGAACTTGTTTGGACAGTATAGTAATATCATGTTGAACCAGAAATAGAATGAGGGTTGCTGGTCATGCTTTCCGCAGAGCCATGGAAGCAGATGATGTTTATATTACTTGACAACTGTCTGGGTCATCATAGACTTTCCTTCCTCAAGAGTCTTGTTTTGTTAGGGTTTATTACGGGGTCAGTGTAAAGTGTATACAAGTCTACGGCAGGCTTCCCAATGTTATTTTTGTTTGTAATGATTTCAACTTTATTTATTTCCATACTAGTAGACTGTAAAAAATTGGAACCTGTAAAAGTTTATACATGTATAATATCCATGAATTTTTAAATATTTTAATAACATACATTATTACTGCATCTGAATTCCAATATCAACATTATTAATATAGCTCGTCACTGAAACTAATTTACATATATTTTTTGTTTATGACAGAAAGTCAATAATACATCAGAATTCTCTTATAGAATGTAAGACCTTATTATCTAGGTAAGTTTTTAATTTCCTTTTGAAATCTGAGCCACTTAACAAATTTAGTTCCTTTGGGAGTTTGTTGTACAATATTACCCCTTTCTTGAACGGAACTTATTCAGGGTATTGTTTATTTACTATTACTTGGAAGCAGTTGTCTTGTCCTCTTGTTCTATGGCCATGAATGCTGCGGTTGTTTATAGTTTTACATGGGCTGTTTACCACCAGTAGTATAACTTTAAAAATGTACAAAGCATAGAGTGTTAATATTTTTTTTTTTGCTGAAATGTAGGCCTCTGTTCTATGCCAAATACAAATCTAAGTGTCCTTTTTTGAACCCTAAATAGTCTGTCCATGTAGCAGTGTGTGGCTGCTCCCCATATTTCAATACCATATGTTAAGTGAGATTTATCAACCCATAATACACTGTTAGCTTGAAATAAGTTTGGAGGTACTGTCACAGCAGTTTGCCCACAGCGGTGTGACCAGTCTCACTAATTTGATTACTGCCCCATCTGCAGAGTATTTTATGAACACCCATGAGCTGCTGAATGTTGAAGTAATCTTTTATTCTGGTAAATGAATGGCAAAGTTTACTGTGTGTCTTTTAAACAGTTTGTGTCTCCACACCATCTTCATCACTTTTCTGATTCAAAGTGACACATCAATTTTCAGGAAGGGAGGGGGATTTTAGCCCAAAACTAGCACCGTGTTTAACATTTTTTAATGTGATGTAGGCATCCTCCATGGAATGAGATATTTTTAAATCTTTCCCTTTTTTTTTACTTTAGGCTGTAATAAAATATTTTTATGAAAATTATAAGTTTTTATATCAAACTATGAGTCACATATTCTTGTCACTCCCATACTCCCATTTTTAATGGTTACAATCAGGCATAGAGGACCATGCATTGGGGATATGTGCAGTTAGGATTAGAATTGCAATTCTGTCCTTGTAGCACCAATGGTGGAGGTAAGGAGTCAACCCTATACTTTGGATGACTCCAACAAACAAATTATTTGATTAGTAGGGGAATAAATACTAGTTGTCTGGACCATTCACTTTCTCTACCAACAGAGCCATATCTATTGGTGTACATCATCATTCAATACGCTGTGTGACAATAACAAATCCATGTGCAAGTAATCTAACATTTATGCAACTGTTGATGTACATTGAATTGCAAATTCCAAGACTGACTAACCAGTATGAACACATGTTTGAAAAAATGATTCAATTTTGCCTTCCAGAGTGTACTCATATCATTAATGTAACTGTTTTAGTGAGTGCGTCGCTCTACAGGACCCTTACTGTGCTTGGGACCGGCAAAGTCAGAAGTGTCGAGCTGTTGGAGCCCCACGCTGGGCAGATGAGAAGATCTTCTATCAGAGCATTGCTACTGGGGTTCACCCATCCTGCCCTGCCAGTGAGTAGTATCCCTTTACTATGAAAATCAGAATATTTTGTTGGACCTCTCAGAAAAACTGCTCTGCCACACTTTTATAACTTACTAAATGTTGGCTTACAAAAGAGCTTCACCAATATGTAAAACCAATAATGAATTTCTTAAAACTATGAGTTCACATATTCCTTTTGAAATTATCTTTCATTGCCATAAACTGCTTGCAACATCATGCAAACATCAAAATATATGATAAATAAGTGTACTGAGTTATATTTGTTGAAAAGCAATCAGTTAACTTCATACAGTAAAAGTAATATAATACTTATAATATTAAAAATGTTATCCAATCGCTGAGCTGATACATACAACATATGAATAATCATGATAATTGCATATTTGCTTGAAACTCCAGTTAAGTAAAAACTGAGGTGAAACTCTTATGGCTTGTTATTTTGTTAAATACGATAGCAACTTAATATTAACTATATCTTTGAACTGGTGGATTCACACTTTTGTAAAATAATAGTGAACTTTGGTTCAAACACTTCCATGTTCTTTGTAGACTATTCTAGTCACAGAGTAACATTTACTTGCATCTTTATCTTTTTTTGGGTACAGTTATCATCTTTGGACAATATGTGTATGTGTGTGTGTGTGTGTGAGCGCGCGCGTTTGCATGAGGGGGTAACCAAAATAAACTGAACTGATGTTTTAGAGGACAGAGTTTTTATAGTATTGTTTTTTTTCCCACTTGGAGCATGTAGTCTTTCCGTCCCTGAGTCAGTATGCCAATTGTCATCACAAGAGACAAGATAGTTGGGCTGGTGTTAATTTTTTATGTGCTCATCATTTTTGTAATGGCTGATTCTTGTGAACAGTGTGTGGCCGTGAGGCTTTGCTTCCTGCTAGGAAAAACTGGAAGATAAACTCTTAAAATGTTGAAAAACAGCATACAAGAATGATGCCATGGGGAAAACCAAAGCATTTAACTGGTTTTCCAATCTCAAAAGAGGTGAAATGTCAATTGATGACCAATCTTGTTCTGGACGACTTTCAACAGCTTGAGCTGACAAAAATGTCACAAAAATTCACGAAATCATACTGAAAGGACGATGACATACAATCAAAGAAGTTGTGGAGCTGTCTGGAGTGACTTGGAGCTCAAGCCAGCACATGTTAAGATTTGGGCATGAAAAGGATAGCTGCCAAATTTGTGCCTTGACTGCTGACTGCACAGCAAAAACAAGATCACTTGTAAGCATGCTGTGCTTTGAAGGAAGAACTACAAAATGATCCAAACTTTTTCTTTAAGGTCATTTTGAATTCTGGTGCTATGGTTATGACCCTGAAACAAAGCAACAATCAAGCTAATAACAGACTCTGAGCTCACCTCATGCCAAAAAAGCTAGAAAGGTGGAATCAAACATCAAGCCAATGCTGATCTGATTCTTTGATGTGCGAGAAGCTGTCCATTCAGAGTTTATTCCACAGGATCAGACAGTTAACCAAACTTTTTTCATAGTTGTTTTGAAATGATTGTGCAACAATATGCTATGGAAAAGGCCAGATTAGTGGCAGGTCGGGCGACTCGTTCTTCCATCATGACAGTGCCCTTGCTCACACAACCCTGTCCGCACGCTGATTTTTGTCAAAAAATGCAATGACCCCTGTGCCCTCTGCCCTTCCCTATTCACCAGATCTTGCCCCCCTGCAGCTTCTTTTTATTCCCTCAAATGAAGAGGGACTTGAAAGGAAAACATTTTTCCAATGGAGATGAAGAAAAAACGACGGAGATACGGCATCTCTGAAGAGAATTATAAAAAATGTTTTGAACAATGGAATAAGCGATTGGACAAATGTATCAGTTCCAAAGGAGAGTATTTTGAAGGGGATTTATTATATTTCCTCAAAAAATTGAATATATGAATTTTAAAAAAGTTGGTTTATTTTAGATACCCTCACGTATATTATGTGCTTTATGAGAGTATTTTGGAAAATGTCATGCAAAGTTGACAGTCAGGTAAATGAATAGAGGGACTTTTTTGCAAGTTGGCTAGTAAAAAACAAAAAGCTCCACAGATTTTGTAGCTTATGGTGGCTAAGCATTCTCAGTTACAGTAGTAGTAGTTTGTTATATATTACAAGTCTTATGAAATCATGGTGAAAGTGCAGAACTGCTTTTTTTTTTTTTTATGCTGAAATTAATATTTGTGAACCAAATTTGACTGGGTTAAGGGTTTACTAAAACATATTTTCATGTTTAGGGAGAGTCACACTCAGAAAAGAAGTTGTTTATGGTAAGGAGAGTTTAATACATAATAGATGCCAGCTATCGAGTGCTGATAATGTTATGGTTTCATTTAATTTAATTTAATTGCAATGGAAACATCCCTAGTCACCTGTTTGCCCCTTTCTTCATATTCTGTTTATTGGCGGGTCGGGATGTGACCACATCTTTCCCCCTGCCATAAGTCTCGCCTCTCATACGATTGAGGCTCATGCCAAAATATTGTGCAATTTGTTTGTTTTTATGTTTTTTTACGTGTTCTTTTTGCCCACCTGCCTTCATCTGTGGTAAGTGATGGGTATTTTTTCTATATCCTATCTAATTCTTAATGCCCAATGGCAAGTTTCTTTGTTTCCATTATCCATATTTTTATTTGAAATCCTTTTAGTGTAAATTCATTCATCCATCTACTTTTGCCCTTTGCGAGTTTTAATTTTAAATTTTTTCAGCATTCTTGCAAATTATTTGCTTATTCTGGTCCTTGACTCCCTTACCCTCTGGAGAAAGTTTTCTCACTCCCTTATACCTGAAGTAGAATGCCAATTTGTGGTCATGATCATCTATTACCTTTCAGGCACTACTTTTAATTCTTCCACTAATATCTTTCCAAGCCTCATCACCAACATATGCCTTGTACAGTCTCAGTTTTCACACTCCTCCCACCTTCCAGTGAATCTCAATCCAGCTCCTTTATGATATTAGTTACTGATTGTGTTCTTCAGTAACTTCCACAGACAAATCTTGCTGTTCTCCTTTGCACTCACTCCTGTATTTGATACCAAAAATATGAGCCCCATACTATACCATGGTACTCAAGGAATGGTATCACTAAAGTTTTGTACCCCATTAATCACTTACCGGGCACATTGCCTCATCACTCTATCAAATAACTCGAAGGATTTACAAATCTTTTTCTACCACCTGCCCCAAGTTTAGGGACCGTGCACAAACTACGTGGCTCGGTCCAGGGGGGGGAGGGGTTTGCTGGAAGGCTATGCAGGGCTACGTGGGGGGAGGGGGGGTTCCGAGCCAGGCCACGTAGCTTTCCTTTCATTACATTTTTCACAGTTAAAATGAGGAACAGAACCCACAATTGCATGTGAATACTTATTTCCCACAGTTAATTATCTATTTACAATAGTCTGACAAGAGAAAACAGCACAAAATGTCTTCTGGAATCAAAAGGGAAAAAAGCTACGTGCTACGTGGGGGGGGGGGGGGGGGGTAGAGGCAAAAGCTACGTAGGGCTACGGGGGGGGAGGGGGGGTTCACAGGAGGGCAAAATGGAGCTACGTGGTTTATGCACACTCCCTTATTATCAAACTTTACTACAAGATATTTACACTTCAAGTCTTCAGCTAGTAATTCCTTCCCCAAACTATAATCATAAACAATCCTTAGTTTTTTTTTATCTGTGTACCTAATTAACTGATTCTTCTTGTTGTTTACCTCTATTCCATGCACACCTTCTCAGATAAATATCCTGTGCAGATCGCCCTGCAGCAGTTTACTTTCTCCAGTTTTTATCCTATTGTATACCATTGTACATTCTGGAAACAGCCTAACTTCTGACTGTAACTTACTGTAAAGAATTAAAACAATCATTCATTAGAATAATGGATTAATATGGTCCGCATATACCTGCCAGTGTGTTTACAGGTAAAAGTACCACCACACTGGATCGACCTAGGTTCAAATGCTGGCACCAGTTTACCAGCTATCCTAATTGTGTTTTTTAGTATCATCTAGGCCAGCGGTGGCCAACACAAATGATCTTGCAGACCACTTTCGAAATGCATCATAACTACGCAGACCGCATGTAAAATCATATATCCCAAAATTAGATTTAGACCCACTATAGAGGGTGGTGCAGGATATGGCCTCATAGATTCTGTGAGACTGTATCCTGCACCATCCTCCCTTCATGATGTTCTCCTGTTGACGAAGGGCCAAGTCCCAAAATATTCATTGTTTTTCCTGTGTTTTGTGCTTATTTATGTGTTCACCCTATGATACCATCATCTAAGGTAAGTGGTGGTTCATTTCGCTATCCCTTTTTTTGTAAATCCATTCGTTAATTATCTCCTATTATTTGCTGGTAACTATATATATATATATATATATATATATATATATATATATATATCAATCTTCCAAACATATTATACACTATTCAGAGATTAGTTCTCGTGAGTGGTGATTCTGTTTATATATATTTCAGTCATTTACTGAGAGTTATTAGTAGTTCAACTTCCATTACTTTACCCCCACCACCTCTACCACACCTACCCTGTTCTCCATGGCCTAGTTAGTCATGTGGTAAGCAGTAGTGTGTGTACACCTCCCTTGCCAAATGATCTGATTCTCCCTAAATGAATGGGGCTTTAAACTGAAATATTGTACGTTTATGTTCGTCTCATGTGTTGTATACATGTAACTGCCCTCCAGCCTTCAACTTTGGTGAGTGATCAGTTATTTTAACTAGCATTGATACTCATCACCTAAAAGCCCTTTCCTTTTCCTTAGCATCATTACCTTTAATTTCCATATCTGTATGGATGTAAACTACTCATTACATAAAACACCAAGTAGTAGGCAAGATACATCCTTCCCTCATCTTGCTGATGAATGGTTTATGCAATGAGTATTGTGACTATATAAAATATGTATGATTCATAATTAGATTGTTTGATAAAATCACAGTTAAATAAAGTTTCAATGTTATACCAATGCACTTTCTTCAAAATCTGGAATAAAAATATTTAGTTCACACCTAAATTCTTATAACTTTAGCTATTAATTGGATTTTAAAATTTCATGACATGCAGTCTTGAATCAAAATAATCTAAGGGTTTACATTTTTACCATATAGATAATACATATAAGTTTGATTTGTAAGTATAAAATTTATGCGAAATTAACAATGCTATCATGAATTTTCCAGCTTTATCATATAAAAAATCAGATATGTTAGCTTAAATGAGGTGTTTCTGAAGAGTAAGTTAAGCTTTTTAGACTCTGTTTTCACTATTGATTTTGTTCTTTATCCTAAGTCTATAATTTTGTATAAGAAAGAAGATTTGGTACAAACATATAACTGCAGTAATTACCGGATTTTATGGGAATGCCACATTATTTATTTGCCTATCCAAGCTTTCAGCTCACATGCTGCAGCCTTCGTTGGAGACACTATGTTTGTTTAAATTTCAAAGAGCACTATGTATAGTACTAAGCTGCTGTCTTCTTTGAAAGTAGTTTGTTTTATTCAAAGTTTAAGCTGGCTCCTTTACTCATTCAGGCCACTTGTTTCATCAAATTTTATAGCATGCTCAGTGTTGAAGACATTGAGATCAATGACTCATTTATTGCGGCAGTTTTGTTTATAGTGGCAGATATGTAACAGGCCACACTGTGGTGGATAGGCTGAAAGACATATCCACCGCTATAAACAAATCAACAGTGACAAATTTGCTGTAGTTCACCATGCTGCCATCACTGGAACAGATATAAAATTTGAAGACACCAGGCTGTTGTGGAGAGAAGACCAGAGGTGGCATCGACATGTGAAGGAGGCAGAAGAAATGTTGAATAACATGTACAGCTTCAGAGAAGACTGGTTTAGTACACTGTGAAACTTGGCACTCTTTGATATGTAAACAAACATAGTATCTCTGATGGATGCTGCAGCATGTCAGCTGAAAGCTCAGATAGGCAAATAAATAACATGGTATTCCTGGAATATCCTATTTTAATTAACAAAGATGGCTTCAGAAATCAAAGAAATGCAGTGTTTGAATTAATTTTTTTTTTTAAATATCAGTTTGTTTTGACACTAATAAACTATAATCTGGCAATGTGTTTCTCAATTAATCTGCTAAAAGCAACATTTGACAAAGAAAATGATTCAATATCTGTATAGCTAAAGACACAAAAGTGAAATATTTTTTCTGTGCTGTTCAGAACTGGTGCCATGTTTCATAATAATATAGGTATAATCATTATTTAGTGTACACTTTGAAGCTAACTTCAGTGATGACTTGTAGGAGGTAAAGAAATAGAAAAAGTATTCATTTTGCCTGTCAGTAAGACCATTATAATTATTATCAGGCAAGGTGTCTGGGAAGAGCACAGGTAGTGTGGAGGGTCTTGCTTCCAACTTGGCTAAGCCATTCAACAGGGATGCAGGACGTGTGGGGCCAGCCAAAGATGCACCAGAGGGAGAGGTTATTAACATTGTTCATGATGATGGGCAGCATGCAGGTGAGTGTAGCTATTATCCTTTTAACATTATTTGATAGTAATAGTTGCATGGTAATCATTATATAGCAGAATATGTTTTTTATCTTTCATGCTCTCATGCGCCCTTATTTCTTCAGTTAATCTGGATATTATTCTGTATTTATTTATAATGAAGGATAGGGAAAGTGACTCATTGCTCACTAAAGTTGAAGGCTGAGATGAGTGTAGAATAACAAATACAATATTTCGGTTTTGCATCTTATTCATGTGATTGAGAGCAAATAACATCACATGACATGTGGTAAACTTCGGTGTGTGAACACCTCCCAACCCATGGCTCATTCCCTATCACATGAATAAGGCACATAACAGAAATATTGTTATTGTTCGTCATGTATGTTTTTCACTTGTCTCAGACTTTAACTTTGGTTAGTGATGAGTCACTTTACCTATCCTCTGTTATTTATATTGCCTAGAAATCATATCCTTTTTCCTTAGTATCTATAGTTATATTCTCATTTAAAACTAAACAATGTGGAAATGACAAAATTAAGCATTTTAAATTGCTGAGGTGGCACCAGGGTCAGTTGACTAATCAATAACTCCTGTTGAAAGACTGATAGGCTGGCAACAGCTCAGGGAACAAATGGGGAAAACAGAAATATATGTCGGGCACTTCTGTAACTCTGTTGAATAATAGGCCTGAGAGGGATGATTGTAGAGCAGATGTAGGAATATCTCAGCTATAGCATAGCAATAGAAATAAAGGAGTGTGTGTAAAAGCTTGGATGAAAAGGGTTTTACAGCTAAATGTTTCCCATAGCAAGAGTGTATGTTTGCTTCTACATGATAAATTAGGTAGATGCTACCATGTCACAATTGTATTTAAGTCTGAGGTGGTTCTTTGTAAGGTAATATAAGTAAGTAGGATCACTCTGCAGAGTTTTGATAGGGCAGTTTTCTACAGCATAAATATGGCTATTTTACCACCTATTTTCTTCTAATATGTTCCTTATATGCTTCCCTACAGGTTTCTGTGTTCTGTCTCTTCATTCCCAAACATTTTTGGCCATGTCTATGTATTTCTGGTATATTGTTGCCATTTAAGCTAGCATGTTTATTTTTCATCAGATAACATTAACAATTTTGTGCCTTCCATATGTATATTTTCTAATGTTGATATTATTCTTGGTCTTCAATTTCAATACCCTTCAATTTTTGTCAATATATACTACTGTGTCTAAAAATTGCAACACCGAGGAGACATGTGAAATTTATTTAATTTAATTTAATATAATTGTGATGGAGCACAAACTCCATTCTGCATACCCATTTTCCTCCTTTCCTCTACCTACCTACTTTTGCCCTCTACTAATTTGAACTTTAAATTCTTTTCAGTGTATTTGGTAAATTATTCACAATTTCTATTGCTAGTTTACACCAATCCTTGACACCTTTACCTATGAAAGAAAATTATCCACACCCTTTTGCCGGAAATCAAGTACCAGCTTGTGGTCACGGTCATCCCTTCCATGCACCTCTATTAATTCTCCCACCAACCCACCAATAGCTCTCCATACCTCATCATCATTCCCATTCCTTTGACTCTCTTCACCCTCCTTCTGTCTTCCAATGAATCCCATTTCAGCTCCTTTATCATATTAATTGATTGTGTTTTGCAGTAATTTCCAAGGAGCAGCCCCTCCTCTGCACCCCTTCCAACTCCTGTATTTGATACACAGAATATGAGTCGCATACTGTACCACCATATTCAATCATTGGTCTGACCTAAGATTTGTAACCAAATTCCTCTACTTCTCTGGTACACCCCCTCAGCTCTCTGTACAACTAGTGCAGGATTTTCAAACCTTTTACTACTACTTTTTCAATATGTCATGCCCAGTTAAGTTTGTTTTCAAATTTTATGTGAAGCTATTTACATTTTGAGTCATCAGTAAGCAATTCCTTCCCTACTTTATAATCATAATCAACCTTTAGCTTTTTATCGGTGTACCTAATAAGCTGACTCTTTTTTGCATCCATCATCATCCCATGTTGACTCATACAACTAGATATCCTGTCTAGATCACCCAGCAGCTGTTTACAATCTTCTACCATTCCTATGATATAACATTGTCATCTGCAAACAATCTAACTTCTGATAGTAATCCACCAACGCAATCATCCATTGGAATGAATAGCAATGGTCCAAATACACTACCCTGTGGGACTCACATGTCCACTTCTTATCCTTATCGATAATTGTACCAACACCCTCTCTTCCCCTCAGTTTTCTGGTATAAGAATAGAAACTTCTATATGCATCAGTCAGTGGACTCTGCACCAATAAAATTCTTCATGTTTCGTTACTTTTCTTTGTAATGATTAATTCCTTGTTTAGTTGTTTTCAAGTATTCCCTTCTGCCTTGCTGTCTCTTAACTCCATTATGTTCTCTTCTCACTAACCTCTTTTACCTCTTCACCTCTCTTTTATAGTATGTAGGTTCTGTACTTCTATTTATATTCTGCTTTAGAACAAATATTTCTCTGCCATTTTTTTATTATCTCCTTGAACTCTCTTCCACATCGACTCCACTGTACTTGTGCCATCTTTCCATTTACTGAAACCATTCATGAAAAATCTTTTCAATTCCAAAATTTATGCTTTTTTATAACTGCACCTATTTCCCCCTTCAATTCTGGCCACTGGTTTACTAAATCCTCTCATACCCATCAGAATAGCATTGCGATCGCGTATTCCTTCAGTTACTTGACACCTGATAAGGTTTTCATCAGACTTTATTAGGAAGATATCAAACATGTTAGGTCCCCTTGTGTTCTGCTCTACCACTTCTTTAAAGCCTCCATCTGTTACTAAGGTATTTGCAAATCTCTGTTCCCTTGTATTATTAATCTTATTTCCTATCCAATTTTTACCTGGTAAGTTTAAATCCCCACCAATAATGACTTATATGAATATGAATTTAGTTTCTCCACAAGAGCCTTATCTTTATCATTCATTCTTCCAATAGGTATGCAGCTAAACCCCTGACCTTTTCTTTTTTTATTACTCCAGGAGTCTACCCCAGGTAACTCATGGCAATGATCTCTGAACACTAGAGAACAGTAGTAGTCTTTGCTAACCAGTATGAAGATCCCTCCACCAGTTGCTCTTCTATCTTTGTGGTACACTCTATAAGCATCAGGGAAAACCTCATTGTCTTGTACTCCTTCTTTTAACCAAAATGTTACCCTTATAATTACTTGAGTTTTGTGTATCTATTTGGTTTGCAAACTATATTACTTTGTTAATTTTACATCTACAGTTCACCAGTAACACTTTTATTACTGACTTTGTTATATTTTAAGCACTGACATTCACCTTCCCTATTCTGCACTCCTCTGTTAATATTTCAAAGGCTTCTTCTATTTCTTTAGCATTAGTGATTTTTCCAACTATGGATCTACACGCAGTATCCCTTTGATACCTATTTTTATACTCTCAACAGAAGCCCCTAACCTAAAAAAGGCACCATCTTGACCCTGTCATCACTGGAAGTGGGCTCCTTTACAGCCTTAATTAACAACATGGAGAGTATCTCCTTGCCCATTCTATTTAGGTGTAGGCCATGCCTAATTTAACCTCACCTATAAATGGTCTCCACAGGCTCAACCCTCACGGCAGAACTAATACCATTCCCAAGTAGCACCTCTGTTTCCACATTTCCTGCCTCACAGCATGGTTCAGCTTGGTCACGGTGACTTCTGACTTGCATGAGCTCCACATTAGTATGCCGTGCCTCTTTCACCACTTTACTGAACAAATTAGTGACATGACAGTACACAAATGAATAAAATTACAGAACTGTACATGCACCTTGAGCATGAGAATTCAGTGCAGTGTAAAGCATCCACATGTTGCACTCAGAGCCTCTAAAAGTTGTGCCATGAAATCAAAGAGAGCCTGGATATGCTGCTTGATAAAACACTGCCACACAGATTGTATGTTGATGCATGAATCATTGACAATGATTGCAGGAGAGCCAGAATGAACAGATTGCTGACATCCCAGACATGTTTGATGGGCTACATGTCAAATGAAAATGCCAGAGAAGCAGTGGTATCTGTCATTTTTCAAAGAAGGCTTACACATTCCTCACCACTTGTGGCTGGGCAATGTACTGCATGTGGAGCAACCTACAAGAGGGAGAGTCCCTTGGGATCTAAAACTTAATTGATATAGTGTCTGCTGTTCAGATTGCACTCAATATGTATGAAGCGAGAACACGTATTGTGGCCAATGGTGATCCAAACCATTACACTTGGGATTTATCTGCAATGTCCCTCAAAAGGCAGTCGATCTGATTGCATTCACTATGATAACATCTAAAGAGTACACGGTCATCACTGTTGGACAAGCTGAAGCAGAACTGTCTGAAAACTCTACATTTTGCCACTCAGCATGTCAGTGACAGTGTTCACATGCCTATTTTGTCTGAGGCATTGGTGGTTTCTGGTCAATGGAAGTTAGTGCAACTACATGCATGCCACCCGTCCAGCTCTCAGCAGACATTGTGGAACCATCGATGCAGAAATGTCCACACCAATTGCAGTGCTGCAACATCAACCCAACACTGTGGACAAAGTTGTCCTGTCATTTATGGCCATGCGGACAAGATGGCAGCCATCCCGCGCTGCAGTCACTTTGTACTCATCACTGCACTCATCCAATGATTCCACACATTCATCAGTGCCGTAGCAGTGTGACCTGTAGGAGCTGCAACAACAAACCCATTTCACGAGACCAATCATTCTGCCTTATTTGAACTCAATCGCATGCTGACATAGTGCCCCTTGATGCTGACAAGGCATACCAGCATTTACTTGCACATTTCCACTTATTTGATTGCTCTGCACTGACAGACCGTGGTGTAACACTGACCAGTCTGGTCACTCAAAAGAAGACGCTGCTGCGCCTATCTGCTCGCCATTTCTCTGCAACCTTAATCATTTATTATGGTTCCACCATCCTGCACATCCTCATGGAGTCATTCAGACCATTCCTTCTGGGTGTCGCAGTTTTCACAATAAGTATCATTTCTCTTTAAATTGAAATAATGTGGTCTGCAGCTACAGTAAACACACAACACAACACAACACAACACTTCTGGCATTGTCATTACTCATGATCTTTCTGACCCAATACATAAAAAATTTCTAGTACTAATATCACCTATTCCACAAACACATAACCAATCATTAATCCCATTCATAACTGACCAAACCCATTTTTCTAACCTATTTCACACCAGATCTTGATTTTATTCTGCAGAATGAATCCTACCATAATGTTTCACTTCGACCTTCCGTTGCAGAAACATTTCTAAATCCCCAAGAAAACTGCCATGCAGCACATAACACTCATATGCCAACCATGTTTCCTCTAGCTGTTTTAATAACACCTTCTCCCATTCTACTATGAATGAACTGACACAAACACTGGAACAATATGTGGAAAAAAATGTGGATTTGTACTGGGAATGAAATCTACATCATTGAACTTAATATTGTGCATGACCAAGGGCTCATTAGTATATTTTGAGCTTTCTCATTTTTCTAATATGTACTGTCATCCGGGCTATCCAACAAAAATAGCTATTGGATTATTTCCATCGTATATAAATTCTTACTCTGTTACAATTACTATTGATGAGTTAGAATATGCTTTAAATTCATATTGTAGCATTGTCTGCTGTTCCATTATTATGTTAAGTTGTCACAAATAGTTTATTACTTAGAATTATATGTAATGTTTTTTAATTCTACTACCTGTGGTATTCACAGGGCCTGAGGTGAGTGCGGCTGACAGTCCTTTGGCTCAGTACTCTGTGGAGACGCTGGCACTAGCCGTTGTTGCTGGATCTGTGGCGGCACTGGTTGTTGGTTTTGTGGCAGGCTATCTGTGTGGACGTAAGTGCCATAAGGATGAAGAAGACAACTTGCCATACCCAGACTCAGAATATGAGTATTTTGAGCAGCGCCAAACTGTTAACAGGTATGCTATATGGTAAATACTTACAAAGCAGTGACTCTTACAACTGTGTTGCTTTAATGACTGTAAGGTCATTAACTTGCTCATTTCATATATGAATGAGGTTTGTTTGGAAAGTTTAATAAATTTTCATGTTTGTAAACAAACTCATTCAAATGAGCTATGACAATGTTTCAGCCAGATGCTAAGTGAGGTTAACGTCTGAATTGTCCAGCGAATGCGTTTTATCACAAAAATGAAAAATAAAACATGTGTCACACAATCAGAAGACACTTTTATTTAAATAGGTGGCCTCTGCAATTCAAGCCTTGAAGACTATTTATTTCCTTGTAAACAAGTTTAAACCTGGCTGCACAAGCATTACAGATGCTGCACACTTCACATACCTAATTGATCTGTCATTGACAAAATCCATTGTATCAAAAAAGAAACTGTAAAGCAGAATTATGAAAAATTCCTGAGATTAAAGGCATCTTCACTTAGCAAGGGTATACTGTAATATCAACTGCAAAAAATGATGTATGAAAAAGTTATCTTCCCAGTGAACACTGCTTGTTAACTGCTGACAAAAATACTAATACAAATATAAGGACATTTCAGTGCACTGTCTGGCTATGTTTAATCACATTTGACTGGGCTTTTGAATTTCTTCATGACCATGAGCAAAATTTTAATTCATC
The DNA here is from genome assembly GCA_031002005.1 of Vandiemenella viatica. Lineage (NCBI taxonomy): Eukaryota > Metazoa > Arthropoda > Insecta > Orthoptera > Morabidae > Vandiemenella > Vandiemenella viatica. The sequence continues at coordinate 240,772,130 of JARYHS010009186.1, forward strand.
ATTAATTCACACTATAGTCAAATGAGCTGTCAAAACAGTGGATAAAATCTGGTTAATGTAACCTACAATAGGTGAAGTCCACTTCTGTGGTTGGAAAGATGATGGCCAATGTCTGTTGGGATTCCCAGGAAATAATCTTGGCTGTTCAGGAAAGGGTAAAATGTAAGCAGGGTACTATCTAACCTTGTTGGATCATTAAAAAATTGCACTGACGCTACCTGTATTGTGAAAAGCAATCTTGTGCTACAACAGTGCACTAGTTCACCAGTTAACTATAAAAATTGCAAAATTAAAGAAATTAGACTTTACAGAGGTTTCTCCACCACCCCATTCTCTGAATGTAATCTTATGTGATCCTTATGAATTCATAAATTTGATTCTGTAGGAAGTAATTTGATTGAATGAAAGTGCCACAAATGTTACCAATGAGTATTTTGCAAAGCTATTTTACTGATGGAATGTAAGAAAAATTGAAACTCACTGGAACAAGTTGCAGACCATGTTGAAGACATATGTTCAGAAATAAATCTAATTCTTATTATTATTAATTTTTTTTATAATGTGATTTTTTTGCTAAAATTTTAGACAACCCTCATACCAAGCAACAGGTAAAGATTTTTACTGGACGAGAACTGTGACTTTCTGACCAGTACAGAATTTGTCAATCATATAGGTTTTCTTTCTAATAATCTCAGATCATATGGAAAATTCATTTGGCTATTAGAAAATAAAAGGAGTGCCTAGGAGGTAAGCCTGATTTAGTAAAAAGAAAGTTTTTGTGTTTTCAAGGCGTGCATCTTGAGCTATTTTTTATCTACTTATTTATGAAAGTGAATTACTTATCAGCTTGTCACAAAGGAATCCTTTCCTTTTATTCGACATACCAGCTGTACTACTTCACATCTAGTTTACCAGCTAACCTGTCTTTACTGCACTGTTTCTTAAATCAGTCTCGCCACTTAACAACTGTCCTACAGGATGAATTGCCACAGGAAAAAAGTTTATACTGCTCACTCATACCTTCCAGTGGCAGTCCATGCTATCTCACACGATTCCAACAATCTTAACACCCGTTTTATGGTTAGAAATGTCACAGTTTTTGCGGACATCACTACCTCTTCAGAACGCTATAGCTGGGTGCTGCCCTATCAACACATCCCTCTAGCCTCAACCAATGCTAAGACCCCTCTTGTAAGCCTTTGGCACTTATCTTAATACACATTTACAGTCAATTTGAATATTAATTTTTTAATATTTTTTTATATCTTTAGAATTTTATTTATTTTTTTCCTCTCTTATAATGGATGGAAATTATATTTTTAGATTTTTTTTACATCAACTGGCCATCAAAGTGATTATTTTTTCCCACAGTTATCACTGGTCAACTTTATTCTGCTACCATTGGTGCAATACCCACTCTTCCCTTTTATTTCATCTTTGGTTCATAGATGATAGATATGGATGTGTTCAGATTTTCCCTTGCCATATAACTTACCTCCTACACGATTAAGGTTATTAACAGAAATATTGCAAACTGTTACCATGTGTTTTTGTTTGTTTGTTTTTTGTTTTTTTTTGTTTTTTTGTTTTTGTTTGTTTGTTTGGCCATCCTATCTTCATCAGTTGCAAGTGAATGATTATTTTCTTCAATCTATCTTATTTTGTATATAGGGAAATTAACTATTATTCAATAAGAACTGCATTCATGGTCAAACTCTGGCTCCAGCAGTATTTTATGTATTTTGCAGGATGGCTGTTGAGCCAAAACTTCTGCCACAAGAAGAAGTGACATATGCAGAACCAGTTTTGGTTGCGGCAGGAGGTGGTGGCACTGGAGGTGGACCTGACAAACTCAACTCACCCAAAGGCACTCTGCGTAAAGGCGGCCAACAGCCTTCTGCAGCTGAGACGCTCTTCCAGTTCCAGGACAGCTTTTCTCCTTACGGTCGTGACCTGGGAACCTTGCGGCCTCACGACGGTGGTGGTGGTTACCGTCGAGGGGCAGCAGGGGGCGGAGCAGGTGGTGGTGGACCCGATTCAGGCTTCGGCACGACACGCTCCGTCAAGAAGGTGTACCTCTGAGGTGCGGGGGCGGGTGCGGGGGGGGCGGCGCCGCCCCCCGAGCGGCAGCAGCACGTCCCCCTCCCCGCCCTCATCCTCGCCCTCGCCGCCCCCGCACGCGCCCTGCTCTTACATCTACCGCGCGTAGCAGTGATCTCATAGGCTAAGGTGTCAAGTCTTGTTTCGAATGCTCCAAAGGCTGGCCAACTAGGACGTTCAACTGTTGTGCGTACTCAGAGGTTGTTTTATTGCTGGATTATTGTACATTCTGTAACGTAAAAGATTCCTGTCTTACTTGTTATCTGAATCAAGGGACTGTCTTTGTTATTGTTATTTCCTTCCTTTGTCCTGTCTCCATTGCTGAGGAAAATGTATTTATTTTCTTTGGAGAAATGGAGAATGTAGGTGTTGACATGTCTTGTCTCTTTGTTGGAATTTTCGTAAAAAAATTTATTGTGCACATATTTTCATTTTTGTCGAATTATGTAGGGTTATAAAGTTGAAATTGGCAATTTTTTTTATTTCTTTTATTTACCAAGTTACCAAAGCTGTAAAGAAACATTCTTTTTGTCTGAAATATAAGCCATTGTGGTGTTCCTGGATATTAAAAACCATTCTTGAATATTGGAAGGGGATTTCTAAAGAGATTGACAAACATTTCTGTACGTGACACAACACAACATAAAGTTGGAATCAGTAGCATATTGGTGCTGAATACAATTTGTTTAGTTTAAATTGTAAAAATTTAAATATTGTCCACTCTAATACTACATTAATTTTGTTACAACTGAAATAGTAAGGTGGAAATTTTAGTTATCATTTGTGTTTACCATGCTAAGCTAGCAGTAAAAACTTTCAGCAAGAAAAACTTAGGGAAGCTGAATGTGTATCCTTTAGTATCTGTTATAATTAATCACAGAAAAACCTTTAAAATTACAAATTATGTTGTATGGACTGATGGAAATAATTGAAATTCAATCAACACAAGTTTCAGCATTCAGAATAGCAAGGGAATCTCAGGAATTATTTCTATTTCAATCTTCTTTTAAATTGATAGTCAATATTAAAGTAAGGGTATGGATATGGTAGGATAAAAAAAGAGCAGATTAGTCTATTTAAGTGCAGTTATGTAAGTACAGTAGAACTCCAATTATCCGAATCGCCGATTATCCGAATCGCCGATTATCCGAATCGCTTTTTTAGTTAAGATGGAGACGTATTGCGAAAAAGCTACCCCTGTTTTATAAAAACCAGCCCAAAGTTTGGATGACTGCAGCATTGTTTACCAAGTTGTACGGCGAAATCCCTGAAGTGGAAAAGCACCAAAAAAATCTTGGAAAAGAAGGCATTTTCAACATACAAACAATAATTAATTAAAACAGACCCTTTTTCAGAAAAAATCCATTTATCCGAATGGGGTCCGGTCCTAATTGATTCGGATAATTGGAGTCCTACTGTATATATTTTTAATTAGGCTCTAGAAGAGTCATATTCTCTATCTTTTGAGTACGTGTAACTTTTCTATGTTCTTAAGTACCTGCCTTTGGATCATGTATACTATTACTTCACACCCTAATCTATAGGATCAACTTACCTTACTTATTTTAGTGTTTATTGTAGACTGTATAAGTTAGACATTCCAGTTCTGAAGATGAAAAAAATGGCTCACAGATGCTTATTTTAGCACCAGTTTTTTAAACGCATAAAATAATACTCATTGTTTTAATTACTGTTTTTTCGCAAGTTAAAACTGTATCAGCTGTATACACTTGGACAGCATAGTAGAGTGTCAGGGTGTGTCCGCTTGTTTCAGTTGAGTAATGTTGGTAGCTTCGAAGAAAACATTGTCGCCATGCGGCAACATATTGTGACGAATAGTTAGTGCCTTATGGCAAGGGTTTAAGCTTGTGTGTGTGTGTGTGCGTGCGCTCAACTTCTGTTCCCTCTTTTGTTTGTGTTGAAAGTAGATGACTTGTAGATCAGCTGATTCTAATACACTATAAAACTAAAGAGAACATAACAGGAGGTATGAATAAGGAGAATACACTCCAATTTTCAATCTGGATTGAGTGCACATCGAGATGTTATTGTTACAATGAATGTGCTCTCTACTGTGGAGTCTCAACAGGGCTCGCATAAGTGAGATTTTCATTTGCAGTGTGATGATGATGATGTTTACATTAAGTTACTGTGTGATAGTGTAATATTATGATTCCTTTTGAGGTGCATGTGACTGCTTGTAGAAAGTCTCTTTATTTTTTTGACTGAGAAAATGTGATACGTGATTCAGTAGAGACAGTTCTGCAGCAGACTGGCATGCTTCAGAGAGAAAAAGCAAAGAAATTTCTTCTTACTGTGTCACTGTGCTGAAACTTTTATCTGTAGATGTTAGTTATGCATTTTTTCACATTTATTTATTTTTTTTGCCTGGTTGTTGTACCTGCCGGGAGTGTTGTTACTCGGGTATATTTTAGGACTGAAACACATCAATTTTTCATTTCCATATTGTGAGATGATAATTTGTAAATAATATTTTTAGAATTATTCAATGTTTCCAGCCAACTTATTATGTTACCTACATTTTTAGTGCTAATTAAGATTTTAAGAGGGATTCTTTTTTTACTTGAAATGTATAAATGAACAACGTTTTAAAACTTATGCTTCTTCCTGTATACAGGGCCAGCTAAGCTATTTTTTACTGTAAAATACAAATTTTATAGTGTGGAACCTTATAAACAAGCGTCGAATGACGTTACGCCTTCTGCCCGAGATGTGTTGTGTCTCGGACTCCTTTCGATTCCGAAGTGCCGAAAGAAATAAAAATCTGGAAGAACTTTCTTCTGTCCTTGAGTCACTCAAATAAGGTTGTAAATTATGTACTGTGTGCAATTACTACAAAAAAACTTGTTCGTGCATTCAGAACTTAGTGTTATTACTGAGCAGTTACGAACAATAATGTTTGATGTTTGCTCTTGATATTAGAGGAGGTGGCAGTGGAGTTGTCCCATTACCACTGAACACTGTTCATCACTGTATCTCATTACAGGAGATCAAAAAGAGGAGCCAACACAGTGCATTCTTGTCTGTGTATTTGAAGACCCGAGTAGCGAGGTTTATTAGAGCAGCATAGAGTCTGCCCGTTTGGCCCTCTTGCTGTGAACTTTCACCTTCATGTAGCCTTTATATCTGTTCTCCATAAGTGAAACAGTTACAGTAACTAGGCCTACCATTTAAACAGTAATAGGTAAGGAAAAGAAGTCAGGCTTTCAAGTTATTTTTCCAGCTGCACGATGACTTGTCGCCTCATTGTGGACTCGTGTGCCTGTAGAATTCTGATTGAGGATTTAATCTTTTTTATGATGTAGCCGAAATGGGAGCTGTGGCACGTCTGGGCTCACATGGCCCAGTCCCCACCCAACTCCATTTCCAAGTTAGCAATTTTTTAAAAGAAATTATGGATCGAGGTTGTAGTTCTCAAATTTTGTACGCGTGCGTGCATGTAGCGTGATTCACTACAGTAATTGCGGGTCTCCATGGCCACGCATATCGCAGTGGTAGACACTAAACTGCGTCTGTTATTGCAGTGTCATCTGTACAACTTTTTCTTTTTTGTAAACATATTGTACTGAACCAATAATTAACAATAAAATAATTTTGAGTAGATGAGAAGTAAGTAATTTATTAGCTGGCTTTTTGAATAATATTGTTCTGTAAAATTGGATAACCTGTTTAGTCATTACAAATGTAATATTTTTATCTTAATACAATCTTCATATGAGCATCATCGTTTCATGTCATTGTGATCCCTATTCCCTACAATAATTTCCAAAAATAATGCTATGTTTAGGGCTCAAATATTAATCAACAGAGAGAAACTTCCTCAAAAAGGATATGAAATTATAATCTAACATCAACAAATGTGTCCTGTTTTTCTATGGTTATTTAAGACTCAAGTAAATTAATTGTGATATGAAACATCAGTGTATAGGTCATCCATTATTGATCTTTTTGTTATTTAATATATGTATCTCAGCAAATTTAGTTGATAATATAGCTTAAAATAGATTTGTATTGAAAGGATAGATAAGATACACCCAACACTCACCAAAATTTAGGGAGGAGGGCAGCAGTGACACAAAAAATAATAAACAAACACAGATAACACAATATTTCAGGGTTATGCCTTTCTCAAGTTGAAAGAAATAAGTGGCTGAGCTCGCATAAGCCTTGCGGTCAACACAGAGTCAATGTAATTCTTTGTGTGGCTTTGTTGACTGCAAGGCTTGTGCGAGCTCACCCACTTATTTCTTTCAATTTGAGAAAGGGTTAACCCCAAAATATTGTGTTTTCTGTGTCTGTTTATTATTTTGTGTTGCTGCCGCCCTCCTCCCTTCAACTTTGGTTAGTGTTGAGTGTATTTTATCTGTCCTTTCCATATAAATATTTCCTCATGGCAGTTCTTCCTTTCCATTATTACCTTAAAATAGATTTGGTAGCTATTGGCTCCTATTGTAACTTGCTTCTTGATTTTTTTGAACAATCATTGAAAAATTATGATTATTAATTTCCTACAGCTGTGTATGTTAATCACTGTCCCAGCTTATACAGAATTCCAGATTAGATTCTAATTCCTTTATTACTGCCATAAATATATTTATATATATATATATATATATATATGTATATGGACCACCGTATGAAGAAAAGGGGGGGGGGGGGAAATGCCAATACGTTGAAATTTTTATCAGGAATATGAATATGAACTTACTAATTTGGTTAATTTGGTGAACCAGAATCTTGAATGCTGCAAAAATTACGGGTAAACAAAAGTATTGAATTTATTTTATCTTCTGGCTTATACATTGCCGGGTATATTTAATGTTACGTTAAGCACAAGATATTCAAAACAAGCAAGCAATACCATGGGCTTACAATTTGCCGGATAAATGCAAACATTAATAGATTTGAAATATTTCAGAGGTTTGCAAAGTGAATATACAATAATGTGGCATCACAGGCCAACAGTTTAAAGTTAAACATTTACAAAAATTCACAGGGGCGCCAATTAAAGTGAAAACACCATTTGAATTACGTTATGATGAGCATTCACCGTTCATTTTGAGCGCATTTTCAGTGACCTTGCGCCCTCAGCGTAGAGCTGAGGCACATTGCCCTTGCTAGCTAACAGTATCTCCCTGCCCTCCACCAGTCGTTTCCATTGTGTACCGGGGTGTCAGGCTGCCGCCGGCGTTCAGCATTGTCCACTTATTTGAATGTTCAAAACTGCCACTGAGTTCCAACATTTTCACTGTTTAGTTCTTCCCTGACAGCAATCTTGCAATGAATTAAAATTATACAATAATAAATTCAGCCGCCCGGGCTTAATACATAATTACCTATGCATTGATTAGCCCTACACAATTTATATTTTTGGATAAAATAAATATAATTAATCTGAATATTAATTATGAATACATTAATATTCATCGGGGGATGACGCTGTCATATAACAATATATACACTAACAAGCAGAAAAGATGCATTTACAGATTTTATTCTACACTGGTCCAAATTAAAAGTGCAACACCCAAACAGAGTTGTGATAATTGAATGAAATTTTGCCCTAAGTATCCCCATATAAAGAGTATTAAATCATTAAAAATTGAAAGTTTTACATGTAATAGCATAAGAATATATACGGCTATTTACTATGCTGAATTGCAATGTTTTTTAGCGTATAAGAGATGAACATTTTTTTGTCCACAAGTTCTTGTTTACCAAGTATGCCAAGATAAAGAGTGATGACCCTCTACACCAAAATGTCTAACTGTGAGAGAGGTCAGAGAAATTATACATTTGAAATGGGTGCAGCTTATCATTATATCTCCCAAAGGATTGGCTGTATTGCATTGTCATTATGCGGGCTTGATACACAGTGGATGAAGGAAGGCTCTAGTACTCCTAGAGCAGGCTCAGGTCCATGAAGAAGGACAGCAGCATATGAAGAGGATGGCTTTTGCTGGCAAACTGGTGACCTCAGACCAGATCCAAGCAGTGGTTAAAGAGAAAGACACACCCGGATGATTGAAAACCAATTGCTTGAAGCTGGGTTACTCTCTCTGACCCTTACGCAATGTGTTCCATTAAACTGATTTCACTGACAGCATCGTCTAACCTGGTGTAATGAAAAATGTAAATGGATATGTGATTGATATACATTTGTGTTTAGAAATGAGTCTTGATTCTTTATGTGGCATGGTGGTAATTGACAATATTTACGCAGGTGTAGTGGAGAAACGGCTAGCCCTGCTGCGATTTCAAAAATTCACCCAGGTGTCAGGGTTTGGTGGGGGAGGGGGGGGGGCAATCAGTTTTGACAGCAGGACTGAGTTGGTTGTTGTTGAATGACAGCCCACCTATATGTGGATACCCATCTTGTCCACCATCCAAATGGCATCTTCCAACAGGATAATACCTATCCTCATACTATGGCCATCACAACACAAGCCTTGCATGGAGTTAATTTGGACCACATGGTCCCCAGATTTGTCCCCAATAGAGCATGTCTGCGATGTCGTGAGTAGACAATCAGATCACATGGTCATCCAGCATAAACTGTGCAACAACTGTCTGCATAAAACATGTAGGCGAGAGAGACATACCTTAAGAAGGCATCCAAACACTTATTGACTCAATGCCGGCAAGGATCCGTGAAGGTATAGGTGCTCAAGGTGGGCACACTTCTTATTGACAACTGTACCTAAAGATAATAAACTTAGCCTGATACATTTCAATTTGTTATCATTCATTGTGGGTATGACCCTGGATATATCTACAAAAAGATTCCTAAAATTTCTCCATCCCTGTCTGTGTGTTGCACTTTTAATTTCTACTAATGGTGGCCAGTGTTGTTATTATTTTGATTGCATTGGGTATATACCCCAGTGTCAATTTTCTTAAAGACCTAATATTTCATTACCAAACTTTTCACTCTAAATTCTTTCAGTATTTGAGATAACTTCAGTGAAGTCTTTGTTCCAATCGTACACTGTGAAAGTCTCCATGCTTATACTGAGATAACTTGTTTAACATATCCTTCAATAATTTATCCTGGCCATTAATTCCCTTACCTACAAATGAAAATTTTACCACTTAGTTTATGGTCATAGTTGTTTCTTCCTTTCAATTATTTTTTCCAAATTTAACCAGGCCTCATCACCAATGTGTGACTTACATACTCACAGTAGTTCCTTCATCTGCCTCCTGTATTTCAAAGATTCGCAACACATTCCTTGACCACTCATTGTTTTCTGTGGTAATTTTCACATATGAATCCAACTGACCACCATTACTCCCTTTACAATTCCTGTATTTGTTACCTGAAATAGTGAATCCCATACTCCCCCACAATATTCAAGCTGTTGTCTCGCCAAGGTTTTGTATTCCAGTTATATCTTTGTTACATGTTCTAATTTCCCTCAAGGACTTTTAAACTTCTCCCTACAACTTGCCTAATTGAGTTCATTATCAAATGATATTTCAAGATATTTACACCTAATGACTTCAAAAAGCAATTCCCCTTTCACTATAAAATTATACATTTTTTTTTATTTTCTCATACATGCACTTAAGTTGGCTCTTTTTATAAATTATATACTCCATGCTGACCTATCCAAATAGATACAAGTTCAGAACCCTCTGTAGCCATTCACAATTCTCTCTAGATGCTATTATAAAACATTATATAATCAGAAAGCAACATAAATTCTTACTGTAAATCACTATACAACCATTTTTAACATAATTTAATTTATTTGTGATGGAGTGCATGATCTGGTGCAAATTTCCATAGTCACCTAATTCATCATCATCATCAGCCAGTTCAATCAGTAAACGATGTGGCCTCTTAGTATTATGACTTCAGGTAGAGCTTGAGTAGTCTTCTCCAGGACAAGTGATCTTGTGCATTCCTTTTCCAGTTAACTCTAATAGCCCTGCATTTGTACTTGTCTAATCAGTCTGATGGGCTTCCTCTTGGTCTCTGATGGTCTCCTGGGCTCCACTAACACTGCTTTTGTCCATCTATCATCTTTCATCCAAGCAATAAAAATAAGAAATTAATATAATTTTTCTTCTTATTATTATAGTTTTTTAAATTTATCATCTCACGTACTTTGAGTGTTAAATTCTTCCACTCATATACCTTTTGCCATTTATGAATTTGAACTTTTTTACACTACCCTATTCCAATATTACTTCCACCTCATTCAATACTGCATTTTCTACTCTAACACCTTGGTTTCTGCCTTTTAAGAATTCCTCTCTATTCAGTGAATCACTTTTCATCTACTCCAATAGTTACCAACTTATATAAGAACATTTTATGGCTCATTGTAAAATGCCTTAGAAATATCTAGAGCTACATTATCAACTTGCCTTCCCTGTCCAATTCATTTGAAATATACTGCATATAGCCTGTCATGTGAGATTCATGTGAATATCCTTGCCTAAAGCCATCTTGTTGATTTTAAAACCATTTCCTTTCCCTGCAGACATTTCTGATGTAATTGCAGACAATTCTCTCCATCATTTTGCTATCGCTGATGTCAAATTAACCGGCCTTTAATTTTCAACCCTATTATCACCCCTCCTTTATGAGAACTGGTACCACCTTCTGGCCTTATGGTAAGCAGGAAGACTTCAGAATCATTCTAAATAATATTTCAAGGTAAGGTACAATACCATATTAAACTAGCTTTAATACTGGCCACTTTTTTTTTGGTCTTCCTTAGTTCCTTCATAATTTCCTGAGGATCTGTTTCAAATTTTGTAGTTTCCTCATTTCTGCTGATATGCATATACTCCTGTGATTTATTCCCTCCCATCACAGTATCATGGTTCCTAACTGTCTCATTTAAACTGTCACTCAATATCTCTGCCATTTTCAAGTGCTCAGTAACTTCTTCTCCAATCTTATTTACAATTGTCTGAATACTTTCCTTTCCTGTCAATTCTTATATAGCCATTGCTGCTATTAATTGCTTGTTTACAGGGGTGGATCCAGGGGGGGGGGGGGTTAGGGGGCTCAAGCCCCCCCAAAAGTATCTAGGTTCACGGTTCACCTGAGACATTGTAATTCACTCAAGCCTAGCCCCCCTCCCCCCAAACCAAAGTCCACTCAAGCCCCTCCCAAACTAAAATCCTGGATACGCCCCTGCTTGTTTAATCATTTCAAGTATTCTCTACGGCCTTGCTGACTCTTAAATCTTTAGTGTTCTGTTCTCACTAATCTAATTAGACGCGTGACTTCCCTATTTGATCCCAGTACACTACCTTGTGACTCCCTGTCTTTATTTACCCCCCTTTTGATACTGCATATCCCACCCACTCTGCTTCCCTCATCTTAATAATTTCATCATCAAGCAAGTCACATCTATTCCACTTCAATTTACCATCATTCTATAGGTGAAATTGTTAAGAAGCATAAGGTGGCAGAGACTTGATATTAATCATCATCATCCACGGTTTTCAGCTACTGGCTGGGTCTGCTGTGCCCACAAGCCTCTCTATTTTCTCCTTTCTTCCCATTCCTCTTGCCCATCTATCCCTTGGTCTTCCTCTTGTCCATTTACCTTGTATCTACATTTAATTTATTTTCCTTGTTATATTATGATGTTTCATTCTCTAAACATGCCCATACCATCTTAGTTTTGCCTTCTCTATCCTTTCCTGCTGTCGTACCTCTTTTACTGTGTCCTTAATCATTTAATTCCTTCTTCTCTCTATTCTTGTAAACTCTATTATACTTCTCAAGAATTTCATTTCACTCATTCAGTCTTACTGATATCTCACTTTTCAGTGTCAAAGCACCATAAATGAGAATAGAAAAATAGCATGTTTGACAAACTACTCCTTTTTTGTGGAACAGCCTTGCTCCATTTCAGACTTAATTTAATTTTTTTTAAATTTAATTTAATTGCAATGGAGCACAGGCTCCGGTGGCAATTTCCCTACACACCCATCTTCCCTATCCTGCACCCACCTACATTTGCCCTCTACAAATTTTATCTTTAAATTCCTTAAAAAGTTTCCGTTAAATTATTCATCATTTCTCTTGGTAACTCATTCCAATCCCTGACACCCTTACCTAAAAAAGAGAATCTTCCCACACCCTTGTGCCTGAAATCAAGTGCCAGCTTGTGGTCATGGTCATCTTTTCCCTTCCATGCACTACTTTTCATACCTATTGCAATATCTTTCCATGCCTCATCACCAGTATATGCCCTGTACACTCCCATGACCCTCCTCATCCTCCTCCTGTCTTGCAATGAATCCCATTCCAGCTCCTTTATCATATCCGTCACTGATTGCATTCTGCGATAATTTCCAGAAACAAATCTAGCAGCCCTTCTTTGCACCCTCTCCAACTCCTGTATTTGATACGTAAAATGAGGGTCCCATACTACACTACCATATTCGAGCAATGGTCTGACCAAAGTTTTGTAACCCAATTCCTTTACTTCTCTCGTACATCCCCTCATCACTCTCTCCAACAAGTGCAGAACTTTGAAACCTTTTCCTACCACCTGTCCATATGTGTCCTGTCCCAGTTAAGCTTGTTATCAAATGTAATGCCAAGATATTTACATTTCAAGTCTTCAGCAAGCAATTCTTTCCCCACCTTATATTCATAATTAACCTTTTGTTTTTTATTTGTGTATCTAATAAGCTGACTCTTCTTTGCATTTATCTTCATTCCATGTTTACCAACCCAACTAGATATCCTGTCCAGATCACCCTGCAACTGTTTACAATCCTCTATCGTTTTGATTCTTTTATACAGCATTATGTCATCTGCAAACAATCTAATTTCAGATAGTAAACAATCAACACAATTATTCATTAGAATAATGAATAGCAATGGTCCCAATACGCTACCCTGTGGCACACCCATTTTTACTTCCACTTCTTTTGATACTACATTTCCTACCCTAACTTTCTGTTTTCTACCTTTTAAAAATTCTTCTACCCAGCAAATGACTTTCTATCCACTCCAATGGTTTTTACCTTATTTACTACCATTTTATGGCTTACTCTGTCAAACGCCTTAGACAGATCTAGTGCTACACTATCAATTTGGCCTCCCTTGTCCATTTCATCTGAAATATCTTGCATATATCCCACCAACTGAGATTCGCATGAATATCCTTGCCTGAAACCATGTTGCCTGCTTGAAAACCACATTACGTTCCTCACATATATTTCTGATGTGGTTGCATATCAATCTTTCCATTAATTTACCTACCACTGATGTCAAACTGATTGGCCTGTAATTCTCAACTCTATTTCTCACCCCTCCCTTATGTACCGGTACTACTATTGCACTTTTCCAGTCCTGTGGTAAGCAGCAAGTGTCTAGACTCAATTTAAATAATATTTCAAGATAAGGTACAATGTCACATCCGGCTATCTTTAAGATATCTGTAGTAATATTATCTTCACCAGCCCCTTTATATTTTTTTTCAGCTTTCTTATTTCCTTCATGATTTCCTCAGGATGGATATCAAATTTTTTACTATCGTCATTTCTAATTGTGTTGTTAAGCTCGTTCTCCGAATTAGACCCTCCTGTTTCTGATTCATTGTCCCTAATGCTTTCACTGAACCAGTTACTTAAAATCTCTGCCTTTTTTCAAATCGTCAGTAACTTCTTCTCCATCCTTATCTATAAGTGTCTCTACACCCTCCCTTCCCCTCAGTTTCCTGATATAGCCATAGAAATTTCTAGATGCATCAGTCAATGGTCCCCCTGCACTGACAATACTCTTCATAAACCCATCTTTAGCCATTTTCTTTGCTGTTATTAAGTCCTTGTTTAGTTGTTTTAAATATTCCCTACTACCCTGCTGTCTCTTAACTCTGTTATGTTCTTTTCTTACCAACCTCTTTAACCTCCTCACTTCCCTATTATAGTACATAGGTTCTCTACTTCTCTTTATTTTTTGCTTTGGAATAAATTTTTCTTCCCCCTTTCTTATTATCTCCTTGAACTCTTCCCACCTTGACTCTACTGTACCTGAGCCTTCCTTCCATTTGCTGAATTGTTCTCTGAAATATCTCCTCAAATTTGAAACCTGTGCCTTTTTATAATTGTACCTATTTCCCCCTTCAATTTTGGCTGCTGGTTTACTGAATCCTCTAATATCCATCAGAACTGCTTCATGATCACTTATTCCTTCAGTTACTTGATACCTCAAAAGGTTTTCATCGGGCTTAATTAGAAATATATCCAAAATATTTTGTCCCCTAGTGTTTTGCTCAACCACTTGTGTAAATCCTCCTTCCCTTATTAAGATATTTGCAAATCTTTGTTCCCTTGTGTTATTTATCTTATTCCCTTCCCAGTTTACACCTGGTAAATTTAAATCCCCGCCGATGATGATCATTCTATTCTCACCTCTGAAATCTGAGTATGAATTTAATTTCTCCCCAAGAGCCTCATCCTCTTCTGTCATTCTTCCACTGCGGTAAACAGCCAACACTCTGATTTTTTCTTTTTTATTACCCCAGAAATCTACCCCAAGTAACTCATGGTCTTGATCTATGAACGCCAGTGAACTGTGGTAGTTTTTGCTAACTAGTATGAAGACTCCTCCACCAATTGCTCCTCTATCTCTGCGGTACACTCTGTAATCATCAGGAATAACCTCACTGTCTAGTACTTCTTCTTTTAACCAACTCTCTACCCCAATTATTACTTGTGGTTCGTGCATCTCTATTAAGTTTGCAAATTCGATTACTTTGTTCATTATACTTCTACAGTTTACCATTAACACCCTTACTACTGGCTTTACATTTTCAGAATTTATCTCCTCTTTCCCACTTTTACCACAGTCAGTTATTGTTTCAGCCATTTCATCTATTTCTTTAATATCTGTGACTTTCCCCATCGCAAATCTGCAATCAGTATCACTTTGATAATCTATTTCTGTCCCTTCACCAGCAGCCCCTAACCTAAAAAAGGCACAGTCCTGACCCCATCATCACTGGAAACGGGCTCCCTTCACTGCTTTAGCTAACAACTCAGAAAGTACTCCCTTCCCCCTTCTATTTAGGTGTAGGCCATGCCTAGTGAAACCCCACCTACCAATGGTGTTCACAGGCACAACCCCCAACACAGAACTAATGCCTTTCCCAAGTAGCACTTCCGTTTCCACATTAACCCGCCTCACAGCATAGTTCAATTGTGGTCGGTCATGGCGACTTAGGACCTGCATGAGCTCCACCATGGTATGCTGTGCCTCCTTCACCACCTTCCTCAGGTCGCTCTCTATACTATAACTCGCGTTTCTATCAATACTATTTCCCGCACCTCCCACTATCACTACTCTATCATCCTTAGTGAAACTCCTACAAAGGGAACCTATATCCTCTATTACCTGGCCTAATGTTGCACTAGGTTTGAAAAAGCTTGTGACCTGATATCCTGTACCTAACTGATCCTGCAGAAGAGGGCCTACACCTCTCCCATGGCTACTACCTAGCAGCAGAACCCTTTTTTTCCTATTCTTGCCCTGCACGCCCTTATTCCTAAAGGTCTGCTGCATCTTACCTACTCCTACATCTACATGAGGCTCTTCTCCTCCTGACTCTGGCAACAGGTCAAACCTATTTTTTCCCACAATTACTGAAGTGTCTGGCTTGTTCATCCTGTTAACCATGATCTCCTACGACCTGTTACCAGCTCCCACCCATCCTTATCAACTTCCTCCAACCCACTATCTCTACTTTCTGCCTCTACAGCTTGAGCCTCGACAAGCTCAGCCCCCACAGGCTGTGCCTGTGCAGTCTGTGCCTCCACAGGCTGAACCTCCACTTCTAACAATTCTTAAAAATGTTTCTGCCTACTTCCCTCTTTCACCTATAATGCCATCGAATCTTTCACTTTTCTCCTTCCCAGGTACTTAAAACTTTTAACAGTCTATATATATATACACACTCTGCAATTCACAAAATTGTGGGTGGCAGAGGGTGCTCAGCTCCAAAACTAATCTCTTTGCTGTTCATTCCAATCCCGAATGGTATGAGGGAGAAAAGAATTCATAGAAGAATCAGTGCGGCACCTTATTTCTCTAATCTTATCTTATCTTTCCTTTCATTCCGACTCAAATGGGTTGGTGGACGAAGTATTTCACCACACTCTTAAGTGAAATTGGGAGTACATATGTTTACCAATAAGTTTAAACGAAACGTGCATCGTCTATCTACTAGAGACTCCCAGCCTAGTCTACTAATCAGTTCTGTGCCGCTTTCATAAGGACTGTAGCAAGCGGTTACGAATCGAGCAGCTCTTCCCTGTACTTTCTCTATACTGTCAATCAACCCCTTACGAAATGGATCCCAAATGGCACAACAGTAGTCCAAATGTGGACACACAAGAGATTTATACACTGTCTCCTTTGTTTGTTCATTACAATTTTTCAAGATTCGATCTAGGAATCGTATCCTAGAATTAACTCAACCTACTAACGAATTAATGTTTAAGTCCCATTTCATGTTCCTTTGTACTGTTACTGCCAAATATATCACAGAATCGGCCATATCAATAACTGAACTGTTTAGCTCGTATTTCTGAACAATTAAGAAAATTAAGAAAAGAAATGGTCCTATTACACTTCCTAGAGGTACACCCGATGTAACATCTAGATTAGAAGAATTTTCTCGTTCGACGACAACATACTGTGACTGACCAGTTAGAAAATCCTTTATCCAATCACAATCCAATATACCGTATGCTCAAAGCTTCACTAAAAGGTATCAGACAGAAATGGTTCGATTTCTGCCACGTACTGTGAAAATACTCTTACTGGAATTCGATCCGGACCCGGTGCTTTCCCTGATTTCAGGAGCTCTAATTGCTTTATGATAACTGTAGTATCTATTCGTAATGATTCAATCTCGATATGATGTGGATGACATCGTGTAGGTTCATTAGCTAGCTGCTCGAGATGATTATCTGAGAATTACTTCAGAAGCTGCCTTATCCCTGCTACCAGTAATGTGAACTTAATTTCGCCAGTCGATATAAGGCAGGTTAAAGTCGCCTTCTAGAATCATAGCATGATCATGAAAATGGTCAGCTATACTATTTACATTATTGCTTATCTCCTCGGCGATAGTTATGTCGGAATCGGGTGGACAGTAGAATGCGAGTTTTGACCCTGCAACATTGAGTTTTATCCATATGATTTGACAGATTGTAGTGATGTGTATTTCATTACATGTAAGGAATTTATTCACAGCTATAAATACCCCACTTCCATGAGAATGTAATCTATCTTTACGAAAAACGTTCATGCTATCTTTAAAAGTTTCAATTGAACTTATTTCCGGTCTTAGCCAACTTTCTGTGCCAATAACGATATCCACTTCTGTGCTACAAATAACGTTTTCAAGTTCCAGTTGTTTGTTACATATGCATATACAGTTAATTAAGAGATCTTTTAACTATCAAGATTCCTTTACGTTCCTCCTACATTCCAGTGCTGAATCTGATTGTGTTGCCCGTAACTGTATTTCGTAATCCGGGTCTTCCTCCCTCAGCCTAAAAACCACCCAGTGCATTCCACACAGCCCCTGCCACTCCTGCGACCCCAGCTGATTCACATTGTAGAGCACACCTGACCTATTCAGGGGAACCCTACATGACTCAACCCTATGGTGAAGATCGAGAAACCTGCAGGCAGTATCATCACAGAAATGTCGTAGTCTCTGGTTCAGCCCCTCAATACAGCTCTGAACCAGAGGTCCACAATCAACTCAATCTACGATGCTACAGATGGTTAGCTCCGCCGATATCTTGCAGTCACTGGCCACAGAGTTCACCCTTTCAGCTAGCCGCTGGAAGGAAGAGAGGGTAACCTCCGACCCAAGGCGGCATGCATCATTGGTGCCAACATGAGCCACAATCTGTAGTTGGCTACACCCCGTCCATTCAATGGCATCCGGGATGGCCTGTTCCACATTGGATCAGACCACTCGGAATACAAACCAAATGGACGTTGGATTTCTCCCCTGAGGAATCTTCCATTTCCCTAAGGGGCTCTATAAACCCCAACTACCTGAATCCCCTTGTGTGATTACTCAGACCTAGCGTGCAGGGAGGCTGTCAACTCACAGGATGACAATTGTGGGACTGAGTCAGCCTCCGACAATATGTCATACCAGTTGGACAGTCAAACAAGTTCAGTGTCATGGCCTTTAAGCCTGTTCGACTGCCTCCGTGTGTAGCTTCGAAGTCTAGAAGGAGACAGGTGACTGTGGCACGGCCTCCAGCTCTTCAGCCTGGGTTGCAGGTACAATGAACGGTCTACATGGGAGAATCTGTGAGTAGCACAACGCGAAAAAGAAAATAATAGAAACTCGAACTAACCTGTACTTCCTACAGACTAAAAACTCAGAGATAACACTAATCAAATCTACACCCCACTGCTCAACTGCTACTAACATGCACTGCCTACAAAATGTAAACACTCAGAGATTACAGTAGCCAAATCTACACACCACTAAAGATAAAATATACAAAGAAAATACTCTACTGTACCCTGCTACTGCTCAACTGCTACAATTCCCCTGGCTATCTTGTTATTCTTTGTGATTGACCATATACTCATTTTTGTTCATGTTAAATTTCAGATTCATAATCACCCACAATGTTCGAAACTGCCATTGCACTTCCTATTCACCGTTCTCCCAGAGCACCAGGTCATCTGTGGAAGCTATCTCTTTCAAATTTTCCTCTCCCATCTTCAATGTCACCTTCTCAAATAAGGGAGCATCTATAAACCATGTAGCCCCAGTTTAGCCTCCTCTGAACCCCCACCCTCCCCCCACATAGCCTGGTATGGCTGTTGCCCTCCCTCCCCCACATAGCATGTAGCTTTTTTACCTATTGATTCCAGAAGACAATTTTTTTCTGTTTTCTCTAGTCAGGCTACCCTAAATTACATACAGTGATAATTATATGTCATAAATAAATATTCACATGCTGTTATGTGTTCTATACCTTATTTTAACTATGAAAAATAATATGAATGAAAAGCTATATGGCATTGCCCTGAACATCCTTCCCCCTCCCCCACATAGACCAGCGTAGCTTTCTATCCAACTCCTCCCCCCCCCCCCCCTTAGACCGAACCACATAGTTTATGGACGCTCTCTAAATCAGCCATGACTAAGATAGAAAGTAGTGTGAGAAGGCACTATTTGTTTTAGCCTATTTCTCTATTCCAGCCAATCTGCGTTTTCCTCCCCTACATTCACATTACTCACACTTCCATGATAACCTGTCACATAAGCTTTATGAATACCAGTGGCTTTCCTGCAGTTGTCTCACTGCAAATATCAAGTCTATTGTTCATCATGAAACTAATGTTGTTTGCAAAATGATAATATCATTTTAGGAACAGGTAGTAAAGATTTATAACTGCAATTGGAGGTGATAAAAGAGAAATTAGAGGTAACTGAGATGGCAATCAATTCAGGGAACAGCAAGGCATTGATGATAAGGGCATTAAGAGATGGGAAGAGTAATATAAAGATTGGTGGACAACACCTTGAAACTATAGACAGCATCAGATTTTTAAGAACAGAATTAATGCTAAATGTAAGATTGGACCAGCAGATTAATCAAATGATTCAATATGGTAATTTGATATCAAGAAAGTTCAAGGAAATTATAAATATTAAATGTACTATGTACCGTACCTCCACTGATGTAAGCAGCAGAAACTTGGGCTATGACAAAAAATAAGGAGACTGAAATCTACAATGAGATAAAGTTCTTGATGGGAAAGATGAGTTCAACATCCATATATAGACTCTGCCATTTACAGATAACTCTGGGTGGCAGAGTCACTCTGTCCTGTGAAGCAAACAGTCACTAGTATCTCAGTTATGTTGACTGAATTTAAAAAATCCACAGAACAATAAGTTTAGAAAAAGGTTTTTTTTTTGTGAATGTTAAATGAAAACCTTAGAGAATTTTTATTTGCTTAATTGTCCAAATTTCCACTGGGGCATTTGAACCATTGTAATTAATTTATGAAATCCCCTTTCCTTACCAACATTTTAATATAACATATAGCTATTAATAGAAATGAGAATGTATACACCATATATATCTGTAATTCATGTGTGCAGATGGCTGTTCTTGCACCTTGTGGCCATTGCTTCCTGAACATTCAGTACTGCATTAGTAACTGTTTCATAGAGCATTATGCTTAAGTGATAACCAGGACCATTTGTCTTGATGAAAGTCTTTACACAAATGGGACTTGCGGAAAGTTTCTGTGGTTGCAGTGGAGTTGGGATAAATCTGCTTTCGTTGCAGTATGCACCTAATGTGGTAGCCTAGTATTAGGCACCTTTTTTCATCATCTTGCTTCCTTAGTTGTAGCCAAGTATAGGATGCAGCAACCTGATAATGTAGCCATGGCCGTAACCACTAGTTCATCCTAGCTGTCAAGTAACACCAACTACTGTGCAGAATTTGCCTGCCTATAAAATCAAGCATAGAGACTAGCAGACAGATGCACAAACATTTTGTCCAATAGACCACTCCATATCCTTGAGTCAAGAAACAAATTTCTGTCAAGGTAAGAAGACCTTTTTTAAGTACTGACAAAACTCTAATTTTATATGTATAGATAACATCCATATAACTTACAAAGGAAAGAGCTTTTTTTGTTAAAAAAAAAGATAAAATTAACTTATCCAAGCTAGCCATCAGCACTGTCAGTATGGTGACCAACTACAGATGGTACAGCCAGGATTCAATGCTGCTGAAACAGATTTTTTTTTTCTTTGAGGTTGAATACCGTATGGCCATTCAGTCCTCATACCTAGCATGGAGGCCTTGCGATAGGAATAGGTATATCTATCTCCATATATTCCCTCCTCCCTCATTGCTTGAAGTAGAAGACATTTCTGTTTTTCTACTAATACATTCTAGCAGTATGTGTACAAACACTAGACACATGAGCTAAATAAATTTAAAAAAAAAGGTGAAAAGAGGTACCAATGTGTGTAGTGAAATGTTTCTGTTAGGTGTTCATACTTCATCAGGAGATTAAACTGAAATAAAAATACAGACCATAAACACTGGAGCCATACTCAAAATAGCCTATTTCTTCCTATTTAACGAGATAATGGTGACAATGTACCTGCCATTCAGTTTTTAAATACATTTTTATTAATTTTTTATATCTTTTAATTTTATTTTTTTGCTTATTAAATTTTCTGTCTTATATCGGATCAAAATTATATTAAAATAATATTTCATCCCAACTCTTCGTCACGGAGATTATTCTGATCCACAATCATTGTTGGTCAACTCTCACCTCCAGCACTAGTGCAATCCCCACTCTTCCCTTTCCCTTTTGTTTCATTTGGGGGGGGGGGGGAGGTCAGGGGAGGAGGGGTCTTGATGTACATACAAGTACATCTTCCTCCCTGCCATTTCTCTCCTCCTAGATGGTTAAGATTATTAACCAAAATATTGAAAATAAGATAGGATAGGGAAAATAAACAGTTACCCGTCACTTACCACAGATGAAGGCAGGAGGGCGAGACACGTAAAAACACAAAAACAAAAGAATTACACAATATTTCGACTTTTTAGTCTTCCTCATGTAGGAGGCGAGACATATGGCAGGGGGGAAGATGTGGTCACATCCGAGCCATGATTCATGTGGCAGGCTCGGATGTGACCACATCTTCCCCCCTGCCATATGTCTCGCCTCCTACATGAGGAAGACTAAAAAGTCGAAATATTGTGTAATTCTTTTGTTTTTGTGTTTTTACGTGTCTCGCCCTCCTGCCTTCATCTGTGGTAAGTGACGGGTAACTGTTTATTTTCCCTATCCTATCTTATTTTAAGTGCCTCGCGGCAGTTTCTTTGTTTCCTTTATCCAATAACCAAAATATTGTAAAGAGTATGTGTGTTTTTTGTGTTCATCTGATCCTCCTGCCTTCATTTGTGGCAACTGAAGCATTATTTTCCCTATCCATCTTATCTCTATTTAATGAGACATGTAATCTCTATTGTTTTGAATTAAGATATTTAACAATGAAATCTGATTTTTCTTTCAATACTTTGTATTGTTCATAAATGATTATTTATTAGCAGAGTTTGTACCATAATATTACTGCATAAACAATACCTAAAACAAAGAAATGTGACAGAATGTTATAATTGAATGCTTGTAACAGATTAATAATAATAAAGCTAAGAAATTATTTGACAGACATTCTCATGGAGCAACTATGAGCGGACATGAAAGAATGTGTGTTAATTTTGAGGACATTTTCTAGAGTAGGTTTATACTGCACATACTGTCAAAAATAAAGAAAATAAAATTCTATTCATCCTCATTGCCATATGGATTGTTTTCTTGGTCCATTTGGCAATATATTCAGATTAATTCAGCATTACAAATTGTTTGATACAATGTCTGAAAACTCTTTCTATTACAACATAATAATACGTAAACAGAGTGAAGAACAGAGCATGAGCATCACACTAGGAAAGTGTGTGATGTAAACTTACAGTGGTAAGTGGTCCTAATCAATTTAGAAGAAATATGCTTATAGATTGAAGAGTGAATTAATTATTTAAATTATTGGTATTACATGTTGTGATTTGAGCTGCAAAAGAATGATGGAAGATTTCAGGTAAATACCATTGACCTATGACCATTCATTTTGATTGACATTGAATTGAATTAAGATAAGATGGCCTCTTAGACACAAGTTGTAAGATTGATCAAATTTAAATGTGACTATTGAAATAGGCACAGGATATCTTAATGATTGTTAATGTGACAACAGTAAATGTTGGGATAAGTTAGTTGACACGTCAAATGTTACTCTCCTTTTTCTACAATTGTTTGCTTACTTATTGGTATGGGGAGGGAACAGAAGGTTCACGTGTCACGTGTGCCATAATTATTAGCTAAGTTTCCAACATATGAGTGTATCCAAGCAATGCTTAAAGTGTTTATAATTCATATTTGTCGTATGAAAAAGTTCTGTTAATTTACCACAAAGATTTCTAATTAATCAATCACTAATACTTTTGTAAACTAAACTGTTTAGATTTGAATGCAACAAACATGAAATAAAAGGACACGAAGAGAGCATTTAGAAAAATTATATATGCAGGGGCCAAATTCCAAAACAAATAAGTTATCATAAAAAATAAAATATTCAAACTTTCAAAATGTTGTGCTTCTAAGTGAGTAGAGATTTTTTGTTCTCTTCCACCTTCCTGATGCTTATCACCATTGGAGGTTAAAATAATGTCCCCAACAGTCTAGCTAGCTGGAACCGCTGAAGCAAATTTGCGCACCAGTTGCCTGTAGCGTATGCTAGAAAGTGAAAAAGGGTCTTGAAGAGGGGCTTCTAAAAAACACTATATATATGTTAGGCGCAAAAAACGAAAATGCTCGTTGAGCGAAAAAAAAGACCATAACCTGTTGTGGTTTCTTAAAAACGGTCAAGACACGTTATTTGCTTTATGGAATAACATGTTGTGGATAACTAAAAATGGTCACAAAACAATATTTGTGTCATGGCTCTCATGATTTGACCACAACATGTGGTTATTAAGAAAAGTCACAACGCTTTCTGAACGTTAGCTGATGCAACCACGACACTACGGATAGGTTGTAACTACTTTTTCTGAATGTTAATTAATAATCAGATGATTTTAAGAAAATAAAACATTCTTTTGCCTTATTGTTTCTTTATCTTTAATCATTGTCTGATATAAATTGACAGTAAATTTATTAAAATAAAGAACGTTGGTAACAAAATCAACAAGAATGTCGCATAGTTATTTATTTTTACAACCGCTATTACCATGACATTTTGAGCTACATTCTATGTTCTTTTAGCAATGTTTCACTTTTTATTAATACATCATCTTTTACAGTGACTCATTACAAAGCATTACTGACATCCAGATGGTAACATAAATACTAAGTGTTTAGGAATGTCCTGAAAGTTAGTGAAGTTACTCTCTGAAATTGAAAATTCATTACGAGCATAAAGTCGATCGAGAAGTTCTTCCTTGTTTACTAACTGATAGACACATTATGGATTAATGCTCATAACAACAGCTTAAACATTTCTGGCATCTGCACGTCCTCATCAACTTCGGGTATATTAACTAAAACATAAGAACCAATTTAAAATGTAGGAAATTTTGATTTGGACAGTGAAACTATTGTATGTATCTGTTTCTCTTGGCCGGATTTGGCACTTACTCTGTCAATAATGATTGTGTCCTTTTCTTAAACAGAGCTTACAAGTAACATTTGCACCAAATCCCTCACTCTAGTTGTTTTCTCCACAGATACAGTGAACACATTCACAACACTTTGAACCTCCAGGGGTGTCATTTTCACAAATAACACAATTTTTATACTAAATTTAAATTTTCAGCTTTTGCAAAAATAATTTGTGACTGTAAAAGAGGGAGTATAAAAAATGTAAATGTTGCTTAAGGAACATATAACAACTCAAAATATCATTGTTTTTTTATTTTGCTTATGGCTTTACGCCAATGTCAAGGCGGGAAAAGACTGCAGTCAAGGAAGGGAATAAATTTGGCCATGGCATTTTTAAAGATACCATCAGGGCATTCAGCTCTAGTGATTTGAAGAAAACCCAAACCTGGATGGCTGGACGTGGATTTGAACCCGAGTTCTCCTGGATGTTGGACCAGAGCTTTACTGCTCAGCCACCACGTGTGGTAAAACGTTACAGTAGTATGTTTTGTAATATAAATATCTCTGCAACAATCTTGTTTGTTTTAATAATTTTATTGTTAACTTATGTCAGACAATGATTAAAGATAAAAAATCGATAGTGAAAAATAGGCCTAGTGTTTTATTTTCTTAACATCATCTGATCATTAATTGACATTCAGAAAATATAGTTGCAACATCAGCAAACGTTAAGAACGCTTTGTAGGTTTTATTAGTAACCACAACGCGTAATGGTCAAATATCATGAGAGCCACGACGCGAATTTCGTGTTGTGGCCTTTTTTAATTAGCCACAACGCGTTCTGACTGTTTTTGTAAGTGCCATAACGCAAATAACGTGTTTGTTGTGGCCGTTTTAAAGAAACCACAACGCGTAGTGGTAATTTTTTTCGCTCAATGAGCGTTTTCGTTCTTTGAGTATGTACTACAAACATAAAATTCATGATTCTGAAAATAAAATTAAAACAATTTGGGACATTGTAAAAAAGGAAACAGGAAAGAGTAATCAAACAAGTAATGATATTTTTGTCAAAGAAAATTCAGTAGAATCTAATTTCTCAATTGCTGATAATTTTAATAAACATTTTTTATCTGTTGCTGATAAGTTGACTGCTAATAGCTCAGTGACACACAATATGGATTTTGTCAAAAAAGGCTTCCAAGAAAAATTTAACTCTATGTCTATAAAATTAGCTACTCCAGAAGAAATAAGAAAAATTATCAAATCCCTTAAGAGCAAATACTCAAGTGGTTATGATGGGATTTCCAGCAGATTAATTAAATTGTGCTCCACAGAATTAAGTAATATACTAAGTTATCTATTCAATATATCTCTACTTGAGAGGACTTTTCCAGAAAGGCTTAAGTATGCTGTAGTTAAACCACTCTATAAAAGGGAGATAAGGCAGCCGTATCGAATTACCGACCAATTTCATTACTAACAGCCTTCTCCAAAGTTTTTGAGAAAGCAATGTACAATAGAGTTTATGAACATCTAAAAAATAATAATATTCTAACTAAATCACAATTTGGTTTTCAAAAGGGTCATTCAACAGAACAAGCTATATTTGCATTCACTGACAATATTTTAGAAGGAATAAATGATAAATTAATTCCTGTGGGAATTTTTTGTGACTTATCTAAAGCATTTGACTGTGTAGATCATAAAATTCTGATACAGAAACTTAAGTATTATGGTATAGATGGCATTGTTAATAAATGGCTTAGTTCTTACCTTCTAAATAGAAAACAGAAAGTGTCAATGGAGAATTTTAAGGCTGTCTTAAGAGGTCCACTGGTTTCTGAGTGGAAATTAATCAGATGTGGGGTACCTCAGGGTTCTATATTGGGGCCACTATTGTTTTTAATATATATAAATGATCTACCCTGTGTTTCATCTAAAAACTCAAAATTTGTCCAATTTGCAGATGACACAAACATAGGAATTAAAAACACTCCAGATTTATCTACAGAATATATTTCAAATTATGTCTTTGAACTGATTAATAAATGGTTTACAGCTAATGGCTTGTCTTTAAACTTTGATAAAACTCAGTATATGCAATTCAGTACATCACACAGAGTAACACCTGATATAGACATAAAATTTGCAGGCCAGTCCATTCAAGAGGTAGATAGTGTGAGATTTCTAGGTTTGTGCATTGATCATAATTTAAATTGGAAAGTACATGTTTCTGACTTACTAAAGCGATTGGGAGCAGCCACGTTTGCAATTCGTACAGTTTCAGCTTTAGGTGATCTCCGTATGAGGCAGCTAGTTTATTTTGCTTATTTTCACTCCTTATTGTCATATGGAATAATATTCTGGGGCAATTCTACCCATAGAGATAAAGTGTTCAGAGCCCAAAAGCGTGTAATAAGAATAATGTGTGGGGTTAGCAATAGAACTTCATGTAGAGAGCTGTTCAAGAAGTTAGGGATTTTAACATTAGCATCTGAATATATATACACATTAATGTCCTTTGTAGTCACAAATTATACTTTGTTTGAAACAAATAGTAAAGTACACAATTACGGCACTAGAAGTAAAAATGATCTTCACAAGACTTACAAGTCATTGTCATTTGTTCAAAAAGGGGTCCGATATTCAGGGATACATATCTTCAATATGCTCCCAACACATATTAAATGTCTAGTAGATGATAAGAATAAATTCAGGAAAAAATTGAAAGAATTTTTAATTGACAACTCCTTCTACTCTGTCGAAGAATTTATTTTTAAGGTCTCTTAAAAATAACTGCCAGTATCTTGTGTAAATATGGTTCAAATAATTAATTTACCATGTATGCTATGACTGTACATCTCCTGGTGTATGTATTTAGTTTGTTATGTAATTGTTTATAGTACCATATATGTTACGACTGTACATCTTGTGGTGTATGTATTATTTTGTTATTTTTTTTTTAATGTACCATATATCCTATGACTGTACATCTTCTGGTGTATGTATTATTTTGTAATGGAAGTGTTTAATGTACCATGTATACTATGACTGTACATCTAGTGGTGTACTTATTATTTTGTTATGCAACTGTTTATCTGTAAATTGACAACTTTCCACATCCCACAGAGCCAGTCTCTTATATTGGGATCAATGGAAAATGAATGTATTGTATTGTATTGTATTGTATTGAGCCTAACATATATAACGGTTCAACGAAAAACAAAGAACTTACAGTATAGTAAAAAAATTTAAACAAAAAAACTGAAGGATACCTATAAATATATACAAGTATGTACTTATCTTGAAAATGTTTAAAATTTGACGTATTTATTATTCGGCGAGGCCCGGAGTCGCGAGTGGGCTGTCTGCTGATCTCTGCGTAACCTCCCATATCTGGCGGCTGTCTGGAAAACAGCTTCCCCGTGCAGCTGGCTGACTCAAGAGCAGTCGATCCGCATCAATGTGACAACTGTAGTTTTCCTAGCAGTTATCAAAAATACAAATGGCATAGCAACTAAAAAAGGAAACTGCCTGGAAACCATTTTGTTCTTTAGGTGACCAAATTTTTCCAGTCAGCTACTGTTGCCCGCAGTTCGGTTTACTAGTTGTCTGTACAGAGCAATAACCACAGGAGTTTGCAGGTGTAGTGCACCATCAGTCCAGAAGCATTTTACTTCTCATCATTATGATCAGATTAGTTACGTTCGTTATAAAGGCATGTAGGAATAGTTTCGAGAATGTAGAACAGGATTATCTTATTTTTTTGCTTATGGCTTTACGCCTTGTCAAATCATTTGAGATAGGAAAGGAATGGGGGAAAGGAACGGGAAGGAATTCAGTCATGGCCTTTTGAGGGAACCACCCTGGCATTCGCCAGGCATCATTTCGGGAAACTATCAAAAACAGAAATCTGGATGGCCGTATAGGAATTCAAACCTGCGTTCTCACTAATGCGTTGCCGCTCACCCACCACACTCGGTTATCAGTGTCGAAAACCAGAAATATTATCAACTTAAAACTTCCAGCACTAACAAAAAAGAAGTAACATCTCATGTTAGCTACTAGGCTACTTTGGATGCAGTTTCCCAATACTGTTTTTTATTACTTCAGTTATACATAATATCAAAAGAACATATACCATATCTGCGATTCTGAATAACTTTGGAAGCATATAACATTCTCTCTGATCTTTTCAAATTCCAAGATATTTATCGCTTTCACCTGGTAACTTTAGTCGCAACATAAAACTGTGAATATTTCTCGTTTATTTTTCTAAAGCTGCTCAGTAATTTCTTTTAAAGTAAAATAACGTGATAAAAGACCGAAAACGGTCTTTGGTGTCATTGGTCACACAGACGAGTTAAACTAGAAGCTGTACATGCTTCGTAAATGAAGGCGGGTGTTGGCAACTTTGCCAATAAATTCAATGCGAAGCTACATTGTTGGTTTACCATGTAAAACCAGTCCGACTTCAGCATCAAGTCGGTGACACTTTCGCAAGGGTTAGATTTTTTTTTTTTTAATACAGCTTAACGTGTCTCAACAGCGAAGTCTTTAGAGACGGGAAAGGATGGGGGACAAGGAATGGGAAGGAATTCGGCCATGCCCTTTTGAAGGAAGCAGCCCGGCATTTGCCTGGAGCGATTTGGGAAATCATGGATAACCCAAATCTGGATGCCCGGACGGGGATTCGAAACGCCGTCCTCCCGAATGCGAGGCCAGAACGCTAACCCCGTTACACCACCACGCTCGGTATAAGGGTTAGAGCAAGCGGTTCTTTTCTGTACTTTCTCAAAACTAGTGATCCATCCTTTGCAAATTTGATCACATACAGCACAAAAGTACTCTAGAAGGGGACGCACGAGTATTTTTTTACACCATCTCCTTTCATATATGCATTGAAAATGTTCATAATTCAACCTGTAAGTTGCAGTCTAGAATTAGTTTTATCTAGGACGAACGATCCTACCTCATTTAAAAGGAAAAGGTTTTAAAATGCTTCACTTGTTGGAGAGAGTGATGAAGTGATGAACGAGAGAAGTAAAGGAATTGTGTTAAAAAATTTTGGTCAGTCCTTTGCTTGAATATGGGGGTTTAATATGGGACCCACATTTTGGGTATCAAATAAAGGATTTGGAGGGGGTACAAAGAAGGGCTGCTAGATTTGTTTCTGGAACACGATCAGTAACAGACTTGATGAATGAGCTGGAATGAGATTCATTGGAAGACAGGAGGAGGCTTAAGAGAGTCATGGGAGTGTGCAAGGCGTATATTGGTGATGAGGCATGGAAAGATATTGATGTAAGAAGTAAAAGTAATGCATGGAAGGGAAGAGATGACTATGACCACAAGCTGGCACTCGATTTCAGGCACAAGGGTGTGGGAAGATTTTCTTTCGTAGGTAGGGTCTAAGGTGGTCAGGAATTGGAATAAGTTACCAAGAAAATTGATGAATAATTTACCAAAATCGGTGAAACAATTTAAAATTGATATTTGTAAAGGGAAAAATAGGTGGGTACGGGAAAGGGTTAAAAATGGGTGAGCAGGGAAATTGCCACCCGAGCGTGTGTTGGCAATTAAATTAAGTTCCTCGACACTGTTACACCCATATACTTGAGACATTTAACCTCATCAATGCTGTAGTCATGCACAAGGGGATTATTTTTATCTGCCATGCTCATTACCTAGGAATTATTTCACTTTAAGTTACAATTCATTGCTCCATACGGAAATAATGTCCATGTCTCGCCGAGTTACTAAATAACCAGCAGATTTTTTACTTCCCAAAAGATTTTTTTTTAAACTGCTTTTCGTCTCTCTAACAGCGAGGTCTTTAGAGACGGGAAAGGATGGGGGCAAGGAATGAGAAGGAATTCGGCCATGGCCTTTTTAAGGAAGCATCCCGGCATTTGTCTGGAGTGATTTGGGAAACCATGGAAAACTCAAATCTGGATGCCCGGATTCGAACCGCCGTCCTCCCGAATGCGAGGCCAGAACGATATCCGTTACACCACCACGCTTGGTCCCAACAGATGACTGCATGATCAGCAAACATTACATTGACTCCAAAATAGTTTACAAAATGAAGAAAATTAATGGTTCTATCACACTTTCTTGCGGGGCGCCTCTCGTAGGATCTTAATTAATAAAGGCGTCGCTTTCAACAACGATATACCGAGACCGACCAGATTGGAAATCGGGTATTCATCCATAAATCTGTTACGATACTGCAGAAGTCTGATTCTTCTTTAATAGGCAATTGTGTATTACAGTGTTGGAACATATATGTAAAAATGGGATAAAAATGGTTTCTCATGTGATCGTTAGTCAATAACTTTCTTCACTTGCGAGAAAATAGGACTACGCGTGTTTGCAATCCACTTCCCACACTTCTTTGGTACATCAACTCATAATCCACCCCAGTAAATGAAGGATTTTGTAACCTCGAAACTTAAGTCTTCAAGCAATTCTGTACCCGCCCTATAATCATAAACAATATGTATTTTTTATTGTTTTTTTTATCTGTTTATCTAATATGATGATTCTTCTTGGAATTTATCTTTATTCCATTCAAGAGCTCTCCGCGGTTCGGATTACACTTTAAATTGTAGTATCATCCACGACAGAGGCAGAACTTCGGCAAATTGAAACTGTGCCACCAGACCGTATGAATTTAGTTTACGTCAAAGAACAACGCTTCTTCCATTAAATTGTCTATTAAAACAGTAGCAATTTCAGTTTAGCTCACACAAAACAAGCGTTCGAAATATTTCTCAGCTCACTTTCTGGCAAAACATTAAAGTCGTGTTACATTCCTATTTCATTTGTTTTTAAGTTATGCATACAATCGATATGTTTATTACTATTAATCAACCTATCCGTTCTCAGTTTTAAATTTAGCTCGGTGAGGAAAATATATTCCACATGAAATATTCGGTTCTGTTATACGTACAAAATAATATAACAGATACATTACGGATTTCTTGTTTTATTTTGTTTTGTGTTTCAGAGGATTGTGGATATCGGAATAAAAGCTGTTTGGCAGGCACTTCTGTTACCAGCAGCAATCAACTTTTTGTATTAATTGCACAACATAACATCCAGCTTCTGTAATTAACATTAAGCCTTTTCATAGCCCTCTGAATATTGTAACAAGCAACTCATGTATATGAATTCATGTGGAACGAGTTGTAATATGAGATATAAAAGCTGCGCGAGTTAATGAAAAATTTCGTACCTGGTGTTTCAATTCAGATTTTTCGGCATTGGTCAGCATATGACGTACTATATTACGCAAAGAAATGGTAGACACCCAATTCTCTACGATTTTTATGTTCAATAAAAGCATTCTTTCCTTTTTAATAAGAAAAGTTATAAAACAAAAAATTTAACTGGCCATTGTAAAAGTGAGTTGTGTGGAAGGGGAAGATGAAAGGGTTATTCATAATAATTTACTGATGTCGTGCACGAATGATTTTAAATACTGTACACACATGTAAGAAATAGGACTATTGTATCAGTATTGCAACTAACTTAAATGCTACTTGTTTTTAATTAATACTGGAAATTGTTTATACTCTTGGGATATTAAGTATCTTGTATTGAGAAGTTGGTGATATTATCGCTTTGTTAAGAATTAAAAATAGAAGATGAACGACGATTCACTGCAATAGAAATGGAGTTCATGGTTTGGACAGCATATCAGACCATTGCTCGAATATGGTAGTATAGTATGGGACCCTCATTTTACGTATCAAATACAGGAGTTGGAGAGGGTACAAAAAAGGGCTGCTAGATTTGTTTCTGGAAATTATCGCAGAATGCAATCAGTGACGGATATGATAAAGGAGCTGGAATGGGATTCATTGCAAGACAGGAGGAGAATGAGGAGGGTCATGGGAGTGTACAGGGCATATACTGGCGATGAGGCATGGAAAGATATTGCAATAGGTATGAAAAGTAGTGCATGGAAGGGAAAAGATGACCATGACCACAAGCTGGCACTCGATTTCAGGCACAAGGGTGTAGGAAGATTCTCTTTTGTCGGCAAGGGTGTCAGGGATTGGAATGAGTTACCAAGAGAAATGATGAATAATTTACCGAAAACTTTGAAAGAATTTAAAGATAAAATTTGTAGAGGGCAAATGTAGGTAGGTGCAGGATAGGGCGAAGATGGGTGTGTAGAGAAATTGCCACCGGAGCCTGTGCTCCATTGAAATTAAATTAAATTAAAAATTAAATATGGTGTGCCACTGGTTGATTAACTTATTTATTGGTTAAATTAATTATTGCACCTGTGAAGAATGATATTTTAAGATCTGAATAAATTTTATACTAATAAATAATAGTGGGACACCATGGAAATACTTCCAAACAGTGAATAAAATTTGATTTCTGTATAAACGAAATTATATGATTCCATTGAAAACGCACAATTAACTCCGCATAATTACATGACCGAAAAGATGAGTTCATATATAAAATGAAACAGAGCAATTGAAGTTAATACATTACTCAACGCATTTATTATTATTTAACTTAAGGAAATCATACAGTTTATTGAAAACAATAAACATTCAAATGAAAGGTCCATTCTATGTGAAAAATTGCTACAAAAAAATTAACAGACTATTTAGAAAATTCTGATTTTGCTCATTCAATTTAAAAACGAACATGAGTACCTATTACGGCATGAACCAAGAAAGCTGTTACTGGGCAAGGCAACTCACGGTTTGGTACTCAACAACAGATCATTTGGTCTGGACTGGAGAAAAGTTCGATGAAGTAACCATAAATGGATGCAGCAGTTGTATTCGGAACGATGAATGGCCATTGGACCTCGTCCACAGCGATAATGTTACTAGATGTTAATTTAAGACGTCATTCCTTCATAATCGTAAGGGTTATACTAGATTAATACGGCCTGCAGAGTTCTAATAGTACGATACCTCTGTAATGGACCGAATAGTTTGGTTAATGATTGGCTCTATTTGGGGGCGTTTAGTAGACTAACCCCAAGGATTTCCAACTAATCTCTTAGTCTTCTGTCACGATAGAATCTAATATATCAGGTTGATGGCTCTTTGTTATTCATGTGTTGAGGGATATCTAATGTTAGTATTAGGCCACGCTGACACCATCCGTATTTCCAGAACGGAGTCCTTGATTGTAAGGATTGTTTACAAGTGTAGTATGACGTTTAAGCCGTATGCCATGAATATGTAGTCTTCTACTAACTATATTCAGATTATTAATTATAACGGATCATTCAGTACAAATTATATTATGTTTATTCAAGTCATAGGGTAGTTTATTAATAATAAGCCGGGTGGCCAAATTATTGTATATAACTTTTGTTAGTGCATGATTGCTATTGTAAAGGAGAACATAGAAAATGAAATAGTGAAATATGCTGGGGGTCAGTGGAAAATTCTGAACACCTGAGTGGCCAGAGAAAGTCGTTGCTTGGCGTCGAAGGAGTCTCCTTGTGGACGATAGGGATGCTGGATGCGGCGGGCGAGTCCCGTTATCTATAGAACGGGGCATTGTCCTCTCATCCAAGATGCGAGGATGTTGAAGATCTCGCTGCCTCAAGTGCGCGCGAAACAAAAAGCAAATAACAAGCGCTTTGGACATCACGTGATTTTAGCATACGCTATCCCACCAATGCTGTATAGTGTCAGGGCTTACACGAGTTACTCCACAGCTTCTTTTTTTCTATGTGACCTGGTCACTGGACTGCGAGGGTGGAGCCAGAGCTTTCTTGGTGGTTGAAGGAAGCTACATCGACACACTTTGTTGGCAGAAATGGCGTGACGCAGTCGTGGAAGACACTTGACTTGGACGAGACGAGCGCTGCCGCACTAGCTGCAGTTTTGAGATCGACATCTCACAGTAACACAGTGTGTTACGTTCTTCACGATGCTGTCTTCATATGGTAATGTGTTCTGACGCCAGGCTAATGTTTCATCGGTTTTAACGAGGCTTTGATGACCCATAAACGCCACCTGGAAATGGAATTCTCCGCTTTAATTGTGCAAATGCCCTCTGAGCTAGCTGGCAACTTTTAATTGATCTCTGGAAGCTCCTCGTTTGAAGTAACATTATTCAGACAGTGTTCATTTTGTTTTAATGGCGCTCTGGAAACAAAATGAAAACAATCTGAATAATGTTACTACAAACGAGGAGCTTTCAGAGATCAATGAAAAGTTGCCAGCTAGCTCAGAGGGCATTTGCACAATTAAAGCGGAGATTCTATTCCCTGGCAGCGTTTACGGGTCATCGAATTCTCGTTAAAACCAATGAAACATTGGCCTGGCGTCAGAACACATTACCATATGAAGACAGTGTCGTGAGAGGATGTAACACACTGTGTTACTGTGAGATGTCGATCTCAAAACTGCAGCTAGTGCGGCAGCGCTCGTCTCGTCCAATTCACGTGTCCTCCACGACTGCGTCAGGCGATTTCTGCCAACAAAGTGTGTCGATGCAGCTTCCTTCAGCCACCAAGAAAGCTCTGGCTCCACCCTCGCAGTCGCGCATCCAGGTCACATAGAAAGAGAAGAAGCTGTGAAGTAACTCGTGTAAACCCCGCCACATTGGTGGGAGAGCGTACGCCAAAACCACGTGATGTCCAAAGTGCTTGCTATTTGCTTTTTTCTCGCGCGCACTTGGGGCAGCGAGACTTTCAACACCCTCGCGTCTTGGCTGAGAGGTCAACGCCCCCGTCTTACGCTAACGGGACTCGCCCGCCGCATCCAGCACTCCTATTGTCCGCCAGGCGGCTCCTCGGCGCCAAGCAACGGCTTTCTCTAGCCACGCTGGCGTTCAGAATTTTCCAGTGACCACCAGCATATATCACTATTTCACATTATATGTGCTCCTTTACAACAGCCATCATGCATTAACAAAAGTTATATACAATAATTTGGCCGCCCGGGATTATTGTGAATAAATTACACTATGACTTGAATAAACATAATATAATTAACGCTATTAGTCTGTGGC
This sequence comes from Vandiemenella viatica, assembly GCA_031002005.1. NCBI lineage: Eukaryota > Metazoa > Arthropoda > Insecta > Orthoptera > Morabidae > Vandiemenella > Vandiemenella viatica. Next base: position 240,807,492 of record JARYHS010009186.1, read on the forward strand.
TGGTAGTGATATTCTGGCAGGCTAAGCTAACCGGTGAGAGCGGCTGATGATATCACTTAACACATGACTGTTGCTATTATCAGTGTTACCCAAAATCCCAATGCTTCCAATAAGAATAATAAAGTCGATTGCGACCTTGATACTTCCCAGAAACACGTCCCACGTATATGTAGGTGACCAAACAGTGCTCCCTAACAATGCACGCTGGGCCAATTGCAAGTTCGAACATAGATGTCAACGTTGCGAACCAACATGCTTCACGATTAGAATGCGACTTTTCATTATGAATCAACTTGTTTCTTACGTAAAACGAGAGCCACACTTTAGAGACTAGAATTAGTAAGCCATCTCACATTCGAGACCAGACTTAGAATGTTGTCACTATCGAGAGTAGACAGAATAATCTTGTAGTAGCACCTAGACTCCATGAGAGCTTCACTTCCTGTAGGCCAATCGCAGCAGGGCAGAAACTAAGCGTCGCCGTGATATGTCAATAAACTACCACTAGGTTTTTTTTTTATTGTTGGTTTCCGGTCAAGATACCATTTTACCAGTCCAATCACTTATAACATTTTACGTATCACATTTTACATATAACATTTCACACATGACTTGCATTGCGATTCGCTGTTCTTCGGTCCACCATTTCACATTCAATCTCTCGTTCCTATTCGCTAACACACACGTGATTATTTTCCTCATGTCATACAGTTTCTAGCTCTTCCACTGTTTCGTTTCGCTCTCGCACAATAAAGTCCTACGATACTTGCATCGAAGAATTTGTCATGTTAGTCAGCTGTCATTGCATTTAGTCCTTCAAAAATATTTCCCTTCGCGGTGTGCAGAACGGATCTCTCACTACATAACTACTGTAGGCTTCCGTTCGAATAAAGCTCTTAGCGATATATGGCGGTAAAAGTTTTAAGGTTTACTTCTGCAAGTTCAGTACTAACGTGGGAAAAGTACGACACCGCAGGTATTTAATGGCGTCTGGTCTGATGGAGCTTACTTTTACGAAACCTCGAGGTTTAAAAATTATAAATAAAAAAATTTCACAGTATAATTTTTTTTTCTTTTACAATAACTTAAAAATGCCTCCGCGCATTAAGCCATTGTGATCCCGTGCTACAAGGTCGTGGGATCGATACCCACTATAGCTTTTTCCTTCTGCACGATTATGTTTTCCGATTTCGTCAGTTGTAGCATTGAACATTTGATGAAAGCATATTTCACTTAACTTTCTAAATTCCTGTTTTTCCACGGGTTATTTCTGCCCAAACCATACTTTTTTTTTTTTTTTTTTTTTTTTTTTTTTTTTTTTTTTTTTTTTTTAATGCAACACACACAGGTCCATTCGGGTGAAGCTGCAGGCAAAAAACTGATTGTAAATAAATCTTTTTTTCTTCCAGTATATGTGTAACAACAATTTTGTATCGTTTGCCCAATGGTTAATTTAACAATAAAAAACACACTAGTTATTACTCTCCCTAATGCTGGAGTCAAACCTCTCATTCAGCTTGGTGCCAACAGATTTTAATTGTATATTGACAGTCCAGGGTTAAGATGGAGGACTCTATCGGCTCATCTCAGATAAGACAAAACTAGTCTATCAAACCCTAAACGATGTTTCGTAGAAATCGAAACAATTGTTAGAAGTTACATAATGAAAAATGACCTGCCTCTCTCACTAAACCACACTTTCTTAAATAAAACTGCGCTAAAAGATAGTGGGTATGGGTTTTGAAGATAATATTGAATTACCAAATAAACATTAAAAATCCACATATGCCTTTATGTAACATTTATTTTTCTTACGTGAGAAGCACAATATTTTGGAAAACATACAGCATGCACATAAAATTTTTAGCGTTAAATGCAGTATCTAAAAACATTTTATTTCTTTCAGAAAATGTTTGTGGTGTAACTGCAATATAAAGAGCATAATGTAGACATAGCCTACATGGTTACACAAACGTTTGTTGTGATGTTGAAGTTGTTTATTCACAATGGCGTCCGAGTGGGGTTGATGAGGACCTCGTGGACCTGAAAAAAATTTGAAACACATTAGTGATGGCACTGCACCATAAATACATCTGGCATTCTCTTATACGATATGTGTCTGGCGTATTCTTGAAACAGACTTTAAGACTAAAAGTTATTCAGAGAAACTGATTTTTTTCACTAAAAACTGATCACATTACTCAAAATGATTCTGGAGATGTGGTCAAGCTGTAAATGACGGGAGCTTGAAAATTACTGAAGCAGAAATGGAAATAAATGTGAAATATAGTTTGATTAATAGGGGCTGAAAATATTTGGTATTTTTGCCCAATTTTTTAGATTCTGAATAAAGTTAGAAAGGATAATTTAAAGAACATTAACAATAGAAATTGATTTTACTTTACTATCTATTTTCGCTCCATAGGTCGCTGCTGACGAAAGAACTCTGGATTATTGAACTTGCCGTATTTAGTATACACTAATAATATAATAACTTGTGCTATGATAATTGTATATTAACATTTCTAACTTTTGGTCTATTGTATTTATCAGCTACAGTCTCAAAGCTACTCGAATTTGGGCAAGATGCTCGTTGGAAATGTCAATTTCATTTCCATGCACCAAATGCAGATCATTTAGTGAGCGTCGTATGTTATTTTTCAAGCTGTCTTGGCTGCCTACCTGGACACGTAGTGGCTGTGACATGACGTATACCACCGCAGCAGCGATGTCCTCTGGCAACAGGTGAGGGTTCTGGTACATCACTTCAGGCGTCCAGTTCTTCATCTTGGTCAGGATCTCAGTTTTCACAACTCCCGGACTGATTTCCTATTAGAAAACAAAAGAAGAAATTTTTCATCATAACTCCCTTCAGGGAAATGAATGAGGTGTTCAAACACTATCAAGAACAAACTACTTGGGAAAAGTTTAAAACACGCTTTTCTTTTTTAGTGAATTTTTCTTATTGCTGAAACTAGGACTGAGCATGATCTGACTGCATGTTGGTAAACAAGAAACTGGAGAAGGTTATTAGCCGTTATTGAAAGTTATTTTAAAATATGAATAAAGCATACGCTACGACGCAGATACCAACCTAAAAAACTGACGGTGTAATGCAATAGTTTCAACAGTTCAACTGAGTAATCTGTGGATTATTAATAGTTCCCAGGAACTCTCGCTGATAGAACTTTTTAATTAACATGTGTGGAAGTTAAAATATTTCTTAGCCAAACTATGACTGAGCACCAATCTCTAGACTGAATCTCTTCTCTTTTTAATTTAATTGCAATGGAGCACCCGCTGCGGTAGCAATTTCGCTACACACCCAACTTCCCCCTATCCTGCACCCACCTATATTTGCCTTCTACAAATTTTAGTTTTAAATTCTTTTAACGTTTTCGGTAAGTTATTCATCATTTCCCTTGGTAACTCATTCCAATCCCTGACACCCTTACCTAAAAAAGAAAATCTTTCCACACCCTTGTGCCTGAAATGTCTTGGTTATAAGGTGAACGGCGATTTGTCAGTCCGAAGAGCTGACATTATTCATAGCTACTAATAATTTGCTTGTACAAGTTATCAAGCAATAAATAAAAGATTTCTACAAATCTCTAGATGTTTTTTGCCATTATAATAATTGTTAGTTGGGAGGAAAGAAGCTGAGATTTACGCATTTGATGCAGAGAGTAGCTTTTTTCTTTTACTTGGCCCATTAGTTATTTACCAGCCCGAACTGATTATATCGTTTTTTTTATTCTGTACTTTTGGAGGATTTGGAGAACATAGCGGAAATTAGTTTTTCCGTTTGGCGAACAATCAATTCTTTGACATAATTGCAACAGTAAACACATAGGTGATATGTGTAGGAGCCTACTGTGTGCAACACAAGAATTTCTGGAGCTATCTTACCGCACTTACGTACTGGAAGGTACACTATTGGGAGTATTTTGAAGGAATTGTGTAATTATACAAATTTTCCATCAATTCAGAGAGTCAATGTTTAGTTGACAAACTGTCGGAAATTCTAATACTGAAATTGCATTACATTTACAAAACTGCTGTATCAGTTTCATTTTTGTGGTGTTAACAGTCAATTCCATTGCGATGAGAACACCACACATTTTGATTCATAACTAGTTTACAAGCATATTAAAAGTATTAATCGTGGACAGTGTGGTGTGGTACTTACGCAGACCCTGATGTTGGAGCCGGTGGCGGTAAGTTCCTTACGCAGTCCCTCTGTGATCTCCCTCACAGCGTGTTTGGTGGCGGAGTACATGGCAGCCGAACCCATGGCTGGCATGTGGCCCATGGTGCTGAAACAGTCATAAGTATTAACATTATTCCAGCAGGGCTGTGAAAGTTGTAGAAATGGGTAGGGAAGTGGTCTCTGCCCCTTGTGACATCATATCCCACCAATAATTTATATATTATACTATATTATTAATTAATTTTATATTATTAATTATATTTTTATTAAATCATTATTAACTTCTTTATTAAATTCTGTGTTTTTAATAATTGTATTGAGATATTTAAATTAATCGTTGTAGTGTATGATTTCCACAAGTTGTAGTTTGTATAATCTTCGGGGTAGCGATAAGTAGTGTAAGAATCTTTGGCTGGTAACGGCTTAGCAGGAGGCCGCGCCCCCAATTGTAGCTAGTCGCATACTAGAGAAAGTTAATATGGGGAGTATGAAAGTTTAATTTTTGTGTTTATAATTATTGCAAGAAGTGCTGTAAACAGTATTTAAATGTTAATTTTGCTCACAGACTCAGTGCGAAATAAATTGTTTCTCTATTTTCATTTCGTGACAACACAGTTTATCATTTTGGCGGACCTGAATCAATTAACAGCATTTTAAATTAAAAAATACATAAGTAGCAACTTGAGTGCGTTCGTGAGGAGAGGGACCTTCTCGCTCATAACACGCTGTATTTCCTATAGTGTGGAAATAACGTTAAACCAGCGATATCGTCGAATGCTAACCTGGTGATTGTCATCAGCTAATTAACCAAACGAGTTAGAAGAAAGCTCATACCCTGTACTGTAATGGCTAGAGTCACTGGTACGAGTACAGCCAGAAGGCTGGGTGTTCTGTGTCATCTGTATGATAGGAAAAACATTTTGAAGTGACAGAAACATACATGGTAATAAAATAAACATACTGGAATTCCTTGTATAGCTTAATGTGCCAACCGTTATAAGATCGATATTCTCTTTAAACTTTATGTTGTTTTATATTCGAAATACAGTTTTAAGACTAGATAATCGCGCCGATGTAAAGTGTGACATGCTTGATTTCAGACATCGCATACCCTATTGACAATGCAAGATCGCCATTCAAACGCACGATGCAGAAAAAAGACCAGTATCGATAGAAGTAAAAAGCTAACAAACCATCCATTAAATTAAGACGACACTGCATATCAAGGCACCGTCTATGCTCGGAAGTTTATCTAAGTTTCATTAATTGCCTTGAGTGGAGCACTGCTATGCGTAAACAGCCGCTTTATAAATGCTAAAATCAATACTAATAAAAGAATAAGTTGGTCATTGTGTTGTCGTTTCCTGACGCTGACGCCACGCTCCAGAACTAATAACGGCCAAAAATGTTACTGTTAAATTGAGGTTATGCCAGTTATTCAATTTTACTTAGTTAAGCAACTCCGAAGAAATGACCGCCAGAACACAGAAAAGTAAGTATTTCGATAAAAATCAACATATTAATAATTAGTTGCTTATTGTTTATATATATTCGCTATTGATATAGCGGTTTTCGTTATATTATCTGATCGCTGTTATAACAAGCCAAGAAATATGGGATCAGGTTTATATCGCGACGCAGTGAATGTATTCATGCGCGTTTGATGAAAGTTTTTATTTTTGATCAGAAATATTAACATTCGTCGCTAAAGTTTTTTCAGTTAAGTAGCTTTTACTTCGTGTGAATGAAAATAGTTCCACACCGATCGTGGTCTATGCGGTCTGGACCACTATCAAAACTATCACGCGGCGTAACGTAATTGTAGGCGTGCGACAAACTTTTATATTCTAGTGGCACTATTAGCGCAGTTTGTGGTAAGGCTAAAATACTTCGTGGAAAACAATGACAACAAACTTTTTGCTACTGCGTAAGATAAGAGGAATTGCGGTGAGCGTTTCTTTTTTTAACAGTTCTATTCAGTTAAGCAAGAGCGGTGACATTACTTGCCAGAACACTCCATTCAACACGCAATTTTTTACGGGTTTTGAAGCTAGTGAAATACACACACAGTTAAGGAACAACATGCACATTCGCTTATGTGAACGGGTGTTCGTCGGAGAGGAATGGATGGAACGTAGAGACCTTTCGCCACTGCCCTGGGCAGGGACAGCCAGCAAGTAGACAAGACTATGGCCTGGAGCCATCTAAGCTTTCAGTGGAACAAGGGCCTGGAGCGGCAGACAATCTGTTTCCTGCATTGCGATCCCATACAGAATACCGAGGGAAGGGGCAACGGATCAGAAGGGACGGTAGAACGCTTACTTCAATATTTATGAAATCGTGTGAGAGTTCGTGAAATCTACAAATATAACAAGACTGTTACTGAAAAAAAGTCCACTTTTAAGACATTTTAAAAAAACCAGTTTGGGACGCTTTTAATCACTTACAGAAAACGAAATGTGTGCCTTTGTTTGGATGAACGAGATTTTAACGAGGTTTTGTCTAACGTAAAGCCCATAACCCCGGGAGTAAAATAGGGGTATGTTTCATGTTGACGCGAACTCGGAAGCTGAGAAATTTAAGGCAAATGTCCTCACAATAGTATCTTTTTTCGTTGAAAGAGATTTCCGGGAAAGCTACGGATATAATTTTTATGTGGTTTCGGACAATGTATAGTCCATCGCCCCAATAATAGAATAAGATATGTTTTATTTTGATGTGTAGTCGAATTTCTGAAAAATTAAGACAAAAGTTTCCACAAATTAGTATCCGTTTAGAGGAGAGATACTTCTCGCAGTCGAAATGTTCGCTGCTACAACGGCGCACAGTCAGTTTAATAGAGAGGTCCTATACGTTACATTACCCCCGGGCAACAAACACTATAGGGAAAAAAAAAAAAAACACTTGGCGGACAGCCACAAGGGCATGCGGGCAGGTTAGCCTCCCCGTATCTTCTACCCTCATCTGCTAGCAAGTAGCCGCGCAAACTGCTAGAGCCTGTGGGAGAGTACCAAAAGGATGCGTGTGTGCTCGAATTTAAATGTAACCTATAGCAAAGCTGTTCGTCAACCATGCTCTAACACCGAGTCTTCGAGCGCTTTACCTGAAGTGAAGGAGGACTGTGCAAGCGGAGACTTTACTGGCGCTTCGTGTATCACACTGTCGATGTATATGCGACAGGTACGAAATGTCGTATTCTACACTATTTCTTCATCTGGTTATATCGTCCTTAGACTACAGACTCGAGTACACAAGTCACCCGATTGGAGACTTATTTCAAAACGCAACATCTAGGAGCTTTTCATACTCCGTCAACAATTAGCAAAATTTAGATTGCTAGGTAAATTATTTGTGTATTCTACCTCTGGCCGGCTAATATGCATTTTAAGTTACTAATATTTGCTAATTCTCATATCAATTGGCAAGTATTCCCCAACGCCGATGGCATTCACCGTTTTGTTTCGGTTGTGGTAGAATTAATTAGACAGTACAGCGTCACACCATGGACAGGAAATATAATCTACCTTCAAAATCCATCTACTTCAACATTTCCCCATCCAGTAATGTCCATTGCCTTCTTACGTGGGCAAATCGTGGCTCACACTGCGAGATTCTAAAACGTATTAGTTTCATTGTTGTGCTCATACTCTCCGACTAAAATATGCTCTAAATTCTGCACATTCAGCAACATTCAGCTAGTAAGCATGTGACATTTTTCCACTTCAGTGAATATTGATCATGCACATCGTTTGATTCAATGTTCTAATTTTATGTAAAGGTGTTATCAAATTCGTCATGTTTCATGCGTTTGTAATTACTCTTAACTATTTTTTATGGTTTAATATTGCGTAATAAATTTGGTGTTTAGTCATTTATTTCTCTCATTTTGGTAATTATGTCCATATCTTTACCCTAACTATTTCAAAAAATGCTAATTATTTTAAGAACATTAAACAATCTAAGTTCAGAATCTCCAGAGAAAAATCCTTTTCATTACAACGTCGGGAATAAAAGAACACTTCAATACATAATATTACGTCAGAGTACCTTTTAAACTGCAATGTGGGCCCAATAGTACACAATAAATTCTCTCGGGGGGGAGGGGGGGAGGGGGGGGAGTATATATACAGCACACATTACGCAGTCTGTGAGGCAATAAGAGATATCCAGGTATATGGTGGGACGACGTTAGATGAAATTGGGTCACAGTCTCGATGTCTGTACTGTTATCTACGAAACCCATACACGACTTGATTTTTTTTTCTTTTTTTGTTGTTGTCATCAGTCTTTCAACTGGTTTGATGCAGTCCTCCATCCATTCTTACCTTGCGCTAACCTTTTCATCTCAGCATACCCCTTGCAACACACGTCCTCAATTATCTGCTTCATATATTCTAATCTCTGTCTTCCTCTACAGTTCTTATCTTCGACTGTTCCCTCCATTAACAATCCTACACGTTTCAAAATATGACCTAACATCCTCTCTCTTCTTTCTGTAAGACTCTTCCAAAAAAACTTCTTTCCTCACCCATTATTTCCAAAACTCTCTCGTTTCGAACTTTATCTGTCCATTTAATTTTCTGCATCTTTCTATAGAAATACATTTCAGATGCTTCAATTTTTTTTCTGGTATTACTAAGGTCCATGCTTCGCTTCCATAAAGTACTGTGCTTCACATATAGGGCTTTAAAAAGATCTTTGAGTCATAGACCAATATTTGAAACTAAATGATTTCTATTTTTCATGATGGCTCATTTCGCTAGTGCTTTCTGCTTTTAGCACCATTTCTGCTTCGGCCATCGGTTGTAATTTTACTTCCTGTGTAGTAAAACTTCTTTATCACATCCGACCCTACTTTTATATTTAGTATACTATTATTGGTATCATTTCTGCTACATTTAATCACTTTTGTCTTGCTTTGGTCCAAATTTTGAAATATAAACTTAAAAATACAGTTATTCACTTAATATTCTGATTTGGTAATATGATTTACTATTGCTACATTCCATTCTAATTTGTGATAAAATATTTGCAAATAACTGTAAATCAGTAACTGTTTTAGTAGTTACTGCGTTAAGAGTTTTTTAAAGCAGCTTTCATTCAGCGTTCTTCACAACATTCTGAGCACCGTTAGTAAGATAATAACAAAATTTGCTTTGTTCTATGTGAAGAGTTTTTGACCTTGGTTAAATATTGTCTATGGCCAGGAAGAAATATAAATAACCTTTCGAATAAAATAAAAATTAAAAGAAAAAACTAGGAAAAGCTTCTGCAAATTTCTAAATTTAGCGTTTAATTCCTTCAGTAAAATGAGAAATAAACTTATCTTTTTGCATAATCTGAAAAAATGAAAGCGTTATGAAGAAATTTAGATTGCTATAGAGTATGTTTGTCAAGCAACATTTAATAAATGGGAAGTTTTCAAGGCACTGGGCCCATCAGATAGCAAGAGGTAACTTAAAACTTCAAAACGACAGTAATTCTTTAGCAATCACGTAATCAAATCAACAGTAGTGTTTCATTAACTCAAAGCAAGCGTTAAATGGTTTGCTTACTTATTTTCTGGAGAAAATTTTATAGAATCACATTGAAAACAATGATTCCATTTTAATTTTTTTTAGAAAGTTCTGAAGAAAAACATGTCATTTGACAGCAAGAAGATAAACTGTGGAAAGAAACTCAAATTTAAGTGTCACTTAAGTTACAGCATTTAGTACAACACGAGTAAACAGTAACACGTTCAAATAATTCTAAAGCAGTTTATTCCCATTCACAGCAATTGTTTTTCTTTCTTTCTAGTGTCGACGTAACATTAAATAACCACCAAAGACTTTCAACCTGGTTGTGGATCGAATGGAATGTGGAATGAAGCTCCACTGTTACATCAAATTTCATTTGAATGAAAATGTCAAACGTCAAACGCTACGAGTGAGAATTGCTTTCTCACGAGGCCATGCTACAACACCTCACATTATCACGAGAGGTGCCAATCGTTATGTGGCGAGATAAGACGTCTGACGCTTGTCAACAGAGTTATTACAAACATTCCTCTAGCGAAAAACCATTTCAGATCAGAGCATACATCTTTTCACCGTCTCACTGAGTGCATTTCAGATACAAAATCCAAATCAGAAATCAGCGTGACGACATTTCCTACTTATGCATACCAACACTGTCACGTCCTCTAATCAGACTTACGTACGATGACCTGATGGTTGAAAATGACGTTGGAACAGGTACCCAGATATTGCGAAGCGTAAACGAATGCATCATGTTGTTCAAATAATTTTAGATTTATTCTGGACATCTCGCTTGTACGGCAGCGAAGTCCTGTCTCTTAACACCGTACGTGCCAGAGTGTTTACACACCTGCCGATGTTGATGATGAAGCCGTCGTCGACCTTCCTGCTGAGCATGCTCTTTACAGCCTCCCTGGTGCACACAGCCAGACCCAACACGTTCACGTCCAGCAGCTGCTTCATCTCGGACGTCTCAGACTCTGCAACACGAATTTTAAGCCCTTCTGTCTAGCGCTGGAAACAGTTGATCACTGGCAGCAATTAACGAAGAGTCTTTGTCTGACATATCAGAGATTATGAAAAACCTTTAGGGGACGTCCATAAACTACGAAACTACGAGACTCCGTAAGGGAGGGGGGGGAGGGAGAGGAGGGGATGGCTGGAAAGCTACGCTGAGCTGTGTGTGTGTGTGTCGGAAAAGGGGGGGGGGGTTCCAAGCCAAGTCACGTAGCTTCTTATTCATATTATTTGTCACAGTTAAAATAAGGTACAGAACACACAACAGCATGTGAATACTTACTTCTGTCATTTAACTATCCCCATATGTACTGTACGATAGTCTGATAAGAGAAAACAGTACAAAATATCTTGTGGATTCATAGGGGAAAAAGCAGAGTCGGGCTACATGGGGGAAGGGGCTTCACAGGAGGTCGAAATGGAGCTACGTGGTTTATGGACGCTCCCTTACGAGTGTCTACCCGCTCGAAGCTTAGGCCAGTATAATAAAGATACAGCTAGTTCAAGTTTCAATTAATCATACTTTGAAAAAAATTTGTATCATGAAAGGTTAACTCAGATTATAATATTAACAATTAACACTGTAATCAGATTTGTGGGATGAATATTTAACACATGGTTTAGGTCAGGTTTTTCGCGAAAATATGTCGCCGAACGTTTTTATTTTAACAAAATACCAATCGTTTATCAACTCCTTAGTTTACTTGAATTTACTACAAACCGAAAATTTATATTGCAAAAGTTTATACCGAAGATTTACAGGATCTATTGGAACACATTTACACAGCAGTATTTCGCCTAGTCGATCTAGCGCGTTAAGCCAATACGACACTACCTGACGCTCGACTTAGGGCCAGCCGATCTTAGCCACTGTGGAGAAAGAAATATTCACTATTCAGTGGGCAGGGCAGGAGAGGCTGTTATGCATAGATGTTAAATCAGACTGTGTTCTGACGTCCTGTGTTAAATCCCAACCTCTCCGTAGTGCGTTTGGAAAGATGTCTTACTACGCTGTTGATGGTGATTCTTCTGTCGGATGGGGACCTAACACTTAGCCGTACGTTGGTGTCGTTTGGAACAGTAGATCTAAATGTGCCGGCATCGGTGTAACAGTCCCTCTTCTTTCATCTTCAGTCATTGGCGTTCTCTTTTACCCGGTGATCCAGACTTGCTGGCTACAGTGGAAGGAGTTATTCCTCAATGACAGCTTTCTTGGTGTATTTCAATGATGAGAGTTCAAGTATTTCTCACTGTTTTGTGTGGATGACTGATGTGTTTGGTGTTCTGTATAACGTTTCGTTTCAGTTGTAAATGATTGAAATATGTAAGAAGGGATAGGATAAAGATGATGCTGGCCCATGCAGGCTACTATTCAGAAAGACACCCGGGGGGTCACCAAGCCTAACGTATCCATCCGTAGACGAATGCCTATCAACAGTGTTTTATGTCCTCGAGGTTTGAGATTGAAACAAAAACTTTCGCGCACAATCTGGTGATTAGGAATTGTGTACCCCCACTTCTCATATCCTGTCGGCTAATTCGTGGTGATAAAAATTTATTCCACTATCAGGACTCTAACCAGCAAACCCCTGGTCAGACACGGAGCGAAGAAACCGAACGTCCTATTAACCCCGGCTCGTAACAAGAGGCGTTCATAGTTTACATCATTCAGATACACATGTCCACGCTTCTCGTTTACGGTGTATTGAATGATACTTCTTTGCAGATAAGTGGTGAGTTGTGAGAATTCTACGCGGCTGTACGAGATGTAATGCATCACAGTATTCAGTCTTCAGTGTGTCCTTGTATATCAATTATCACCTCGCATACGTGTGCAAACATTCCAGCAGGGAAAGACCGCTCGCTACCGCCCACACCGAGAGGAGTGGGGGAATGAAATGAAATTAAATCATTTTTATCAAGATTGCTGAATGCAGTTTGTCTTACTAAATGGAGCAAAACTTTGAATAAAGTGTAGACAGTTATATTGGCATAAGAAACAACGCTACTGAGATGATGCAGAAAAAATACAATTTTTAGTTGACTTGATTTAGAACAGTGAAGTAGCTGCAGGTATGAACGTTTTACGTAAATATTCTGCGCGGCAAAAGATTTTCTGGAAGTTTTCCAAGTGACATGGCTGGACAGAAGATTAAAACTTTGCAATTTGTATTATGCAAGCTCAAAAAAGCTAAATGCAAACAAACCGAAGATTAAATGATTCCTCAGACTTCCACGGCCATCTTTGTTCATGATTAATTGATTGGATCCTACCGATGAAAGTGTACTAACCCATACTGCCAGAGGTAAAATTTGTTTTTTTTTTTTTTTTTTTTCCTCCGGGTTCTACAATTTAGCGTGGAATCCAAACGATGGTGTCTTGGTATAGTTCATATGAACAAAACAAAGTCCGTGAAACTTCCTGGGCGCATTAAACTTTTCCACTTTTTTGTTTATATATATATATATATAATGTAACTTTTCCATCAGTCTGTCGACTGGTTTGATGCAGTCTTCCATCTCTTCCTATTCAGTGTCAATTTTTATCCAATAAATATAATACAGTAGGTTTCAGATTATTTTCAAGATGTGTTTCGGAATACAAAATATTCCAGTCAAATAGGTTTTGAACAAACTTTGAATTAGGTTCAAAAACTATTTAACCATTACTGTAAACCAAGTAACGAGTACAAATTCGATTTCATTATTAGATAGCTTATATTTTTTATCTTAAAAATTTCCCTTACCTATGGGAAATTTCAAATTCAGTCTAAAGTGGTGCGTCTTTAAATTTGTGGCATTATAAACAAAATGATCCTTAATCTTTGTTGCTGGCGAAAATGTAACAAGTAGAATTTCCATTTATACGTTTATGTAATACTATAAATTTGAAATGGTTTCCGAAATTTGTGATAAAAGTGCGCCCGATGCGGTGAACTCACCTGTGACCTTGTTCTCGGTGAAGACGCCGGCGTTGTTGACGAGAACATCGACGCCACCGAGTTGGTCGTCTACCCACTTGATGGCGGCCTCGATGTCCTCGGGGTTGTTCATGTCGCACTGGCGAGCGTGCAACTTGCCCGAGTCAGCTCCCGCCGCACACTCCTGCCAACCAAACAACAACAAATACGTTACTTCGAGACTCACACAGCAAAGACAATGGACGATCACACTGAAAGGAGGGTCATTATGTCAGCTGACAGGTGACGAATCTCTGCAAGATTCTGTTTTATTGTGTGTTAAGCTCGGGGTGCTCGAAAATATGCTTACAAACATCCATTTCGTTAGTATCAGTGCAGAATACAAAAGTGTAAGAACGAAGACTTTCCCGGCGTATGACTGCAATGTAGTCTTCACGGGTGTACCGCCGGATAGTGTTGTGGAAACACAATATTTCGACGGCTGGCTCTGCCGTCTTCTTCAGGTGATGAGACATGTGTAATGGTCGGCTGACCCACAGATACTGAGATGGTTCGGGTGCCGCTCTCAGTATCTGTGGGTCAGCCGACCATTACACATGTCTCATCACCTGAAGAAGACGGCAGAGCCAGCCGTCGAAATATTGTGTTTCCACAACACTATCCGGCGGTACACCCGTGAAGACTACATTGCAATACAAAAGTGGTTTAATGAAGATACGCGACGCACATTATCTCTTCTGTAAATAGTATTATTCGATAATTTTTCATTCTACGAGTGTCATAGCCACGTCCGAGTGTAGGGGATGTTTACCCCTCCACGGTAACCTCCAGCGGAAGATGGACTGGCGTGTTTCTAGTTGCTTCCCCAGTGTGACAATGTTTGTTACGTGTTGTCAAGTGTGTATAACTGAGATGATGTGTAGAGAGTTGTTTGTGATGTGATGGAATTTAAAACCCGTGCCTACTCATTCAGGTCTGCTCCTCAGAAAGAAACCAATAGAACCCATAAGCATAAAGCCCCCATCAGACGGACCAATCACCATCAACAGTGTGATATGCCCTCACCCCATACGCACTGCGGAGGCGTTTGGGATATATCCCAGGACTTTGGCGCTCAATCTGTTCATCATTAGGGATTGTGCATCTCCACCTCTCCTACTCTGCCGGCCAAGTCCTGATGAATGATTTTTGATTCTGCGTTATTCTTGCTAAAAACTACCTCAGAAATACTGATAGACAACTTCCTCTGGGAACAACTGGACAAGCTGGCAGATGCTTCATCGGATGCAGCGAGGGAGTGGTATCGGCTTCAGCATAGCCAGCAACCTCTCAGGATACAGCAAACCATATTAGGAATGAGTCAAGATACCAAAAATGGACAAGAAATGTTATAAACAACTAAGTGAAACGCTGATGCCGGAAGTGTGACTTTCGGAATTTACCGAAGCCTATTCTTCAACGGATGCCAGCTATAAACGAACTAGACTGTTGAAAATTCAAGTTGTTTAGTTATTTAGTATTTTTGGGTAATTGTTTTTAGTAATGGGTTGTCATAACTTATAGTGTGTAGCAGTAATAGTAAATTAATTTTACCATTTTCGTAGTATATAGATTTGTGTTTATCTTTTAAAATTTTGGTAAGTATAAAATATTATTATAGTATTATGAAATAACGGTTCGTTGTAGACTCTAGTGAACGAACTATCTGAATGCACAGATAAACAAATATCCTTGTGAATAAAATACCATTAAGTGTTAAACTTTAATAGAGAGGTTCGTGGTTAAAACAGGATGCAAATCAAAATAACAGTTTTATTTATTATTAAATTTTTTGATGAAGCATAACACAAAAGAGTGGATCATTTAAGGACGATGTGAAAAGTTAAGCACAACACAACAGGGATTTTTTGAATTACAAAATCTCTCTTTTTTGTTTTTATTTGTACTTTATCCATGATATATGGACTTTGTGAAAGTCTGTAACTGTTTTATATAATAAGGTATGCAAATAATTTTCTGCGACACAGTTACTTTGATTATATTTATAGATTACTTTCATTGCCTGGCTTGGCACTAAAATTTTTACTTTATCCATGATATATGGACTTTGTGAAAGTCTGTAACTGTTTTAATATAATAATTTTCTGCGACACAGTTACTTTAACTGTGTCGCAGAAAATTATTTACATACCTTATTATTCTCTTTTTTTGACTAATTGATTATATTTCCAAATTGATTGAACGTGTTAGTATAGTATTTTAAATATGTACTACATTGATTGAAATATGGAATGGAGTAGCCGGAAAAAAGATATGACACTCGTGCCGCATCGACGCATCCAGAAAAAAATGAAAAAAATTAGCGACAAAAACTTTGAATTATAAACGAATAATAATACAATGTGCAATTCCAAATCAACAATCCATCTCGAGCAGAGAACTTAATGTTTAATGTGGTACCTCATTTGTCGAGTTTGGTTAGCATGAAGGGAGAAGGGTTCATCACGAAATATCATTTTCTATAAATAGTATATTCCTTGGTAAATACCGATTTTCATCGAGTTTTAATGAAATTTTATACTTAGAATTGCATTTTAAAAACAACAGTTTCAAGAATTTTTGGCGTTTGTATATAACTCAGAAGCTCCAGATTAATAAATTCCTTTATTTACTGGTTTTTACTACTTTACAAAACTGTGTATCTTATCTAAAAAAATTCTGTTCAGATTTGATATATTTACTTTAACCTTGTTTCTAAAATGTTCAAAATTTCCTGTCTTAAATAAACATTCTAAATAGAGTTCATGTATACTGTTATTATTGTTGCCTACTGATAGTATCACAAAATAAATAAATTAATAAAAATGGTAATATAAACAAGAAACACTCAGTAATATTTTTTCTGCAATATCCAAATTTTTTAGAGGTTCCATTTTTTTATTCAGTTATATCGCCACTACTGTCATCTGCTCGTTGGTATCTTTTTTGAGAGGGTAATGTTTTAGATTATTTCAAAGATGGAATATTAAAACATAAAGTTTATGGGACCCACATTTTGAGTATCAAATACAGGAGTTGGAGAAGGTGCAAAGAAGGGCTGCTAGATTTGTTTCTGGAAATTATCGCAGAATGCAATCATTCGCAGATATGATAAAGGAGCTGGAATGGGATTAATTGGAAGACAGGAGGAGGATGAGGAGGGCCATGGGAGGGTACAGGGCGTATAGGCCTACTGGCGATGAGGTATGGAAAGATATTACAGTAGGTATGAAAAGTAGTTCATGGAAGGGAAAAGATGACCATGACCACAAGCTGGCACTATTTCAGGCACAAGGGTGTGGGAAGATTCTCTTTTTTAGGTAAGGGTGTCAGGGATTGGAATGAGTTACTAAGGGGAATGATGAATAACCTACCGAAAACGTTAAAAGAATTTAAAGTTAAAATTTGTAGAGGGAAAATGTAGGTGGGTGCAGGATAGGGGGAAGTTGGGTGTGTAGGGAAATTGCCACTGGAGCGTGGTCTCCATTGCAATTAAATTAAATAAAATAAATTAAATCACTTTTTCTATGAAGTGTGTAAGTTTACAAGTGTTGGTGCATTATTTTGTTTGTGAAGACAATATTTATCACCTACGAACAATACATCAAAGCCAATTAAGTTGTCACCAAGGTCATTGGAAAAGATAAACGAGAAAAATTCAGTGTCATGTTGTATAATTTGTAGATAAAACTGTATATATCAGGGATTAAATAATAGAACGGTGGGAAAGAGGGTATCAACCTGTCAGAAATAAGTTACTCAACAATTTTTTTTCCGTCGTTGAGAAACCAATGAGAAGGTCACTTGTCTTCTACAAGGGTAAACTTACAAAGGTGGGTACTGTGCAGGCGTAGAGTCGTTCGTCCGCGTCTTTGTTTATGTGCTAACAAGTACGAACACTTGTCATATAGTCGGCAAGTGAGTAGTGGAGGCCGCACGAGGAAGGACCTTTAAGGACAGACGGTACATAGCCAACTCGTTCAGATACCACGGTGCCATAAATTCTCGTGACACTGACTTTCATCTTCAGTAAAATTCGAATCAAGGAGAACTGTCACATAAAACTCTATTCCTGCGTTGAATTTAAAGCAAGTCTTTATTCGTAGTACCATCTAGTCACTGGACCCTATCTTTTTGTTCGGTAGCTAGCTGAAAGTAGTTTTTTTTCTGGGCTTGGACAAAGTGTAGACTATTCTGAGCAAATCTGGCAAATATTAAACCCTGATAGAGCGACTGAGGATTTTAGTACCGAGCTTAAAACGACGTATCACATTATCTGAACGAAAATTTTCCCTTCATTACGAAAATGATCAACGAGTCGAGTCATTATGATTGAATCCATTCTCTCCGATAATTACTTAAATTCTTATTTTAAATGGTTAAGAGCATTAATATTTGCAACCAAAATAATAAAATTAAAATTTCTTACAGTTTAACTTTGATTTTTTGTGATTTTAATTTGTTAGCGTATTCAGTTAGTATAAAAATAAAACTAATTTTGTTGCAGTGAGTACTTTCTATTACGGTTGTTTTACATTATGTCTTTAATATTTTTCATATCTTGTTTACGGTATTCTTGTCAGTTGGCAGAGGTTGCTGTCATTCTGATGGTTTCTGGCTCTCGATACTGAATTAGCTGGTTTGAATTCCATTGGTGAAAAGAAGAAAAGAATTTTTATGTTGGCTAATTGGATAGGCCAGAACGGACTAGTACCGGGTTACATTCTTTACCTTCTTTCAAGTTTACATACGCAATATAGAGAACAATACTCCACACTGAAAAACACGAATGAATGCAACTGGCAGTACCAACACTATCTTTGATTAGTACAGCTCCTTCGAAGGATCTAACCAACTTTCGGTTTGTGGACCCCACATACGCAAATGCGCAACAACGATTCACGACAGATAATTAATTACCTGTGCTTAATCAACAGTATTCTAACAAGTACATTTCCATTTTTTTCTAAGCTGCTAAGCTGCTCGCATATTGTATAGCAACGTGTCTTGAGAGATGGATTCGCTGTCTTCCACACGGTCTTAGCAGGTATTTTTAATATGTCAATGTCTTGGACGAAGGAGATGCTCATTGTTTCATTAACTCATCGAGTTGCAAAATCGGTCCTTAAAACTACATAACCTGATAGCGACCAAAACTGCAACAGCACCCGTTTGTTTTACTTTTGCTACATAGTAGCCTACATTACTATATGCTAAAAGGTACTGACCAAACATACACATCTTTAATAACAAACAGGGAGTGAAGATATAATTGATATGAAGAATTATGGATAAAATGAAGATATAATTTCTCGTATATGTTACAGCAACGCCGTAGCACATTTAATTAAGAAAAGATCGGCTTTCGCTCGGAGATTACGGTGGATTTCACCTATCAACGTTTCCACAATGCAAAGGGATAGTCTGCTTAAAATAATGAATGCCGTGAAGTCACCTATTAGTGATAGGTTACTGAAACATTATTCATTCGCTTTCATCTCAGCAGAAAAAAAAAAGTTTCTGATGAAGTTTAATCATACGTGCCAGAGATATTTGTGCGATCTGTAATGACTTTATCACGTATTATCTTTTCAGCTCCACAGACAGGATTATTTCCTTCACAGCTGGCGATAAGCATCGCTATCAAAAAATAAGGAAAATTTACTAAACATTAATCAAAAAAAAACGTTAATGGAGAATGACGTGTAAATAACTAAATTCAAACTGCAGCTGCCACTGTCACCTTAAAACAAACAGTCGCCAAATTCTGGTATAAAGTGGTCATTAAATATAATCCGGCAATCACGGCTTTGAATACAGAAATCAAATTTGCCAGAGCTAAAGGCCACGATAGGGGTCTGAAAATTCCATACCAGACAGAGGACACGATCCGAGAACTTTTATACCCCTAAACTTTACCGCAGAGCTGGCTGATCGTAAAAATCCTCCCGCGTGAACTCGTGGCGTTTGTCGGACAGGGCAGTTGAAGGTTGGTCTGATCTACCGGAGACTGCGATTCCATTACAACAATATTGCTCCCCGCTAAGTAATACTGCCGTAGTCAACCACAAGGCGTAATATTTTCAGGCAGGAATTAGGCTGTTATATACCCAGAATCAGCAACACACCGCTAAAAGTACCTCGGAAAGTATTTCTAGCGATGCCTTGCTTTTGACTACTGCAATACTTTGACCGCAATTTCTCCCAGTAACCCCGGTTAGTCTGGATACTGTGTGAGTAGAACTTGCCTTGATCTTGTCGACCCTCCTGGCGAGTCCGACGACTGTGAGTCCTCTGTCGAGCAGAGTCTTTACGATGGCTGCGCCGATGCCTGCGCTGGCTCCCGTCACCACGGCGACGCGTCCCTTGTAGCTCTCCATGCTGAGTGTCAGCACGCAGCCAGCGCCGCCGTATATATCGGCCGCCACTGCTGACTGCCCGTGACTAGGCAACTCGCGCCGCTACCGCACGGGACAGCGTCATTAGCACGCTCACCAGCATGACGAAATAACACTGCACACGGACATTCAGTGAATCCTACTTCGACTCACCAATCAGTGACAAGTTTTCAGCTACGTAAATGCGGATATTTTAAAGAAACTGTGGGTCTACTGGAGATCACGATTCCGCTACAACAATATTCAGTAATATCGTTGGAATACTGCTATAGTCAGTCGCAAGACGTATTATTCTCTAGCAATAATTCCATTGTAATACAGCCTGGACAATTATTTTCAAGCATAAATTAGGTTGTAATACAGCCTGGACCAGCATGACACTCTTAAGTGTACTTTGGAAGGTATTTCTAGTGGTGTCTTGTGTTTGACTGCTGCAGTGTTATGACGCAAATTCCAGGCGGAATGCGCGACTTGTCCGGCAGGATAAGAGAGGTTGTGGTGGACAATTCCTAATCACCAGATTCTGCATTCCTGAGATAATTCTCAAACCTCTCCACAGTACGTACACTGTTGATGGTGATTCGTCCGTCGAATGGGGACGTTAAGTCTGGCGGCCTTAGTTTTCTTTCGGAAGAGTGGGGCTGAATGGGCCGACCCTCTCCTTTCTTCAGCTCTCGTTTGACACAATACAAACAGCGCTTTATACTGAATACATACGCTGTTACAGTCATCAACACTTTCACTGACACGTAAGAACACACTCTGGGGAAGGCAGCGGAAAAACCAACTCACTTCATCTTCCAAAGAGAATTGCGATGGAGAGGTACACCTTCCTTGGGAACCGCCAAGCCTCCAAGCGGGGATGACGTCAGAACAAGAAAATCTTCACGAGATCGTACATTTTTGTATTTCGTGATTCAGATCTACATTACAACGTTTGAGTGGGTGACAGTAGTTACATGCGGCGGCTGAAATAATCACCTCAGTAACACGGTGTCAGTTAAAGTAAAGTATATTTAAAACATATCTTAATAGCTGACATTTTTCTGCACAATATTAGTTTTAATCGTGGTCCAGACAGCTCAGATTGCGGCATTAATGAAAGTTTTCAGCAACATTATTATTTAAAAAAACTTAAATTACGTCAAATGCCAATGTAATCAAAACTTCCATTAACATTGCCGCTCTCTTATTAAAGCATTTATCTTACATATCTATGGGTAAAGAATTTTACGAAAACATCTACATGAACTAATACAACTAAATAAAAAGCAACTAATAATTAATATGTTAATTTAAACGCAATACATACTTTTCTTTCAGTGTTATGGCATTTCATTTCTTTGTGGTATCGAAAATGGAAAATAAATTCTAACGTGTTGTCAACAGGCGTACTTGCCTGATACGTACAGGTATATTTTACTGAGCGTGGGCAGTGCTGGAGTGCGGGAGATACACTGGCCGTGTTTCCAAATCTCATCACAGGATCCTATTTTTTGCGGCGTTTCATAAATTGAGAGGCAAACCTTGCGTTGATCTCCCTTTTTCACCATTTTCTCAAAGCAACTGAACGCACACGGACATATAACTTACACGATTACCAGACAACTGTGGCAACTGTCACTTTACACATTTGCTGCTTTAATTTTATCTTCTGGTATACATGGAGCCTTCACCGTGCTGCGTACTTAGCTTTTTTTCGTATCTTAATATAAAATAAAGGCGTTAAGTAAGTTGATACTATCAAAGTAAGAAATGTATTGATCTCATGTAATTGTTGTATTTCCCTCAGAATTACTATTTCCTTAAACCGAAGAGAATCATATTTGCCTCCGCATCTGTAATAGGTTACCGCTTTCAGTCGGCTTCGTGCAGCCTGAAGTAGAATATTTATTCTTTCGAAATTCGGTATCTTTTCACTTTTATATCTCACTAATGATTTAGTCTGCATCTGATAACACCGTATTTACAAGTATTATTACGCTGTACAAAACGTCAATACACAACTTATAAACGTCCATGTAACACACTTTTCAATCTAGACATAACAAAGCCGTTGTCACCATATTAATCACCATTTTACCATAGACAGCCCACCATGTGTACTATCTTATAGTGTGTCCTTCACATTTGATTCAGTCTCTCATAACATTAAAACTTCTCTCTCTTACTTCTCGTCTTAATTGTCTCATCTCTTTATTTTTTGTGATTCGGTCGATCTGTATTTCGGTATTCCATACAACATTACCTAGTCTCTGATATATATTTGTATTAATTATTATCAATATTGTTGTATTACATTACATATATTACCAACATAGGCTTTCCTTATCTATTGTTAGAAATAGGAGTATTAGGAAAGGTAGAGACAAAGTATTTTTGATTTTTTTAACAACAATGAGGTAAGAAATAAATAAACCGAAGTTTACGAAACTTGATTTAATTTAATTTAATTTAATTTAATTGCAATGGAGCACAGGCTCCGGTGGCAATTTCCCTACACAGCTATCTTCCCCCTATCCTGCACCCATCTACATTTGCCCTCTACAAATTTTTTCTTTAAATTCCTTCAAAGTTTTCGGTAAATTATTCATCGTTTCTCTTGGTAACTCATTCCAATCCCTGACACCCTTACCTAAAAAAGACTGAACACTTGGAAACTTACAAGAAACAAACACGAAACCTGAGAAATTTAAGTCATGTACGGTAATGGCAAGCTTCTTAGCATCACCTTAGGCCAGGGTTCCAGGGTTTCTCAAAGTGTGGTACGCGAACCCTTAGGGGTTCGCGACAAGATTTACGTAATGACGTCATGGGCGACTGGCTATCTGAAGCGTATAACACGCACAGTGGTGAATATCACGCATTGTTGGCAGTAGTGGAGATTTTTTTGATAAGGTGTTTCGCCAATGCCTGGGAAATTTTATAGCGGGACGTGGAGCTAAAAGTTTGATGTTGTTGTTTGTTTTTGTGGATTTAGGGCGCGTCGACAACGAGGTCATTAACGCCCTAAAAGTTTGAGAAACCCTGCATAGACCGTTCCTTAACGTTCAGAAAACACCTGGAAATCACCAGTCATAAACTTAAAACACGGATCAACATCATGAAGGAGCTTGCTGGTACTTCGTGGGGAGCAGATGCGGACTCACTACGAACAACCTCCATCACGATGGTGATGGTTCACCCGGTCGCTGAGTACTGTGCTCCAGTGTGGTAACGTAGTACTCACACTAGAAAAATTTACGTCCTTCTGAACAAGTGTATGAGAGTAATAACTATCACACTAAAATCCACCCCAGTCCCCGAGTTACATTTCGTCAGCAATATACCAATATACCACCTCCAGAGGTAAGACGCCAAGAAGCAATGGCACGTGAGTGGTCAAAACTAAATCATCCTCACCATCCACAGGATCTCCCAACCCATGAGATCCTAAATGACCTCCCCACACTCGTCTTAAACCCTGAAATCCAGTATGCCATGACGTATTTCACTTCGATGTCAAGAAAAAATGGCGACTAAGCTGGAACTCTGATTCTGTGAAACATCAAAATATTGAAGATCCCACAACTGGACTTTCGGGATTCCATCTGAAGAGAGACCAGTGGATCAAATTAAATAGCCTAAGAATAGACCACGCAAAATGCAACGTCATGCTGTATAAGTGGGGACTTGAGGATTCTCCTGCATGTGACTGCAGAGCTCCTTCCCAGAGTGTGGAGCACATCATCAAGGAATGCCCTCTAAGGAAGTACGATGGACCATTCAAGATATTTTCAATGGTACAACTTCCTTCATAGAATGGCTGCAATAACTGGACATCAGTTTGTGAATGCTACCAACATTGTCGTTGTATATATTGTACATACGAAATTAATAAATAAATATATTGTATATATGGTATTTATATGTATTATATTAGTTCCTTAACCATACGACAAATAAATAAATAATGTGCAAGCGTTGTCATATCTGGTTGCAATGATTCTCGATTTGATTCCGACCTAGGTCGTAAGATATTATTAACTCTACTGTTTGACTTATTTTGCTTATAACGCGTTTTACAATTACCTTATGGAAAAGATGTAAACACGGTTTAACAGGGAGTTTGTCAATGATGAAGGGATTATACTTTTTTTTGTAAAAATGATTCCATGTTCTTAAACTTATACTTTAAACCCGCATTTTTTCATGTGCACTAGATGTATAGCATATACTGTATAGGCTCTTCATAAACGTTTGGTGCATTTAAAGTATCGTAATACGATGTCACATATGAGTTGTTAAAGACTGGTCTTGCGCTTGTGGGTTTACCCGTTGGCTAATCATTATCAGTTTCTGGAAACAAACATGTTAATTGGCATGTGTTTTCAAGCCAGGTAGTTGCTTGCGGCTAATAATCTGTACAGATTCGCGGTTCCTTCTCCAAATGTTATATTCGACAGAAAATCATTGCTTGCTGACATGATAAAGAGTTGGATAAACTTGGCGATATCCGTTCATCCATTTAGCTGAACGTTTACGAGTGAAAAACATTTGTATACGCTCGTGGTTTACAGATCTATTTTCGTTTATATTCGACCCGTCTTGTTTTGTATCCTCTTCTACGTTTAAAGTCAAATCTGCAAGCAATAGTAACATTATTTAGTGATGGGAACGGGTGGTTGGACGTAGTGCGTTATCCCATTTCTCTGGAGTATCGGGATTGCTGTAATTGTCAGACGTATAACTACTTCTAATAATTTATTTCTCAATGTTTTCTTCAGTAAAAGCTTAACTTGAATGATCTGAATATGCGACTGCAACAATTTCTTTGTGTCTGACTTTAAAAGCATTAAACGTATTTCTTTACCATATATAAAGCGTAAACCAGATCTCCTGGTTATTATTATTACTCTTCGAGTCGTTAAAAGTGGGTGGCGGAGCGTGCATTGCACCAATCCTAATGTGTAAACATTTGTGATGGTAGGAGGCGCCCATGAGTTATTTTTTTTAGGAATCATCCCGGCATTCTCCTGGAGTGATCAGTGAAAACCATGGAAAACCCAGATCAGGATGGCCGGAGCGGCTTATAGATACCTACTCCTATCGGAATCTAAGTTCTCTCACTCGATAACTCCTTCCTATTCCACTCCCTAATCGCTCGTGGAAAAAAAAGAGTATAGAAATGAATCGGTTCTGGCCCTGATTTCTCTTGGTTTCTCGGTCATTCATAGATATGAATGCTGCTGGTTGAGTCTTTGAAGCTCTGTAATTGGATGTAACTGAATATTTCACTTGCATTTTTTTTTTTTAAAATTATTTGCTTTATTATTATGATCTGATAATGAGTCACGAATGTTAATGTCAATTTCGATTTCAATATAAATAAAGAATAGCCCTTGCATTTCTTTTATATTTGTTTCAACTTAATCCATTGTTTACTGTTAACCACTAAAGATTGATGATTTTGCTAGTCTTGATAGCTCGTAAGTTTGTTTCTTTCCCTAGCTATTTATTTCTAACTAATTCCATCGCTTTAACTGTCTTTCTAGGACGTTTTACTTCACATATCATTCGCATGTATTGCGGTAGTGGAGGTCCATGTCATTCTTGCCATATCCGTATCTGAATCAACTGTTTCTCTTCAGGTACACATTTTTTTTGTCTTATTGCTTTACGCCTCGTCGACGCCGAGGTCATTAGAGGTGGGAGAGGACTTGGGGAAAGGAACGAAAAGGAATTTGGCCATGGCCTATTGAAGAAAGCATCCCGGCATTCGCCTGGAGTGATCTGGGGAAACCATGGAAAGCCCAAATCTGGTTGCCCGGAGGGGGATTCGAACACGCGTCCTCCCGAATGCTAGGCCAGAACGTTAACCGTTCACCCACCACGCTCGGTCATAGTCCACGGGTTCATTTTGTACTCCCCTTGTGTCACGCAGTCATGAAACGCTGGTGTCGTGCTCCACAGTCGTCTTATTGGCTGGGGTGTCAAGACTGAGGAATGTTACGCTCTGGGAAGCAACGGGGTCTGTTAAGATGGCCTCAGTGAGTTATCTTTTTTACGAGTGGAGATTCCACAGCAGCGACTGCTCCTGGTACCGCAAGATCAATAACTAAATGTGATGGACAGCCAGAAACATACAGTGCCTGGCGGTAAGCAAATATCTGTCTGTTGCATGTAAACTGTAGTAAGCATGCAATTACAACGAAAGGATGGCAGAATATTGTACGAGATTACAACCAGTGTACTCAAACTAGAGTTAGAATGTTCTTGCGATTGATTAACACTGCTGATTCGAGCCCGGCCGTGGATATGAGTGACTGTAAGTGAGCTCTGCTTCTCCTTATGAGTGATATTAATCGTGAAGTGGGTAAAAAATTAATTAAGCCCTAAACGATTGGTCACGTTAGTTTATCCATACTTTGAATTTCCACACATTATAAAACTCTTTAAAAATGTTTCATTCCTAACATATCCAAAGTAATAGAAATGATTCTGATGCAGCAATATTGCGACAAAAATTTCCGTATTATTTTGTTTATTGTTAAAATGGTTATATTAATTTTGAATTTTGTACAAAAACTATAACTGAAGGCAATAACTTATGATTTGCTTTTGCCAAGTAAACAAAGTATTATTGGAATGATACTGTTATCATGAGATATGAAGTTATAATTTATTCTCAGGTATATTTAGACTATACCTGGTTAGGTTTTTATTTACGTAATGTCAGGGTCGTATTCGAACCCCAGGGTTTTATTGCATACTAATTACCGATTTTATTAAATGTTATATTCGATAGAATTAGAGGCAGCTACCTCAACTGATGCGCTGAGTCAATCAACAGCGCAAATTTGAACTTCCTAATAACGTGAACGGAGTCAACCTCCGAAGTAAAGATATTTCTCGTTTTCATTCCGCGAGCAACTTTCATCAAGTCACTGTGCACCAAGTAGGCCTTCGTAACATTATGGGACCAGACATTTTATGTAGCGATTCTATATTCATTCAATCAACCATTCATTGTCCATCATTCAGTGTGTTTCTAGGTGCAGTCGTACAGATCCTTGCAAGTCATGTTATCAACTGTATTGTCTATAGTCTTCACAGATCATTAATGGGATTCATAAATTGTTATCAACGTGTTATTGTTTATCAGGGTAAATTCTCAACTAGTAAGTTGGCAAGAGTTAGTCTTCTTAACCCACTTTTCGGCACGTAGGCCTAAGAGATAACCGGGTGGTGTGAAACTCCTGACTTAACATCTTTTTAGTAGCCCACTAAACAGAAGAACTTCGTATCCAGATACAAAGGATTTGTTCACCTACCTGAACGCTACGAGGTTAGTAAACTCTCCTCAGGAGTGCCAACAAATGAAACGGACCGAGCGTGGTGTGTGAGCGGAAACGCTCTGGCATTGAATTCGGGAGGACGCCTGTTAGAATCCCCGTCCGGACATCCAGATTTAAATTTTCTACGGTTTCTCCAGTTCACTCCTGGTGAATGCCGGAAGGCTTCCTTAAAAAAGGCCATTACCGATTTCCTTCCCGTTTCTTGTCTCCGAGCCTTTTCCGCCTCTAATTAACTCGAGGTCGACGAGGCGCAAAAACCGTAAGGAAGAAAACCAAAAAAAAAAACACACATCAAAATCCACAAATCAACCACTCGGCTACCCTTGCAATGTTTCTTGTTCGAAGCCGAAATGTCATAAAGTGCTAATTAAAAAGACAATTTTTTTCTTTCATGCCTGTAACAAGACACATACAGTTACATGTTTAATATATCCGGTGTCACAGAACACCGTGCACTGCGAACAAGGTTCTCTAATATGCACCTAATTACAGCTGATGTAAAGACATATACGTTTCCAAAACTCGTCGTTTTGTCTGTAAATAATATCAGAACAGTGTAAAGTCAGGACCTACTGTTAAACTTTCACGATCCGTCACGAACTGATTTGTGGCTCATCGATCAAAGAGTATTATTGGAAATAAACATTCATGTCACTGTTGTTAATACAAAGTTTGTGTACTTTGAAATTGCCTTTTTGTTTTTGTTAAGGGGTTTTTTCTTTATCGACGTCGAGGCGAGAAAGGACTGGGGGCAAAGAGCGGGAAAGGTTTCGGTAATGGCCTTCGAAGGAACCATCCCGGGAATTACTTGTACTGATTTCAGGAAGCCATGGGAAAACCGGAACCTGGATTACCGGGTGGGGATTCGAACCCGCGTCTTCCCGTCCTACCTCTCAACCACCAGGCTGTGTTTGAATTTACACTAAGATTATTACACAGACTGAATAAAAACTTTTTGTGAGTATACAAAGATCATGCCCATGGCCAGACACAAAAGGAATTGTTTTTAAGCGGTATGCATTTGATTTTATGAAGTACTAAAATTAGAAGTTACACCCACACTCTTATGCAACCAAGACGTTTCAGACTATTGTGGTGGATTATGATCGGATGATTGATTGTTTTACGAGCTACAGATACCCAGCTTAAATGTTATCAACCAACGGAGACGAACGTGCTTAGGATGTAATGAAAATGATTTCAAAACACTAAATCCCATGAGAGTAGAAAATTAAATCCCACTTAAGATGTTATATATGATAAATCACACTGCTATTACATGTCGTAAACGGATTTTCCAGACTGTCACTTGACGCCCTGCATAAGTTTCGCCATATAAGGTCATTACTACGAGTTTACGATTCCTGAGCCCAACCTTACGTTTGTGACGGACGCTGTTAGATCGTAATCTTATCTGTGCTGGAAGTAGAAGCTAGGCTCCTTTCTTTGGAGGTACTCCGATAAACCAAAGATAAATTAATTCGGTCTTTTACTGTTGCAATGATACTCAATACTAGTTTATATGTGAGAAAAATAATTCTCTCGAGGAATTGCTGAATCTGTTGTCTGTTTCATATTTTATGGACTTATTAATTTTTACGAGGAGACTTGTTTCACCATGTTTAGACCTTTCAGTTTATGGAACTCTTTGATATTAAACGAAATCCTAAGTAAATGGACAAAGAAACTTTTTCCACTTGTTTCTTGGCAATAAAGGCTCTCATTGTCTTCAGTAATTGTTAGATTCTTGTCACAGCAACAACTCCCAACGTCTGGACCTGTGGTGGCCAACCTTTTCAGCAGCCGGGTCAAATTATAGAAATAGAATTTTAATCGGACTGCACGTACTACTTTCTTGGGCAAAAATACTTGAATATTTTAATGGAGGAAAGAAATTATTAAAAATGAAGCATACATATTTAATGAAAGTATTAAAAAATATAATTATTTTAACGCGTTGAAGTCGAAATGAGTGGTGCTGAGGGTTGTCTGATATCACCGTTAAAAGTTAAAGTTTATTTATATAATGATCCAGCTCCGCGGGCGCCATGTTGACCTACGGCGGGCCGCGGGTTGGCCAACCCTGATCTAGACTAAGGCTCGTTGAGTGTGGAACATTTGAGTATTTTGCGCTGTCCTTTAAACTATGAGGATTACAAGTGTCGAATAGCAACAATTTGTGAAGGTAATGCTATCTAAAAGTTGTCATTTAACGATATTTCAATAATTAACACCAAAGTCCTTGATCTCTCGTCGAATTCACTTTGACGTAAAGCCACTGCAAGAAGAAAGCCTGCATCTGAGTAGAGTTTGGTATTTACGCACTGATTCGAAGACCCTTCACTAGAGCTCAATTGATTGAGAAGTATCGCATTCGCCATACGTACTACATTTACATCGATTTTAGGTTAGTGAACATGGTAGATGCTAACAATTGCATTAAATCCCGTGGTACGGATAATGGTTGTTTTGGTTCTTTAGTTCATTGGTATAGTCCCTATGCTGCTGTTTCAGGGATTCCAAAGAGATAAAAAATTTAATGCCTTTCTTGGCTCCCAATATAATTTATTTTACCAAATTTTTATTTAATTGTTTACTACGCGAGAGTTGACCGACTAAAATCGTTGACAGGTGGACGCTGCGCTGGTTGAAACATAGTCCGGCCATCCAGATTTCGGTTTTCCGTGATTTCCCAAAATCACTTCAGATATCCGTGACCAAATTTTTTACCGTTTGTATGGTACAAGACCTCACTAATCGTGTAGTTTATTATTAACGTATATTTTTGTCATTAAATAATCAAGCTCATATATAGTAACTTTGGCATTAAAGGTTTCCAAGGTTTTAAGATTATAAACATTTTTTATTACGAACATTTTTTTTTTGCTGTCCTTAAAATAATCCTTGAACTCTAGTTACAAGGTTTATTTACGTAAGTAAGGTGCACCAAGAAACAACACACACTAAATATGAAATTGAACGATTAAAGAGAATAAAACCTGATAAATATCAAATATTTTCAACACTTAACATTTAAATCTGTATAAAGCGTCGTAGGAAATGTCAACATTCAGTGATTTTTGGTTTAGAGAATAGCATTCATCCCTTACACACAAGTTGTACTTGATATTGGTAATCATATAGCAGCTTATAATTGATCCCGATCTTATTGCCGCATTTACTAGTGGAAATTATTCTTCGAAACCTTTATTCGTAACATGAATTTGATAGCGCTGTTACGTTTCTTAGATATCAAGATAAGACAATGGTTCAGTTTCTGGAAAGCGCTTTGACTCTGAGTAGTATACTTACTCTTATATTTGGAGATTTTAACGAAGACATCCTACGCGAATGTCGGGTACAGATCTTTACCTCAACCGTAAATTAAAAATCGTAGAGTTTACACATTTACATTTGGTGATCGCTCCATATAATCAATATTATAATTCAATAACATTAGCGTAACGAAAGTCTCTGAGGTAAAATGATGGATAAATAGCTACTGTTGAAATAATTTTTTTTCTTTTTTGTTTTTTTCTTTCTATGTAATATATCGTCATTGCTGTTCTTGGCTGTTATAGACATAATTTCGCGTTCTTGTTGTGATTAGTTATTTTAACAAAGGTTATTCGATAAAGATTATTAATCATCGTATTTATCACTTTATATTTGGAAGTAAGAATAGCTTCCTTATGAATAGTTTAAAATGTCACCAACACAGTAACGATGTAAAAATCACTGAATTGTATGGTATGTGTGTTCGACATGCAATTGGCCGTTTAGCTTTTAATTGACTTCCGCTTGTGAGTGCAAACGCTAAAGCTCGCTAGCATAAAGCGAGACTGTATCGGCTTCACTAACATGGTGAAGCTTTTTGACGATCGTATTTTACGTTCTGTTTGTCCCTGTTATCTTTGTCCACAAAGACCTACATCTACGTATACTGTATAGGAAAAATTATTGTTTGCGAAATATTTGTTGTTTCTGATTCTCTGCGGTCATTACGTATTCCTATCGACATTTTGTTCCATGTAGAGGCTAACTTTTTTTGTTCAAAAATAAAAATGAGAAAAAAAAGAAAGTAAGCAGGAACATTTTTTTTCTGATACGCATATATCCCGGAATTTGCATGATATAATAAGCGGGGCGGAAGACACATCTGCTAATTTGCAGCCTAATTTGGTTAAATTAATCTCTTTTTACTGTAAACGCCATGGTGGATGAATTCAAACTACTCATAAATGGAACAGAGAGAATAAAAACATGACTGTGCTATTGTTTCGACTGAAGTGATATCACGGCCGTGGAGTTTTAGTTTTTCCGAGCGAGAAATCTCCAAACATAAATGACATAATTAATCAATTTCTCGAAGCGTAGCTTGTTGTAAGCTCCTTCATCATTATTTAATATTTTATTTTTAATTTGAATGAAAGTTAAGTAGAGAGACTGCAAATGGTCGAAATTTTTAGTATCCACTTATGAATATAATAAAACTATAACTTGTTGAAAACCTGTACGTTTAAGATATTTTTAAAGATTAAATTTATGGAGCTATTAATAAGCTACAGATACAGAGAAAGAATCAACCTTTTTTTGTTTTAAAGATTTTCTCTACCTGCCGGAAATGTTTTTCTGTCTATTTGGATAAAGGAGATTCACGCATACTACTGGCTGCCATGGTTCTGGAAGTTTGATTTGACGTCGAAAAGCCGTGAAAGACGTTTGAGAAGAATTTAGGATGTAGTATTATGATAGATCTCGTTTTCTTGATATTTCTCTACACATCCCCATTGCCAGGATACTGCAGACGTAATGAAGCGCGTCTCCACCACGTGACACTACCTTCCCAACCGTTGGGGCACTGCTCTTCTCCGTTACCTCCACTGTCAACAAGTGGTAATACCGACAATCATCACGTCGTCTTCTCTCAATCAACGACAATTCTTCGTCCAGTCAAACGACTCTCGAGATAAAGATCTGTACAACTCATGACTCACAGCGATTTTGAATTTGAATGAATAATTTAGTTTAATTTATCTCACTATCATTCCTTTTTTTTTTTTTTTTTTTTTTAGATAGATAGATAGATAGAAATATATATTCACTTTGATCCCATGTGAGAATAATCTCGGGGATGTGGAACAGTACATACACTTATTAGTAATGTCAATATTACTATATAATTGATAATATTATTATATAGTGACAACAAGTTAGCAACAACCCATTAGTATAACCAATACCTCCTGTAATCTACAAATACAATCCCGTGTTAATTAATACTTATTATGTGGAACAGTGTATACACTTGTTACCAGCATCTAATAACCAGTTATTTTCTTACCAACCAGTTACCATGATATGTTTCACTGTAATTTGTGACTACATATTATATTATGTTAGTTGCTATTTATGTGGAACAGTACACAAACCTATTAGCAATATCAATTATATTACCAACAACTCATAAGCAGTCAATTACTGTAAAACCTGTTAGTATGATAATTTTTCACAGCAGTTTTTGAGTGCTTGCTATCCCATGTTAGTTCCTATATATGAGTGAAATTTTGTAAACAGTGTAATTACTTCATATATCATTTTAGTAATTGTGAATAATTTTGTCACCTTCCCCTTCCATACTACTATTTTATCAGTCATTCTTAGTTACCAAATTCCAAGAAGAAAATTCTTTCACAGAGTAAAATGGGTTCGGAAGCAGAAACTCTTTCAGTTTGGACTTAAAGTAGTTGGGTTTTTGTAGATAACATTTAATTTCTGTTGGTAATACATTGAATAAGGAAGCTCCAGTAAATGTTAACCCTTTCTGTACAATTGACAGTGATTTGTAATCCTTGTGAATATTATATTTATTCCTAGTATTATGGCTATGTATGTCAGCATTAAGATTGAAGTGTTCAGGATTTTCCACTACAAATGATAGTACAGAGTATACATACTGTGCTGGCATTGTTAGTATACCCAGGTTTTTAAATAGATTTCTGCACGACGTCTGTGGGCTTGCTCCACAAATAGTTCTTATAGCACGCTTTTGCAATTTAAATACCCAATGTGCTTGTGACGAGTTTCCCCAGAATGAGATGCCATAAGTGAGCAGGGAATGAAAATATGCAAAATATACTAACTTTCTGGTTTCTATATTAGCTATTCTAAATATTACCCTCAGTGAAAATGTTGCAGAATTCAGTTTTTTAAGAAGTTGTTGGATATGCTGTTTCCAGTTCAATTTGTTATCTATATATACACCCAGGAATTTTGTGAAACTGCTTTCATTGATTGCTTTTCCTTCTGATATCACATTATAGCTGACCTTTGTTTTATTTTTTGTAGCAAACTGAAGTAACTGTGTCTTTTCTACATTAAGTATTAGTTTGTTGGCATTAAACCACCTGTTAATTTTCTTTATAACATCATTTGCTGTGTTTTCGAGGTTTTGTGCTGATGGGTCTTTCAAGGATATGCTAGTATCATCTGCAAAGAGCACCATGTGTTCATTATCACCTAGTATATGTGGGAGATCATTTATATAGATTAAGAACAGCAGAGGGCCAAGAATTGAACCCTGTGGCACACCACATTTAACTATACCCCATTCTGAGTTTATAACATCTCCTGTATTAGCATCTTTCAGTGATACACATTGCTTTCTATTTTCCAGGTACGATTTAAACCAATGTCCTGGCTTACCACTAACTCCATAGTGGTCTAATTTACCTAGTAGAATCTCATGATCAACACAGTCAAAAGCCTTAGCAAGATCACAGAATATACCTAGGGAATTTAATTTTTTATGCATTGATTCCAGTACGTCGTTTACAAAAGCAAAAATTGCTGAATCTGTTGAAACGCCTTGTCTAAAACCAAACTGTACTTTTTGAATTCCAATCAATAAAGTTACAGATTTATTTCACTAAAAGTTTTGAATGTACCAATGTCTTGCTCACAGTATTATTTTTTGAATACGGACGATACTACAGGTTGAAGGCTCCTTGAGGGTAAGTACAGTACCTTTCGTCATATTGCATCAATTTGTATTACTCAATTCAGAATATGTGCTGTTAAAAATAGTATAACGTCGTTACACATAGGTTTTACGTAATTATGATGATGGTTTTAAATGTAGTTATTATCTCGTTCATACAGCAGCCACTATATTTACCTCATGATAGGTTTCAAGACAAATTTGTTTTCGAACCGCGCAATGGCAAGGTAGTTTGTCAATTACAGTACGCACAGAATAAATCTTAACATTCATTATGGAATAGCCTTATCGAAATATTAATATACTTCCTTCTTATTATTTTATTTTTTTCCGCTATTTGGAAATCAATTTTAGAACGTTATGGAATTAAGATGGTATTAAAAGAACCACAGACTTTGAAAGTTGTGTAAGACTAAATACGTTTTCTTAAGTGACTTTCTTTCTTTCTTTTTTGGCCTAGCGCCTCGTCGACGTAGAGGGGGTCATTAGAGACGGGAAAGGACTTGGAGCAAGGAACGGGGGCAGGAATGCGGCCATGGCCTTCTGAAGGAACCATCCCGGCATTCACCTGGAGTGATCTGAGAAAACCATGAAAAACCCAGATCTGGATGGCCGGACGGGGACTCGAACCTGCGTCCTCCGTGATGCGAGGTCAGAGCGTTATCACTCTCCCACCACGCTCGGTCGTACTCCCCGTGTATACGGAATATGCAATAAGAACGTTTAGAACCAACTTCTGTTGTAGCTGCATTATCTAAGGAAAGGACGTGACACGTCATATCTCAAAATTGACGTAATTCTTCTTTTACAAGCATGAAATTTCGTTTGCGACAAGACCAAATTAATCCATAAAAATCCCTCACAAGATAAGATCCCTGACTAAGTGTAAGTCCTACACTTGGAGGTTTCGGAAGAACGTTGCGACTGAAGTTTTTATATTCGACAGTAACGAATTATTATTCCAGAAAAGAGACACATTTAAACTCGCTCGACAGTACGACGCCGAAAACCTTCAGATCATTTTGCCGCACTCTGTACAGTACAACAGTACAAAAAGTAGTAAAATACTATTCATTATGGCAAAGTAATCTCAAAACAGAAACCTTTAATTATTTATTATGTTAGTCTATAAGATGTAAGTACGTGTAGAATTTGTTGTTAAATAGAGGATATGGTCAATATTGGAGTCAAAATTGAGTTTAATGAGATAGATTCGGCAATAAAAATGGTCAAAAATTGAGAACTTTTTTTAAAAAATCAGCGAATATCTATTTTTTTTGAACACACTAACAACGATCTAGTAACTACAAATTTAAATTTACATGGTCTGACGGGAATTCAAACCCGTAACCTCACAAATGCTAGGCCTGAATATTAACCGCTCACCAACCAACTTCTGTAAGAAACTTTAACAGCGACCAGTACTGGTTGGAGAGAGGTAACTATTGGGCCCGGCGTTCTGGGGGGACGCGGCTTCAAATCCCCGTCCCGCCATCCAGATTTCGTTTTCCTTGCTTTCCTGAAATCAGTATTGATATTGCCAATATAGTTCGTTCAAAACGTCATGTACGAATTCCTTCCTGGTCCTAATTGGCAATCCTCTCCAGACACATATCACCTCGACGTCCATCAGACGTAAAGCACGAAAAAAAAGTAAATTCGTATGGTCGTAATGACCTGGTGACAGGTTTTTTTTTTATCGGCCGTGCAATCTGTTCGTACCTCAGCCGCCTAGCCTATCCCGGTGATCTTACCGGGTATAAGGGACCTACAATTTAACGCGGTAATTCTACATCTACATCTACATATATACTCTGCAAATCACAAAACTGTGGATGGCAGAGGGTGCTCAGCACCAAACCTAATCTCTTTGTTATGCATTCCAATCCCTAATGGTACGAGGGAAAAAGGAATTCATATAAGAATCAGTGCGGCACCTTATTTCTCTAATTTTATCTTTCCTGTCATTCCGACCCAAATAGGTTGGTGGACGAAGTATTTCACTACACTCGTAAGTGAAAGTGGGAGTACGCATGTTTACCAATAAGTTTATACGAAACGTGCGTCGTCTATCTACCAGAGACTCCCAGCCTAGTTTTCTAATCAGTTCTGTAACGCTTTCATAAGGACTGTAGCAAGCGGTCACGAATCGAGCGGCTCTTCTGTGTACTTTCTCTGTAACGTACTCTCAATCAGCCCCTTACGAAACGGATCCCAAATGGCACAACAGTAGTCCAAATGTGGACGCACAAGAGATTTGTACGCTATCTCCTTTGTTTGTTCATTACAATTTTTCAAAATTCGACGTAGGAACCGCAGCCTAGAATTAGCTCTACCTACCAACGTATTAATATGTAAGTCCCATTTCATGTTCCTTTGTACTGTTACTCCCAAATATTTCATAGAATTGACCATATCAACCATGGAACCATGGAAGCGTTCTGGCGTACTTCACGCCGCATCAAGCTGTGCTAGAGGTGAAGGTTGGGTTAAGAGAATCCACGCCGAGACAAGTGAATCAAACCGGAAGTCTTTCGTTCTCCAGTATTACGCCTTAACCGTTGAGCCACCTACTCAAGCACGAAAAGAAAGTTATCTTTAAAGCCAATAATCAGAAAAAAAAAACTAATATAAAACACAAGTTGCCATCAATACGATTCCAATAAAAGTAAATCAAGAGATTTAACACAAAACGATTTGTGTAGTAAAATGTTTTAGCCCACATATAAACACGAGATATTATGATTGTAAACAATAAATTAGATACTGTTATATTCTCATACCATTTAAAAAAATAATTTAATTGCACTTTCGTCCACCTACTTTTACGTTTTGCGGATTTTAAATTCAATCGTTTAGTGTCTTTGGTATCTTCAATGAAGATGCTCGAAAACTTGTAAGCTCTCTCTTTCTTAGCTACTGTTCCCCTCTTGTGAAGCACTATCATTTCCAAATTCTGATAATGCCTCTACAATATTTCGCTCTGAAAAAGAATATCTGGCTTTTCGTTCCCATTTATTCTTATGCGAATAATCTTGTTTTAATACCTTTTAGTCCACAGTTCTGGATTTGATTCACAATATGTTTTCGTGTTGTTCATTTACTTTACACACTGAGAATTGGTAAACAGGGTGCTGAAACTCGTTGTTTTTCATATGGAGTCAATGCCAAAGGTCTGCAGGCTATAAATTAATTTCTTCCTTCTTTATGTTACAGGAGTTTCGAAAGTCCGTAATTCGCCACCACGAAAGAATCGATCAATATTTGGCATATAAAAATTCCAAGCAAGGGCGTCGCTTTTAAATCTAACACAGATAAGATTAGGAGGTATCAGTTACAAGTGAACAGTTCAGCTCTGTAATGGTGAACTCAGAGTAGTGAGTTAACATGGCGAACCGGAGATATAGCATCCAATGGCAAACTGATTACGCCATTTACGACATGTAATACTAACATGTCTTATCATACATTGCAACATTCGTAAATGAGATTAAATTTATAGTCTAACGGGATTTTCGCTGTCGAAAGCATTTTCACTCTATCATGATAATACTTACGTCAGATATTTATAGTTCATGAACAATCTATCATCTCAACCCATTTTCGAAATCGACGTCTCAGTTTACTTAAGAGTATCTATGTCGATATATACTTTTAGTAACCAAAATTATTTGCATATCCCCGAAAAACAATCACTTTTATATCAGTTCAGAATCCCAGTAGGCTATAGTTACAACTGTTTAGCTCATTCAGTTTTCAGTTATAGTTATACGATTATAGGACCATACCAGAGAATTTGGTTAAATGTGATAACCAAATTGCAAAAAAAAAACAGTGCTCTACTTCAATGTTACGTACCAACTTTCTCACTCGTTTATCTGCTAGAAAACTGCCGACAATATTAAGGGATTGTAACAATGTTTTGTCAGAAGCATGTGAGCTGCATGTAAGTTCAGTAGCTTTAATGCAGAACGTTTCGAAAGATTTTCAAAGAATTAAATCAATTTTATGCTTATAATTATTTACAGATTTGATAAATTACGGTTTTAACAATTTTGTGTGAGTGAATGCTAGTATTTTTCATGTGCTGAGTAATATACTCTGCAGTTCTGGATTTATACGAATTCAGTGGCACATCACGTTAACCTGCTGGAACATTAACTTCTATACAGAAAAATACTATGATAATAATTCATTTTGGTCGTAATGGCCTGGAGACAGGGTTTCTATTGGCTGCGCATTCCGCCCCTGCCTCGTTAATCTAACCCGGCAGTCCTACCGGGTACAGGGGACTTACAGTTTAACGTGGAATCCGAACCACGGAAGTTTTCTGGCGCACTTCACATTACACAGCAAGCTGTGCCAGAGGTGTAGGTCGGGTTAGGCGTCTTTGAAAATCCTCGCCGAGACAGGTATTCGAACCTGGGACCTTTCGATCTCCAGTTAGACGAACCACTGAGCCTTCAGGCCGCTCATAAAACTACTGCTTTTTATGTATCCAATGGCCTCCTTATATGCAAGCCACGTTTTCTATATAGTCAGTA
Organism: Vandiemenella viatica; assembly: GCA_031002005.1. NCBI lineage: Eukaryota > Metazoa > Arthropoda > Insecta > Orthoptera > Morabidae > Vandiemenella > Vandiemenella viatica. The sequence goes on from JARYHS010009186.1 coordinate 240,846,477, forward strand.
CTTGGCATCTGAACAGCTCCTTGGCATACACTAAAATGCCAGTCATGGCATACCTCCTAATATCGTGAGGGATCCTTTGTTCTGTTGTCCGGCGAGGTGCAGCTCTGACTCAACAACTCGTCGTAAGTTCCTTGAAGAAAAATTCAGTCATACTTCTTCTTCAGCTGTCCATAATCGAAAAAGTATTGCTTGTACAGGACGTTGTGCACGAACCGACATTTCGATTATGACCCAGGTATGTTCAGTTGGTTTCATGTCTAGCGATCTAGGTGGCCAAATCATTAGCTGGGATTGTCCGGAATGTTCCTCAAACAAATCGTGAACCATGTGGGCTGATAAAATTGCGCACTGTCGTCCCGAAAAAGTTCATAGCTGTTTGGGAAAACGATGGCCATGAATGGTTGCAAACGGTCTCCAAGTAGCTGAAAACAACCATTTTTAGTCAATGGTTGGTTCTGTTTGACCAGAAGTCCCAGTCCATGCAATGTTAGCACAGCTCATACCAGTTTGGAGTCTGCTCCATCTCGAAAAGTGCCCTCCTGTCAACCTGAAACCTACCATCAACTCTTACCATCTGGAATCGTGACTCATCTGATCACGCTACCTTTTTCGAGTCATCTAGGATCCAACAGATACGTTCACGAGCGCTGCAGTCGATGGCGTTTTGTTCATAGAGACACTCGCGTCGGTCTTCTGCGTTCATGTGCCGTTATGGCAAATTTCGCTGCACTGTCCGCACTGACACCTCTGTCGTAAGTCCCACATTGCGTGTTGCTGTATTTTGACGCAGTGTTGGCTGTCTGTCAACACTGACACTTCGACGCAGACGTCGCTGGTCTCGCTCATTAAGTAGGTGTGGACGGCCAATGCGTTGTCCATGATCAGAGATAATGCCGGAAACTACATGTTCACGGCACACTCTTGACACTATCGTTTGAAGAATGTTGAATTGAAGAATAATTTCCGAAATGCAATGGTGTGTTCAAAGTCTGTTAATTCATGTCATGCTGCCATAAATCACGTCAGAAAATCTTTCAGACGACTCACGAGAATACAAAAGAAAGCCCCGTCACTTCGCGACAGATTTATACTTTTCCTTCCGAGTGCTACCGCCATATGGTTATTTGCAACTTTCTATCCCATTAATTTTAATATTCCAGTATATTTCCTTCTTTCGTGTTAATTTTTGACACTTGACGCATAGAATCTGAGATCAGAAGCATAACGGAACAATAGTTCATTTTCCGTGTTCCAGGTAACGTTTAGTATGATTGGCTTGTAACGGTACCAAGTGGCATTCAAATTACGTTAGTCGTACCGAGCGGGGCGGTGTAACGGTTAGCGTTCTCGCCTCGCATTCGGGAGGACGGCGGTTCGAATCCCCGTCCGGGCATCCAGATTTGGGTTTTCCATGGTTCACTCCAGGCAAATGCCGGGATGCTTCCTTCAAAAGGCCATGGCCGAATTCCTTCCCATTCCTTGCCCCCATCCTTGCCCCCCATCCTTGCCCCCCATCCTTTCCCGTCTCTAAAGACCTCGATGTTAAAAAGAGACGTAAAGCAGTTACAAAAAAAAAAAAAAAAAAATACGTTAGTCGTTGGGCTTAATCGTTAAACTAAAAACATACCGTCTACAATCAGAAAGAAATCTGCAAAAAAGAAAAAAAAATAAAAAATATCCATGACCACTTGAGGTGTTAGTGTCTCTCTGTCTCTAATAAAGTGACATTCTACTTAGTTCATCAATGAGTAGCCTGTTTCAGCTCGACGTTATCTCTGTGATTGATTATTTGACGCTTTTGACAAAAAAGTTTGCATCTGACTGATAAGAGAAACCGAATCTTGTGGGCAGACTGAATTATATCACTTCACATTGATCTGAAGAGTTAATTAAAAATTGTAGAAAATCTATAAACATATTTTTACCGAATTTTGTTTTTCGGTATATTTGTTTGCAAATTCAGATTTCAGACGTTAACAAAAATAGACTTTCGTTGCCAATATCAATTTGAAAAATATGCAAATCATTGAATTTGCCAATAATTATGATTTTTATAGTGTCTAACCATTCAAGAAGCTCACAAAAAGTTATTTAAATAGACTAATTAGCTATCGTGTTGAAAAATAGCAGAAAAACTGAAAGAGAAATTAATATCACAATACATGACGTACTTATTGAATAAACGAAGCATCTAAGGTTCGTAATGCCCATTAACAAATAACAAACATTACCTGCAATTTTCTTTGTAAGCAAAGATGATTCTATAGTTAAAAATAATATTGTGGACATTACATCGATTTATTTAAGGCTTTAATGAACTGGATTGCAATTTATAAGAAAAAGGAATGATAATGGAACAGTTTGTAGAATAATGTTTCAGACTAACAAGGGAGTAAGAGAGTCGGATAAAAAACTCCGACATTCGTGGCAGCCTAACGTCGCGTCACAAACTGCTCCCGCAAAGTAAACCCACGATTTTCGGCTATACGGATTTGATATGTGTTCATAAAAGGGATCATATGTCAGAAACTAGTAATCCAATCCGAGTTAATCAAGCGTTGTTTTGAGGATAAGTCTGTAGGTTAAAACTCATTCTGAACTCCAGATCTGCATCTCAAAAACTCGAAAAAATACGAGGCAGTAATAGGAAAAAGTTTAAAAATTTCCAGATTTTTTTTTTAGTTGACACTATTTATGTGAGAAAAGTACACCCAGAAGTACTAAAATCGAGCACTAATGCGTACAGCACAAAATTACGTAGTCAATGACGCCGAAAACATTCACCCGAACCGTAAAATAACGTGCAACATTGTCATGTATACAGGCGACATAAAAACCCAGGGACATCTAACGAGCCTGGACCAAATACGGATTTGAATTTCATCTCTTATTATTATACGTATTTAATTAATTCCTTTAATGTAGATTCAGTTTGCTATATCCTACCTTTGATGTTTTCACTAAAAACTGCGACAGTATCCGGCACTGCCTAAGGCGTGAATTTTATTGCTAGGGCTTTACACATCGCCGACGTCGATGTGATTACTCTCAGTAGAGGATGTTGGTAAGGGACTGGAATGGAATTGGCCGTTGCCTTCACCGTAGACGTGTTTATAACCATTAGCCATCGGGGCTTCTACACGCACAAGGCCACGCATTAACACCTCACGTGTGTCAACACATTTCATTACTTCAAATGTTCGTATCATAGTTCAAGATTTTACATGTCGCTTTGAGCACCGTTCCAAACACAAATGAACATGTGGTGTCACGTAAAAGCTATAATTAATCATTTCCTTGTTTTTTAATTGTATTCACTTGTAAGGGATATGATCTAAAATGTGTGCATTTATGATTTTCAACTGTTTTTATTATTAAATAGAAAGGAAGAAGAACATTACTGGGTTATTTATTTTGATTGTTACCCTAAAATCTGGTCAAAGAGGAATAGGAAATTTCTGTGTCAAGTAAAAGAAGTTCGGTGTGTGGTGTTTTTGTTCTAGAGGAAGATTGGATTTGGAAAGATTTTTCCATGTTATTTGAACTCCAAGTGCTAAAAATTTAACAAGCAAAAATTATACTGACTATGAGAAACCAACGATTAGGACCTGTGAAGCAAAGATAAGAATATTTGTTTATGTATTGAAGGTTTTGTTTTTCCATTTGTCCTTAAGGGATTATAGAAGAATTTATTGATGAAGATCAATAGATTAAATTAAGAAAAACGTATTTTTATCCTTTGATTGAGTATAAAGAAGTATAAACTGTCGCTTTTATTTAATAGTAAGTGTATTTCGAAGGTTATAAAAGCTGATGAGATATAAAACTACGAATCCAAAAGTGTAGATTCCGACGTGAATATTCAGGAATAAATGGGGCAAAATAAAAGGGAACCTAGTACACTGCAGTTCCACCAGTTTTTGCTTGTAATCAGGACAGCTGCTCAGTATACACAACAGGATTTCAGACAAGATATTTAATTAAATCTAGACAAGCCATTTTTCTGCATCGAAACTAGCGAGCTAGTCACTGAAATACTGGAGGCGTAACAGCAAAATTTATGTTGTTTCTTGTTCGTTTTCTGAGCTCGTTCTTCGAAGCGTTGTATATCAAGTCTGGTAAACTTCGTTCTACTTATTAGTAGGCGCAAGCCCGCCAAAGTGTTTTGTGTATGGCCACGAGTCTAGAATAGTTACAAGTTCATAGTCAGGTACGGGTTGATAAATGCCTGCTTTGTCCAGGGATTGAATTTTTAAGGTCAAAGATAATGACTGCAAATCCAGTCAGATCTGTTATTTCAGTTTGTTGGTTGTTGGAACTCATTTTGGAACAAAAAATGACCGCGCGAAAATTATTGGACCTATTACAGACTAAGGTCCGGCTGCATGATTTCTACGTTCGTGTGTTATTTTATCGTAATACAATCTGTATGTATAGTTAATAGTAGCAGAATACAAAGCTGCCGGGTTAAAGTTTCAAAAAAAAATCATTTACTTGTTTTTTTGAATAAATTATAATTCATTTCAAAGACAGGTGTGTAAAGAACATGAAAAGTTTGGCTTACCTATGTAAAAGTGGCCGCAAGTAGGGGCTGCCAGTTGTTAAAGAAATGTAAGAGCGAGATAGTAAGCGCACTACTCAGTCCATTAGAAGGTGTGAAGTGTTAATTTGAATAGCTCGGAATCCCTATTTGCAGCCTCTTTTAAAAAAAGTAACCAAACTGTTTATGTTCTTTTCATGTCTCTCTTTGAAACTAATTATAACTTATTCAAACAAGTGGACGAAATTTATTGAAAACTTTTAATAAAAATTACTTGTGGACATATTTTGATAGGCAAACCGACACAACCGTAGTCTGCTACTAATAATGATACATCAAAATTACATTTAAATCAAATAAGAGATGGACGTAGAAATCACACAGCCTGATCTTGGACTAATAAGGGAAATTTAAAATGAAAATGCATTGCAACAGTCATAAAAAATTAGTTTTTGGGGAAAAACTTGAAGTATTTCTGTTGAGTTTGAAGGGACTTAAAAGTATGAATGAGACGATTTAGACATGTGGTGGAGATCTCTTTCCAAATCCATTTCTAAACTTCTAACTACTGTGTTTGTCTATTTCCTTGTTATAAATAATATGTTTCTGGCTGGCGCTAGTTTCTCGTTGAGCAAGGCAAGGAAAGCCCTACCCTGTTATACTGAGGGATGTGGTTTTAACGGAAAAAAGAGAGACACCACCTATCTGTGCACAACATAGTATAAGTCGTGTAGTGTACAGCAAACGTTACTTTTCTTGTGTATCGAAGAATTTCTTAGGCGGAAGTTCGTGACTGTCTCAGCGTTCGCTTCCGTAATTGCAGTAAATCGCCTAAAAACCGTGATCAGAATGGCCGGCACGCTGGGCTCAAAGTTTGAACATTCATCTGTATCGAGTGTTGCGGCTGGCGGTGTATTAACAAGCAAGGTTAAACTGGCGAGTAAATAACTTAATTGCTGTTTTTTTTTTTTTTTTTTTTTTTTTTTTTTTTTTTTTTTTTTTTTTTTTTTGCAAGACACGAAAAAAAGAATCAACTCTCAGAGCTTTAGGCGCGTCGCAATTTAAAAGATTAATGGTGCTTGAAAAACTTTTGTATGTGTCCGACTTTTCTGGGAGTGGTAAATGATGAACTAACTTATGGATGGGAGGCAAATGTTGCCATCTGTTAGTCAATTGTGTAAGCTACGCCATAATGCGTGTTGTGTTATTGCCAGGTAACGAGATTTGTAATCCATTACAGCGGTGCTCCAATCGTCGTATCACCCGTTCTTGAAACAAGAATCAAAATGAATAGACTATATCTACCTCTATATCTATCTTGGCCGAAGTAAAGATCTGATAATCAATAACAGAAGAAGGTGTCTTCAATTAGTATAACGGATTTGCTGTTGATGTAATATGCGATATGTTCATTTCTTTTGAGATCGAAAAGTTCATCGAAAGAAGCTAATCCTAGCGAATGAGATTTGTCATTTGAGTAGTAATGAGGCTAGTTTGATATAGTTTTCACATTAATTCATGTTACCTCAGCTATTTCAATGTTCAACTTGAGCGGCTTGTGTACATTTCAAATATTGTTCTTATTTTGGATGTAATGAAAGAAACGAGTGTTTCAATTTGTAACAGTGCCCCTTTTACGGGACGAAATAGTAATATATTTAGGTCGTTCAATAGCCAGCGAACATTGTTGTTTAATTTAATCGCAAAAGAGCACATGTGGCAATTTCACTAAACTCCTAATTTTCGCATTCATGATTGATTTTTAATTTTAAATTATTTGAGTTCAGTATCACCACCAATCTACTTTTGCCCAATAACGAATTTTAATTCTGAATTCTGTTAGTATTTCTATCAAATTATTCAATATTTCCCTTGTTAATTTAGTCCAATCCCTGGATATTAACTACAAAAGAAAATTTTCCAACTCTCTTAAGTGCCAGCCTGAATCATAGTAATTTCGTTTCTTGCAAGTATTCTCTACCAAAATCCATCCAGGCATCATCTTCAATATATTATACCTTGTAGTCTGCAAACACCGTCCCGTTTTTCATTTACTCTATGGTCATGTGAATTACTGATTGTGTTCTGCAGTAATTTCCACAAACAAACCCGGCTGCCCTACGATGCTCCCCTTCCAACTCCTGTATTTAATTCCCAAAATGTGTGTCCCATACAACACCATAAGATACAAGCAACAGTCTAATAAAGGTTTTGTAATGCAGTTCCGTCATTTCCTTGAAGCATCCGTTCATAACCCTCTCAAATAAATGAAGAATTTTGGAAACTCTCCTAACACCTGGCCATTGTATCCTACCCAAATGACTTTACTAAAAAATGTTATGCCAAGATATTTACATTTCAAGTCTTCAACAACCAATTATTCCCCCCTCTTTAAATCATAAAGAGAACTTTTATGTTTTTATATCAAATAAGCTGTCGTTTCTTAACATTTATTCATTCCATATTGAGCTAAACAGCTATAAATCCAGTACATATTCCGCTTTAATCCTATTATAAAGTGAATTAGGTGTACTGTTAATACGTTTCTTAAAAAAGAGTTGACGAAACTTAGAAACTTTGAGGGAACTGCAAGACCGTTTGGTGACGAAATTGTCGGATATAAACGAATATGAGCAGAACGAAGAGTTCACGGATAGTCGACAATATGGCTACGTCTATAAATTTCTGCAGACATTTACCGGGAAGGTCGCAGCATGGCACTTGGATGGAGGGAAAACACACCGGAAGAACAGTGTACATTTTCGAGTTAGTTTTAATTTAAGTTTAAATACCTCTTATAGGTCATGCCAACAATTGTACTTAAAGGTTCCTGCAACCGTAACGAGTTAGTGACAGGGTTGTTATCGGCTTTACAATTTGCCCTTGCCGCAGCCGCCTTAACCTAATCCGGCAATCGTGCTAGGTGTGGGGGACCTGCAATTTAACGTGGAATCCGAACAATGGAAGCGTTCTGGAGTGAAGGTCGGGATAAGGGCCTTTGGAAACCCCCGCCGAGATAGGGATTCGAAACGGGAACCTTTCGATCTACAGTCGGACGCTTTAACCACTGAGACACCAGACAGATAACCATTTTAGGTGGTAAGTATCTTGTGTCGGTGGCTTCAGGTTATTTCGTCATGTTTGCGAGTCCGGTAATGACGCTATCCCGGCGCGAGTTGCCTCGTCACGGGCAGTCAGCAGTGGCGGCCGATATATACGGCGGCGCTGGCTGCGTGCTGACACTCAGCATGGAGAGCTACAGGGGACGCGTCGCCGTGGTAACGGGAGCCAGCGCAGGCATCGGCGCAGCAATCGTCAAGGCTCTGCTCGACAGAGGACTCACAGTCGTCGGACTCGCCAGGAGGGTCGACAAGATCAAGGCAAGTTCCACGCACACAGTACCTAGAACAACCTACCCCTGACCTGAAGGACAAACGAAAGATAGTTCTTTGTTTACTCGAGAACTGACGGGTCTGGCAACACCATAGTGACGTGAACGATTGGTTACTGAGAGGTTTCCGATCCTCTATTTTGGGCAGGAATATTCATCCCCTTAAACTTCTCTTTCGATCTGGCAATGTTCGATTGATGCGTATAAACTACATCATGAACTTTCCATGGTTCAGATTCCAGGTCTCTTCTATGCGATAGAATTATCGAGTCAGATAAAGCGGTCAGTAGCGGGGCTAACTGCTCGGACGGTTAAAGCTGCCACTAATTTTGTATTTTATTTCATTAATTATATTTATTACAACTCTCTGGAGTCTCCAGACAAATAATCCTACATTTCTTTCCACAACTACCCGTTAGAAAGTTGAATGATGTATTATTAAGCTAAATCTTATTCCTAATAATGTTATAAGTTGAAATTCGTAGAGAGCAAATGTCGGCGGTTTCAAGAAAGGGGAAAAATGGATATGTAGGGAAACTACCACCAGAGCTTGCGCTTAATTGCAATTCAATTTAAGCTTGGATGGATGGATAATTGTTTCTTATTCAGTCACGTCGCAATGTCTTAACAAAAATTTGAATGAAATTTGGCATATTCTGAATTGGTACATGTGATAATTTTCTTCCAAGCAAAACGAATAGTTCCTGGGAAAGGAACGGCAATGACAACACAACGAGCAAATAAGAAGAAGATGAACAAAATCAGTGTCTGCGAACTCTATAAGTGAAACACAGGAAGAATGCAATCAACTATGTATCAAAAGACTGATTAAATAAGGCGAAATTAATATTTTTATCAGCAACACTTAATCAGTGGTCTGCGAAGATGGGATTGGTGGTTAAAATTTAATTCCAATTGAATCAAAGATATCATAAGATATATAAATTAACACTCCGTAGTAACATAATATTATCTGTCATTCCCTTTTTATTTTTCCTACTTTAACCTCTGCCTTTGTAGATTTGTAACATTATTTTTCATTTGGTTAATAAACATTAAACGTCTGTTGAATATGTAATTCACTTTTAACAGCTGACTTCTAGCCTCATTTCGTAGTAATTCAAACCATGGTTTTAGATTTATTATGTTATAATGGAACAATACAATATACACCACATGTTAATAAAACGCACATGGGTAAACTAATTAGTTAGTAGTGCATACAATTATTTTTGGCATTTTACTGGTCCCCGGATTGAAAATGGTGAGAAAAGCTGTTTATATTATTTAAAAAAATGGGAACACTACAAGAAAAAGAAGAATGAATTCAAAGATTGCTTTATTAGTAAAAGGCAATAAAGGGTTCATTTGCGAATTGGTCGGGAATGCGAAGAGGAGCAAATAAAAAGAAGAATAGCGAAATCGAAGATATATTAGACTGGAATGCGAATGCAGCGAACAAATGAAAAACAAGAATAAAATCAACTACGTATCAATAAATACCGAAATAAATTAAGAAACCGGCCAGAAACAAATTCGCAACCTAAAACTAGTTGATTATATATTATTTTCCGCTCTCCTACATACTCTGTGGTTGTTTCCTATCCGTCTGTTTGTGTGAGGGATTAATGATGATTATCTCCGACTTTACTGCATCTAATCTATGCTGGGGCGTTGTAAAGATAAAACGATAGTAAGCCAGGACTAAAACCCTGATAAAAATATCTTTGTCACTCATCTCTACACATCATTTTAGACGAGATGTTTTATTTTAGTATTAACGTAAATATCTGCGAATCAGTTTAATATGCTGCCATGTGGTACAGACACAATATACAGGCAAAAACAGCATCGAAATTTACTGTTGCTATCCAATAAACGCGGTAATGGTCTAGTCTGTAAACTTCAGTGTTGTTCAAATATAGTAAAATAAGTCTTAACTGATGTTGAGAAAAATGGAAAAGACGAATTCGTTGTAGTGAACTACAAAGTAATAATTTGCATCCAATAAAAATTAAACTTTACTTTTACTGTGACTAAATAAATACTACTTCATTAATCTTATAAAAAAAATACCCAACAAACTTGTCAGAAATTTATTCTGTTCGTTCAGACTATATAAAGAGCAAAAAGTCAACGACAACATTCACAGAATCCAAAGAACTAAATCGTAAGTTGTTATCACGAAAAAACAAAAATTGAATTGATAAAATTTTTGTAAAACTTATTTTGTTATACCGTAAACAACGAATAACACCGTTAAGAACAACTTGAATAATGTTTAGGATTATTGTGGTGTTATTGTCGTCCGATGTAGTGTATAATCTCTGGGTTGTATTAAGAATCTTTGGTGCGTATATTGTGAAGTTAGTCTCAGATTAATATTTCCTTCTACAGCGTCCAGTCACACAGTGTCTTAAGACACTTCAGATTTTAAGCTGATTTCTAAGATTTAAAACTGTGAACACATTTACGTGATGTTATTACAAAGAAATGCCTCATATACGGTCCGCTACAGATTTATGTATGTAGAGGTGTATAATATTCAAACTTCTTTGATGTAGAGAGAGACAGGGATACCAGAAGCTCTGTTGCAGTTTAGTGTTTGCTACATTTGTTTATAACAGTCAATATTTGGGCGGTATTATCAAGGAAACATCACTACAGCTACCGATGATGACGATCGCCGGTACTGGCAAGAAAAGACACATTCTTCAAAGTAATACAAGTGTTAATCGTTTCCCAAAATGATAAATTTTATCAAATTAGCAGCAACGCTATTTATTTAAATACTACTGACTCAAACTCTTACTTCATTTTCTTTTATGTGTTATTGTATCACCAATTTTCCGAGTTTCATGCACTGTAGAAAATGAAAGTCACTGTGGAATGAATTTACAACTCGTTCGTTTCGAAACGAGTTGGCAATATACTTTCTGTCCTTGAGGGTACTTATTAACACCTACGTTGACCTTATGCCCCACTGTTTTTATCGCCTAAAACAAAGAAGCATAAAGTAGCGTTCAGTTCTGGGTTTACTCTAGGACCTTACTTATCTCTGTACGGTAATGACGTAGATAAATTGTTTTATGGTGGTAGGGTAGTAAAATAAGGAGTTAATAACTGCAGCCGTACAAAAGTATCGAGCGAACTGGATTTTGTAGTGTGGCATACAAATAAATCACCGACTTCAGTGACTTCAGTGACAGTGACAGTTTCAAACAGACAAACTGAGCGAAATATTTTAACTAATCCAGTTAACTATTGTGAGACTTGTTCCCGAGGTCAGTATCACCAATATTTTGTTTTCGTTCTGCTTTTATCAATTCTTCGTCTTTTTAACGCAACAAATTAATCCATTAGTTCGTTCCGGACGGAAAACGTGATATGTAAGTATACTTCCGGAACATACAACTGTGGTATTTTCTGCAAGGAATGACTACTTTAAGCAAAACGCAGGCGACGCGAGTAGTCCTTGTGGCAATACTGAAGCTGTAACTGCCTTGACTGTGAGATAACAAGTTACACATCCTCTTAAGACCACGCTTGTAAACACGGCTCGGCTTGTTAATCCATAACGTAAACAGTTTTATCTGCAAATTATGCAACACGAACTGATGGAGCAAATTTTTCCTTAATCTTTATGACAAGTTGATAACTTTATACTGTTTGATGGATTGTTTCATATCGTGTCCTCTTTACAAACGGAGTAACACATCTGACACTGTTGAAAGCTTACACGATTCATAGACAAAACAGGGATTTTATTCCAATTTAGTATTTCCTCCCTTGTAATCTTACCCTCCAAGAAACATAAATTCTCAAAGTCATCGAAGTGATTACCAAATGTTTAAAGATACATGAGTCGTTTTTAAAGCAACACTGATAAAAATGGAGAGAATTGTACTACAATTGGATACAATTTATTATTCTCGATTTACAAACATAAAATACACAGTTAAAAATTGTTCACAAAAACAACTTTAAAGACATTTTGCCCAGTATTTCCCAACCTAAACTGCATTCGGCGTTGGTTGAAACAGATCATCTTCGTTACAGGATGTTGGACACATACGACACTCGAGCATATGATTCATCGTTTGGTCTCCACCACATTCACACTTAATGTTGGTAGTATTGACGTTAGCCTATTTCACGAGATTATCCATGGACTTGCCACTCCTGTCCGCAATACAATGCGCAACATGCAAATCTTTTTGTGCATGCAGCGGCGCTATTGTCTGTTTGATGGTTGCGTTGAAATGTCCCTAATTTGATTTTTTTCCCTGTTGTATTAGACTGGTCTCCTCAGAAAATGTTGTCAAAAAATCGTTTGTTAACTCAAATGTTGCACTTCATCCTTTAACAACTCTTTCGAAGATTGGTGCTTGACAGTTTGCATGGATGTGTAGAATCTTATAGTCTTTTTCGACCTTCCCAAAACACTCTTAGTTATTGAAATTTCTGAGATTATAGTACCTAAATACAGTCTTGGTTCTTTCTTAACGCATAGCAATTTTTGCATCATAGATTTAAAGATGTTTCTTTAGAATGGTGGTAGCCGATTTTTTGATTTTCCTACACCCAGAACACTAAATCACAGAAACATGGAATGAATTATTTAAGAAATAATCACCCTAATGTGATCTTTAAAGACTGACTGCCAATGAAAAGCATGAATATTGGTGATAGAAATACATATTTTAAAATAAAGTAACCTATTTTCTTATTGCGTTTCTAATACTGGGGTGAAAAATATGGCAGTATATTAACAACTGTGACGTATAAGAGTGGCTATAAACGCAGTTCTTACACCGAAGTGAAATTTCTATTTTCCACTTCAATTCTGCTCTGGAAAAAGTTACTATAATTAGGTTAACTGAGTAACTCTTAATACTTGAGGCTGAAGAAAACGCTTCGCATGGACCCAGTTACCAAATTTATTCAAAACAGTATACGACGGAAATGGGAAGTTCTAATCAATAACGTAGATAATGGATGATGTTAAGATGTTTCCAGATACAAGAACACGGCAGTGGTTTTCAGAGTAGCGCGTACTACTATCTGATGAACCAACACAGTTTTTTGATTTGCAAAGATTATAGTCGCAGGAAAACTATGTAGGGTGGTAGGGGTAATTCTTGTTACTGACTGCCATTAGCCATTATCTTTGTAAAGTCTTTCACTCCGAAAGGCTGCTGGTTAAAAGGATGTACCCATCATGTCAGTCTATACACTGTGTGCCTAATAGAATCCTGTTGAGAGAGCAGGCGTACCACCCTAACTAGTCGAGAAGTCGTGTGTTATCTCTGTCCGCGGCTGGCATTCCCGAGCCTCGCTGTGTGCAGCACACGATGAGACTCTGACAGTGTGAATAGCGCTGTCGTGCCTCTTTGAATTGAAGCAACTCGTTAACCTGAATGATTGTAGCAAAAATCTTTTTCCTTAACCTCCTAACGTTTGTTTGGTCAAATACACGATATTACAGTTATCACTATCACCGCGGTAGATTTTACTGAGTCATCAATTTATCTTGTCCGTAACAACAGAAAATTGATGTTTGATAACTGGATTAGAAGCTAATTTATTAAGCAAAATCACTGAATATGATGGTAAGTCAATGGATTGACGTCCTTGCAAGCTTGAAAAAAGTTCATACTGCTATTGTTTTATTTTTAAATACAAAAAATCTCCAAGATTGTCTAAAATTTGATAGTTAACAAGGTAAAGAAACTAAAATTCCACAATTATCATTATACTAGCTACAAAACTCGTGAAAAATGTGTTGACCGGAATATTTTAGAAATTTATTTGTTTGTAGTGGATTAAATAAATACAATTGTAGTCAAGGCTCATAACCTTAAAAATGATGTAATGTTGTCGATATTTCTTGCATATTGTAACAGCACTATCTCTGGCCAGACTATATAAGAAAACATCTATATCCAATGAACATAAATAAACAAGAATCTCATGATTACTATATCGATTTAAACGAAATTCATACTTTTCTTGTAGTGTTCTGGCAAGTCATTTCCTCGGAATTGCGCAAAACTGAATAGAATTGTTGTTAAATGACGCCCATATAAACCTCGATTTTGTAACATTTCTGGCCGTTAAAAACTCGCCAACGAAGGACGGGTGACACACTGAGCAAACTGGCAATTTGTTAGAACTGAATCCCTTATTTACAGAATTTTAATAGATCTTGCTCTGTCGCAATTTATGTACGAGTAAAGGGATGTAAACGCTCACTGTCATTGATGCAGATGTGAAGCGGGTGTCTAAATTCCAGATTACGCCTATTTCTTAGCACTCTCTTGTTTCATATGTTGATGAAAAACGCAATGGTATGTTATGTAATATTAGAGCTTCCGCACGAGACAACAAAATAAAATCGCAGGTTTCTTGTGTAGCTTATTATTACCAGTTCAGCCATGCCTCTGAATGTTTTGAAGAGCCTACATTGTGGTTAGCCACACATGGCTGGCGTATGGGAACCTTGCCGTCACAGTTCTGTCTTGTTTTGGCTTCAGGAACTGGCGGCCAGCTGTCCTTCGGGAAAGCTTCACGCGCGTCAGTGCGACATGAACAAAGCGTCGGACATCAAGGCGACTTTCAGGTGGGTGGACGACCAGCTGGGCGGCGTCGACGTCCTCGTCAACAATGCAGGCGTCTTTACAGAGAACAAGGTTTTAGGTGAGTTCAGGCCACTATTGGTAAATGTGCTTAATGGTTATTACAGATTTACGTTATAATATGGCGAACTATATACATGTCTCATATAGAAATTTCATTATATTTATGTGTTTGATTACATTATTGAAAAAAAATTGTAAACATTGATACAAGTCCTAAATTCAGATTGATAAACATTTTCCATATGACAAAAACCTGTTGATAACTCACTTTCTGCTATTATTGGACAAATACGTCTTCCACCACAAAAGTACAGAAAGAGTCTATCGTTAATCACTGTGTAATTTTTATGAGTGTAATGACTCTAACTTTTTTGATTATGATAAGGGTTGTTAATAATAGGTGTTATCGGTCCAGAACACAAACGTCTGCACTCTGTACGATTTAAGTGTGAACAATTCTAAATCACTAGACTAAGTACCAGACGCCTGGGTTAAATCCCAAACCACTCCTCAGACACTGTCGATGTTGATCCGCTTGCTAGATTAGGCGAATAGCTGGATGCCATTTGGAAGAGTAGGTCTGCTTGTGCAGCGAACGAGTTTCACCATCTCCCTGTCCTGTCATCTGTCTGTGGACTGGTTTCATGTGTTACTTTCTTGAGCTAACCTCTTCATCTCAACATTACGACCCATTGCAAGCTACGTCCTCAATTATCTGCTATGTATATTTTAAACTTTGTCTTCCTGTAGTGCAGTGGTACCCCCAGTGTTACGTGAGGTTGCTTCAAGGGGTACCAGCGGTAATTTCTTGAATAAAGCAATTACTAAGATAAATGAAAAATATAATTACGCATACATTTCTATTATCAAAATATATTTTAAGGGAATCATACTGTGTTTGCGTGTGTGTGTGAATTATGTTACTGTAATACTGTGCTTAGCTAAAAGACGTTTACAACGTTAGCGAAGCAGCATTAACATTTTTACTACTATCTTGCACAATATATCTTTACGAGGGAGGATTTTCGGCCATGACAAACATGAAAACCAAACATCACCACCGACTTCATCTCAACGATGATTTAAGGTCGAAGCTCAGTAAACAGCAACCATATTTTTCAGATTTGCCAAAGAGAAACAAGCACATTAGTCCCATTTTTTTTTTTTTTTTTTTTTTTTTTTTTTTGCTGTCGTCAGTCTTTAGACTGGTTTGATGCAATCCTCCATCCCTTCCTATCCTGTGCTAACCTCTTCATTTCTACATACCTCTTACAACCCACGTCCTCAATTATCTGCTTCATATATTCTAATCTCTGTCTACCTCTGTAGTTCTTACCTTCGACTGATCCCTCCACTAACAAATTAACCAATCCAGCATGTCTCAAAATATGACCTACCAGCCTGTCTCTTCTTCCTGTAAGCTTCTTATATAAACTTCTTTTCTCACCCATCATTTCCAAAACTCGTTCATTTCTTACTTTGTCTGTCCACCTAATTTTCAGCATTCTTCTGTAGCACCACATTTTAAATGCTTCAAGTTTCTTTCTTTCCGGTATTCCTAAAGTCCATGTTTCGCTACCATAAAGTGCTGTGCTCCACACATAGAGTTTTAAGAAGTTCTTTCTAATTCCCAGATCAATATTTGAAACTAAAAGGTTTCTCTTTTTCATGAAGGCTCTTTTTGCTAGTGCTATTTTGCTTTTAACATCATTCCTGCTTCGGCCATCGGTTGTAATTTTGCTTCCCAAGTAACAGAACTCATTCACTTCTCCTATAGCATCCGTTCCTATTTTTATATTTAATCTGCTACTATTGGTATCATTTCTGCTACGTTTCATCACTTTTGTTTTACTTTGATTTATATTCAGTCCAAAGTCTTCCTTCAGTATTTTGTTCATGCCATTCAATAACTTCTCAATATCCTCAGCTCTTTCTGCTAATAAGAAAATGTCATCCGCAAATCGTAGCATACTGATTTTTTCTCCCTGAAAACTTAAGCAACATGGAAATTTTTCTTTGACTTTCTTCATTGCTTCTTCTACATACAAGTTGAATATTAACGGGGATAGACTACAACCTTGTCTCACACCATTTTTAACTCATGCATGTCTCTCGTGATTCTCTACTTTTATTACAGCCACTTGATTCTTATATAGTTTATAGAGTATTCTTCTATCTCGATACTTAAGACCTGACTTCTTTAAAATTTTGAACATCTTGTCCCACCTAACATTATCAAAAGCTTTTTCTAAATCAATAAATGCCATAAAAGTATCTTTGTTTTTCTTGATCCGCCCTTCAAGTATTAATCTTAGAGACAGAATTGCTTCCCTTGTACCGCGATTTTTCCTAAACCCAAACTGATCTTCACCTACTATCTCTTCTACTACCCTTTCCATCCTTCTGTTTATTATTCTGGTCAGTAATTTTGAAGCATGTGATGTTAGACTAATGGTGCGATAATTCTCACATTTGTCGGCTTGTGCTTTCTTTGGAAGTGTGAAGATGATATTTTTTATTAAAATCAGTTGGAATTTCTCCTGTTTCATAACTTTTTGATATCAGCTTTAATAATCTTTCGATTCCTTCCTCTCCTAGAGATTTAAGAAGTTCTGCAGGGATCTCATCAATTCCAACTGCCTTATTTGCTTTCAAGTCATTCAGAGCTTTATTAAATTCTATCTTCAAAACAGGATCTCCTAAGTCATCAACGTCGACATCGCCTCCCTTTTCCAATACACTATTGTTCAAGTCGTCCCCATCATACAGTTTCTCAATGTATTCCTTCCATCGGTTAGCTCTATCTTCTGAGCTTAAAAGAGGTTTCCCATCGGCAGTTTTAATGTTCATACCTCTTTTCTTCATTTCTCCAAAATTCTGTTTGATCTTTCTATATGCAACATCTACTTTTCCTACGACCATTTCCTTTTCTATTTCTTCACACTTTTCTTGTAGCCATTTTTCTTTTGCTAATTTGCATTTCCTATTTATTTGATTTCTAAATTGCCTGTACTGCTCTCTTCCTGCTTCATCCTGAGCATGTTTGTACCTTCTTCTCTGATCCATCAGCTGCAAAATTTCTTCTGTGATCCAAGGTTTTCGGGCAGCTTGTTCCCTAAAGCCTAATGTTTCTTTGCCAGCTTTCATTATTTCGGTTTTTAATGCATTCCATTCGTCCTCGGTTGAGCTCCTTTCACAGTTAATTCTTAGACCTAAGTCTACCATTTCTGCAAATTTTTCTCTTGTGCTAGATTGTTTCAGTTTAATCACTTCCAGTCTGTTCTGCTTATACTGCTTCCTTATTCGCTTGAATTTCAGCCTGCACTTCATTACTATCAAATTATGGTCCGAGTCTATGTCTGCTCCTGGGTACGCTTTACAGTCTAGAACTTGATTCCTGAATCTCTGTTTAACCATGATATAATCTAGCTGATATCTGCCTGTATCCCCAGGACGTTTCCAGGTGTATATTCTTCTTGCATGGTTCTTAAACAGTGTGTTCGCCACTACTAGCTTAAATCTTTCACAAAATTCTAGCAACCTGCTTCCTCGCTCATTTCTTTCTCCTAGACCAAAACTTCCTACAGTATTCCCCTCCTTTCCTTCTCCCACTATAGCATTCCAATTACCCATGATTATTAGATTTTCCTCCCCTTTCACATATTGGATTAATTCTTCAATTTAAGCGTATATTTTTTCTATTTCTTCGTCATCTTCCTGTGACGTTGGCATATATACTTGTACTAATGTGGTTGGGACGGGCTTAGTTTCCTGTCACTAAACTGTTCATAATAACTCACCAGTTTCCCTACTTTCTTGTTCATTACAAATCCTACACCAGTGACTCCATTGACAGCTTGTGTGCTAATTATCCTGTGTTCCCCAGACCAGAAATCCTGTGCGTCCTTCCATTTAATCTCACTAATCCCAACAACATCTAACTTAAGTTGTTCCATCTCCCTTTTTAAGTTTTCTAACCTACCTGCCCTATTCAGACTTCTAACATTCCACGCTCCGACTCGTAGAATGTTTCTATCCATTCTGATGACTCCTCCCTGAGCAGTCCCCACCCGGAGATCCGATTGGGGGACTATTTTACCTCCTGAATATTTTACCCAGGAGGAAGCCATCATGATATATGTAATTTGAGAGGATTACATGTCCTCGGGATACCCTTTGGGTCTTTAATGCAGTGGTTTCCGATTGCCTTCTGCATCCCCGTGCCGTTGATCATTTCTGATTCATCCGCCTTTAGGGGCCGTTTTCAACCCCAAGGGCAAGAGGGTGCCCTGAACCGCTCCCCGCTCTTCCGCCCTCCTTTCGGAGGCCGTTGGCAAGCAGTGGGTGACTCCTTATACCGGGAATCTTACACGTAAATAAACATTCCTGATTTAAATTACTATTAGAATTGTTATAACAACACTTTTGTACATTTATTGATTTTTTGTGATTTTTGTTACTGGATTAAAATTTAATAACTATCGAAAAAGTTATCTTTCAGCAATTATGGGTACGTGAGGTTGAGCTCTTTCTTCAAGTGGTGCTCGGGAAAAGCTATCTGGGAACCACTGCTCTAGGTTCAATCTTTCCAATGTACACTGCAGAATACCCCGTTCACCCTCAACTGGCGTTTCAAGGTCATGTTCACTTGGCCCTGCTCCTCACTTTACCACCCTCTCCATTCCTACAGCTCCGCGCTGACCGCTGTGTTCATGTAAGCTGGTGGCAAACTTCCCCTTTGCGTGTAGGAATAAGGGCAGCGGAGAAGGGATAGAGCAGACTGACTTTCAACCGCCTCTGTTAAGTAAACGCGTTTTGAAAATTGACCAACCCCCTTCTTTTAAAGCATGATACCAATTGAAAAGAAAAAGAATGCAGTAAAATGTGAATTCTGAACCATTAGTCTCTTATGCCACGCTGCTAAGATATTACTAAGAGTATCTAGCAAACTCTCCATGTCAATTGTTGAAGAACAGTTTAGATTTCAGAAAGGAAGAAGTGCAAGAGACGCTATTGGTTTGCTGAGAACAATAGGAGAAAGATACATTGAAAGGGAAAGAGAATGTTACATGGCTTTCATAGACCTGGAAAAGGCTTTTGACAGAGTACAATGGGTGAAGTTAATGACGATTCTAAAAAATAAAGGTATTGATTTGAAGGAAAGAAGGCTAATAAGTACATTATACATCGAGCAAGGAGTGAGAGTGAGAGTGGGGAATGATCTTACAGAAGTGGGAAGGATTGGAAGAGGTGTAAGACAGGGATGTTGTTTGTCACCCATATTATTTAACATATATTTGAATGGAAATTATGAAAAGAATTTTAAGAGGTAAAGGAGGTGTATGCATGCGTGGACGTAGAATTACCTGCATAAGGTTTGCTGACGACATGGTTTTGCTGGCAGAAAGTGTCAAGATACTCAGAAGAATGTTAGAGACTTTAGACAAAGGGTGTGAGGGATTCGGAATGAGAATCAATAGGACCAAAACTAAATGTATGATGGTGGGAAAGAGTAGGAAAGAAATGATGATAACGCTGCAAGGAGAAATAATTGAACAAGTGGAGTCATTTAAATATCTCGGGAGTATTGTGAGTGGATATGAGCTGCAAGAAGGAGGTAAAAACTAGAATAGCAATGGCAAAGGAAGCTTTCAATAGAAAGAAAAATTTACTATGCGGAAGGCTGGACAAAACCCTGAGGAAAAAATTATCTAAATGTTTTGTATGGAGCGCAGGACTGTATGGAGCAGAAACATGGACGCAACGCAAAGAAGATCTAAAGAGGTTCGAAGCTTTTTAAATGTGGGTATGGAGGAGGATGGAGAAAATAAGTTGGGAGGGCAAAGTAAGGAATGAGGAAGTGCTGAAACGAATAGGAGAGAAAAGGTCACTCATAAAAACAATAAGAAACAGAAAAAGGAACTGGATTGGGCATGTGCTGAGGAACGAATGCCTACTTAAGACTGCTCTGGAGGGGATTATAAGCGGAGAGAAGAGAAGAGGTCGGCGAAGGATGAAAATGATGGATGGCATAATGATAAACGGGAGATATATAGAAACTAAAAGAACGGCGCAACAGAGGGAGGCGTGGAGGGCTGTCACCTCGCGTGGACCTGCTGTATAGCAGAGAATCCTTGATGATGATATATGAGTCTGCCTTCCTTCATCTCCATATACACAACTCAAAACAACACACTGAACTACATAACACTCATCGCAGTCATTTATCCACATCTACACTGTTAACACTATTGCGAGCAAGTCATGAGATCGGCTGTAAATGGACGGTCTTGAAATTACAGAGTCTGAGACGTGCGAGATGAAGCAGCTGCTGGACGTGAACGTGTTGGGCCTGGCCGTGTGCACCAGGGAGGCCGTGCAGATCATGCAGCGCAGGCACATCGACGACGGCTTCATCATCAACATCGGCAGGTGGGTCAACTATTCACTGATTACGGCTCAATGAAGCAGGACTCAACGATAACTACTGTACTCTCCTCTGCTGTAGTGAAGTACTGCGCTGGCCATATTGCCTTTGTTGGCATGCTCATTCACTCCGATGGGCTTTATGCATACGATGCAGTCAAAAACCTGCACCATAGATAGAAATTTGGTGAAATCAGCTAGACATGTGCTTGTGTTTCAGCACCATGGGCCACATGCCAGCCATGGTTTCGGCTGCCATGTACTCCGCCACCAAACACGCGGTGAGGGAGATCACGGAGGGACTGCGTAAGGAACTCACCGCCACCGGCTCCAACATCAGGGTCTGCGTAAGTACCACACCACACTGCCAACAAGTGGCAGTAGACTGCTATGAGGTCTACTCTAAATAACACAATAGAAAACGAACACGTCATCCACACCGCAACTAACTACTTAGTAAAAACAGAATAGTTGACAAAGCTCATCACAAGCCTCAAGCGCTCCTGTTGGAAATTTTCAGCAGCACATTATATCTGCTCTGAGTTGATGAATCGAGTCATCATTGCATATCAGGTTTCAAATCTTCCCAAACTTCTCATAAGTGTAATAGATAGAGCAAGAGACCGTATACTAAGCGTTCTCTTCCGTATCCAGGGTATGCCTAATTACAAGCATTTTCAAGCATGTAGAATTTTTTATGCTTTAATATTCCTCGAACCCAATCAAGGATTTCCACGGGTTTGTTCCCTTTCAAATATCAGATCTAGGCAGTACCTGCTTTAGCCACCGGCCGTATAATACTAATTTCCGAATGGCACTTTTGAAACCCGAACATTTAGTGGAAATTTTAATTGCAAATAATTTTGAGATTTTAGAACCTGCGACTCACTTTCTTTCAACCCCTCAATAGAGCCGGAAGTTTCAATTTCCAATTGTGTATCCGTAGTAGCCCTCAATATCCTCAAGCTTTTACCTGTAATTTCAGTCAATGGCACAATTTTACCGTCTATATTAGCGATACCCGATGTTATAGATCTTGAAAATTCTCTATATAATCATATCTGGCCCATAGTAGATCCGTGGTGTTTCGAACTTAAAAAACTTTTCCTCGGACACTTGTATGGAAAAATTTGCATTTCCGTCTTGAAACTGGAAAGTTGATTAGTTAGTTGCTGTCCTAGAGCAACCTTTTTCTCTTTTACGTGGTCGATTTCACTGCTTAAAGCACCCTGTAAAGAGTCAATTTTTGCTTAACTGATTCACTGTGGATGCCCTGGAGGATCGAAAACATCTGGTTATCAGAAACTGACTCTCTAGGATGTTCGTTTGTCGGTTCCGTTTGCATAACATCTTTCCTATCTGCTGTTACTATAACATTTTTGTCTGATTCCTCTGATACAGTATATTGACGGCCTTTGATTCAAAGATGAATCAACTTCCTACACGAATAGATATACACAATAAAATGGTTGAATTTTCAGGATTCCCTTCCATGTTTTCTTACAAAATATCTATTGTTATTTTACAGTTAACTGGTATGGTTACGTGATTTACTGAATTCTGTTTCTTACCACTTTTCATGATCGTAAAAAATATAAATTTTTGGTGTAGCGGATGATTTTATGATTTATTGTCTTGTGTAGTGTAGTAATTAAATTCGCAGAATGGGAATTCTGACTAAGAATTATGTTTGGAACTCAAAACAAACTCAGTTGTTAATCAGAATTCCCACGGTCTCTTCCACTTTCACTCACTGAGTGATTTGAAAAACAGTTTCTCGGAACGGTGATTTTTTTTTTTTTTTTTAAATTAACGATTCATGCTGCCGTCCCTGCATTGTGAACCGATGCCTAAAGTCGAGGAGCACTTTTTTTTTGCTCATCATGCAAGCTTGTGTTAAAAGTATCACTTGTTATTATCATTGGACAGGATGTGACTGTTCATGCGTTTCTGGGCCAAAAGCGTCTGTGTTGTTTTGCGGAAAAGGTTCGTTCGCTTGTTTCGAGATATCTCAGAAGTAATGCGTTGCACGCCATGCCCATTAATTTGTACAATACCGCAGGGTGCGTCGCTCTCTCTTCACATGTCCGAGCTTACTTACACTATAAGCAGTATTTATCTTAGAATCGTTAAGTGGAGTCTTAATAAAAGTTTCTAATGGGAAAAAATCGTGGAATCTGATCTAATACTGCCAACCATTGTATTTACTGGATAAAGTGTAAATAAGCCTCCTGGGTGAGTGGGTAAAGGTCGTACATTCAGGAGGACGCGGGTTGAATCCCCGGTTCCGCCATCCAGATTTTAGTTTTCCGTGAAACTCCAGGTGAAAACATACAAAGGCCATGGTCGAATTACTTTCTCTCCCTTGGCGAAAATCCTCTCACTCTTGTAATGATTATGACGTCGACAAGCCGAAAAACACTAAATTAAAACAGCCTCTCACCATCAGCTACTATCGCCTTATTTCTCCGATTGAATTACGAGTGTTAGTTTTAGAAATTAGGAAATTTTATTAAAAAGGGCTGGTATTGATACTTATTATAATTCCGAGTGTTTTGCACCTGGAATTGTTGACTACCACCTTTATTCTCCCGAAAGGCGAAGAGTGGATGTTACAGTAATACCTGTCTTTTTTTTTTTTTGACAGGAAGTCAGCCCGGGAGTTGTGAAAACGGAGATCCTGACCAAGATGAAGAACTGGACGCCTGAAGTGATGTACCAGAACCCTCACCTGCTGCCAGAGGACATCGCTGCTGCGGTGGTATACGTCATGTCACAGCCACTACGGGTTCAGGTGAATAATTCAGACAACTTGGTGAAATTAGACTGGAAAGTTACTATCGCTTCAAGCTCTCCTCTTTAGTGATACGGGCAAATCATGTTTTGCCGTCTTCTGATTGGATTGTGTCGAAATTCAAATATAAATAAATTTCTAGCAGCATTAGCGTTTTTGTTGCGCAAGCTCAGAACATAACTGGAGCCGGTGACGTTTGTGTTGCGTTGGTCTCGATATGGTAGAGAGAAGGACCATTTCAGGCACAAGAGTGTCGGAAGATTAACTTTTGCAGGAATAGAGGTTAGGGATTGGAGAAAGGTAACAAGTGAATTGATAGATAACTTACCAAAAACGTTGAAACAATTCGTAGCTGAAATTTGTAGAGGGCGGAAAAAGTAGGTGGGTTCAGGAAAGGGGGAAAATGGATGTGTAGGGAAATTGACACCGGAGCGCGCGCTCCATCGCAATTAAATTAAATTAAATAGCAGAGAAGCACTTAGCGGTGGTAGAGGGGGTGACTGTGAATGGTGCTGCATAAATCAACAATGAGTTGGTAATCTGGTCAGTACGTTCCGCCATCTGGAGTGGAATGTCATTTGATGAAGAGAATATACAACGTGTTCGAAACGTTAGTTGTGTAATGTCTTTCTGTTGTAGGATACAGCTGTTAAGACTTCATATTTATGACGAACAATACATTCCTTTTGTCTCAACGGGGAAAAAAATTAATAATAATAAAATATAAAAAATCTGTGCTCTCATTCTTTGTACGCAATATTACAAATATTACATACAACGAACGCAAAAACCGAATCTATTTCGTCATTTATATTTATTTTTAACATATCTGAAATTCACAGCATTTTAACTAACATTCGAAAATAGTGGATTAACATTAACTGTGGCTAGACTGTATTAATAATTGTGGCTTAATTGTTAATTAATTAATTGTGTAACCAGCGTTTTGTGCAAGGTATATTAAATTATAGTGATTTTAGTGGATTATTGACTCAAATACGTGATTTGGAATTTTCCAAATAACTTACGGTAAAACCTTTTTTAAAAGAAGTGTTGGTGAACAAAGAACCAACTATTACCACAGTTCCAATTTCCAAGATTTTTTGGTGTTGATATTTTGGCAGTTTTAAGGGGTTTTGGCAAATTAGATTAATGGCGGGTTTGAAATCATAGTTTCAAACCAATTGTAAAATGTTCTAGGGACCGGAGGAATACCTGTGAAGTACGCGCGCGAATAGCAAAAATCAGGAGGAAATGTGCTGGTTGTGTAGTTGAATAACACTGGGTGGTTTTTTAGGCTGAGGGAGGAAGACCTGAAACACGAAATACAGTTACGGGCAACCCAATCAGATGTAACACCGGAATGTAGGAGGAGCGTAAAAGAATCTCGATAGTTAAATGTTCTCGTTATTAACTGTAGAAGCGTTTGTAACATACAACCGGAACTTGATAGCATTATTTGTAGCACAGAGGCGGATATCGTTATCGGTACAGAAAGTTGGCTAAAACCGGAAACAGGTTCCGCCGAAATTTTTAAAGATAGCATGAATGTTTTTCGTAAAGACAGATTACATTCTCATGGAGGTGGGGTATTTATAGCTGTGAGTAAATCTCTCCCATGTAATGAAATAGAAGTCGATACGATCTGTGAAATCATATGGATTAAACTCAAAGTTGCTGGGTCAAAACTCATCATAGGCTCCTTCTACCGTCCACCCGATTCCGACATAGCTATCGCCGATGAGTTAAGAAATAATGTAAACAGTATAGCTAGCCGTTTTCAGGATCATGCTATGATTCTAGGAGGCGACTTCAATCTGCCTTATATTGACTGGCGTAATTACGTTCACATTACAGGTAGCAGGGATAAGGCAGCTTCTGAAGTAATTCTCGAATTGTTCTCAAATAAGCATCTCGAGCAGCTAGCTAATGAACCTACGCGGTGTCATAACGGTAGCGAAAATATTTTAGATCTGCTGGTTACCAACAGGCCAGAATTATGCACCGAAATTTCAACGACCACAGGTATAAGCGATCACAAAGCGGTAATTGCAACTATCAGACTAATGACCAAGCGAAAAAAGAGAAAACGGCGGATTGTATACAAATTCAGTAAGGCCTCTAAGGAGTGTTGTAGAACCTACCTGAGGAATAATTACCATAATTTCAAGTCAAAAAATGACACCGTTGAAGAGATGTGGCATCGATTTATACGAATAGTCAGGGAAGGTATGGTTATACATATACCGAAGCGGATAATAAATGGGGAGGATGATCCACCGTGGTACACATGCGAAGTCAAAAGATTATTCAAAAAACAAAGGAGGATACACGCACGCTCAAGAAGGAAGGGGTGTCGCAGTTATTTAGAAACCTTAGCTGAGTTAAGAGGACGTATTAAGAATGTAATGCGTGAGGCCTTCAACGATTTTCATTCCAACTCTCTCTCTAAGAGTCTCACAGAAAACCCAAAGAAATTCTGGTCGTATGTACGAAAAGTCAATTGTACCAATAGCAGTATACCAGCACTAATTCGTGAAAGTTCAGAGGTTAATGAAAGCCGCGATAAAGCTAACGTACTAAATACTATATTCAAAAATTCATTTACTGATGAAAATAAGTATAGTGTTCCCGTTTTCCCACGTCGTGTCGAGTTGGTGATGGAATCATTACGGATAGATACTGCAGGTATCATAAAGCAATTAGAGCTCCTGAAGTGGGGGAAAGCACCGGGCCCAGATGGAATTCCAGTAAGAATATTTTCAGAATATGCGGCGGAAATCGGCCCATTTCTGTCTGATATATTCAGTAAATCATTAGAAGAGCGGAAAGTACCTTCAGACTGGAAAATCGCGCAAGTAACTCCGATTTTCAAGAAAGGTGATCGAAGTGATCCTGGAAACTATCGTCCAATATCTATAACATCTGTTTGTAGTAGAGTTATGGAGCATATTATATGCTCGAACATTATGAAATTTCTAGACGATAATAATTTGCTTACAACAAATCAACACGGATTTCGGAAGAAAAGATCATGTGAAACACAGCTGGCCCTATTTACACACGACGTAATGAAAGTTATTGATGCAGGTTCACAAGTAGATGCCTTTTTTTTAGATTTTCAGAAAGCCTTTGACTCTGTGCCACACAACCGTCTTTTAGCGAAGCTACGAGCGTACGGTATATCGGATCAGCTTTGTGAATGGATAAAGGATTTTCTAACTGGTCGGTCGCAGTATGTCGTCGTTGAAGGAGAAAGTTCTTCTAGTCTAGATGTTACATCGGGGGTTCCTCAAGGAAGTGTAATAGGACCACTTCTTTTTTTAATTTTTATAAACGATCTCGGAGACAAAGTGAGAAGCCTTTTTAGATTATTTGCTGATGATGCGCTTATTTATAGGGATTGCTTAGAAATTCAGCGTGATCTGGATATTATTTTGGCATGGTGCGCTGAGTGGCAACTTACGCTAAATTGTAAAAAGTGCAAGACAATGAGCATAACTAACAAAAAAATCCAATTGTTCAGAAATACGAGTTAAACAATTCAGTTATTGATATGGTCGATTCTATGAAATATTTGGGAGTAACAGTACAAAGGAACATGAAATGGGACTTACACATTCATTCGTTGGTAGGTAGAGCTAATTCTAGGCTGCGATTCATAGGTCGAATATTAAAAAGTTGTAATGAACAAACAAAGGAGATAGCGTAAAAATCTCTTGTGCGTCCACATTTGGACTATTGTTGTGCCATTTGGTATCCGTTTCGTAAGGGGTTGATCGAAAGTATAGAGAAAGTACAGAGAAGAGCCCCTCGATTCGTGACCACTTGCTACAGTCCTTATGAAAGCGTCACAGAACTGATTAGTAGACTAGGATGGGAGTCTCTGGTAGATAGACGACGCACGTTTCGTT
This sequence comes from Vandiemenella viatica, assembly GCA_031002005.1. NCBI lineage: Eukaryota > Metazoa > Arthropoda > Insecta > Orthoptera > Morabidae > Vandiemenella > Vandiemenella viatica. The sequence continues at coordinate 240,874,183 of JARYHS010009186.1, forward strand.
TAAACTTATTGGTAAACATGCGTACTTCCACTTTCACTCACGAGTGTAGTGAAATACTTCGTCCACCAACCTATTTGAGCCGGAATGACAGGATAGATAAGATTAGAGAAATAAGGTGCCGCAATGATTCTTATATGAATTCTTTTTTCCCTCGTACCATTAGGGATTGGAATACACAACAAAGAGATTAGCTTTGGTGCTGAGCACCCTCTGCCACCCAAAATTTTGTGAATTGCAGAGTATATATGTAGATGTAGAATAACATGGTTTCGTGGGAAAGATTAAAGTATTAATATTTAATCACCAAGCGGGGCGGTGTAACGGTTAGCGTTCTCGCCTCGCATTCGGGAGGACGGCGGTTCGAATCCCCGTCCGGGCATCCAGATTTGGGTTTTCCATGGTTTCCCCAAATCACTCCAGGCAAATGCCGGGATGCTTCCTTCAAAAGGCCATGGCCGAATTCCTTTCCATTCCTTGCCCCCATCCTTGCCCCCCATCCTTTCCCGTCTCTAAAGACCTCGATGTTAAAAAGAGACGTAAAGCAGTAAAAAAAAAAAAAAAAAAATATTTAATCAAAGAAACATTGAATAAAAATTCGATTAGTTAGTAAATTAAAGGGAGTTATATTGTATCGTTTAAGTAGTTTCAGAAGATCAGAGAAGTGATTTCGATTAAATTCATTGTTTTGCGTAATTACCATGCTTCGAAAACTGTAACGTTCAATGCTAGGACAGCCTTTATAAACCTTTCCTATAGGGATTTTTGTTTGGTCACTGCTGTAAATCTTTAGAGCTGGGTCTCCTGTTTCATCTTAGAGTCAGTTCGAAATTAAGTTAATATATTTTGACATTAATTGTAAGTATTCTTAAATGGATTAGACTTCTGTAGTATTTGCAGTGGTTAACTGTATATTTTTGGAGTAGGTGTTCCAACTTTTTCTTGCCACACCACGTTCCGTCAAAATAAAAGTGTCCGCCCCTCCTCCAGCCAAGGTTTTACTATTGAAACATAAATTCCTACTTCTCAGTGCTAACAATGGCATCTCAGAGGAAACTCACTAGGTTTGTGATGTTAGAATAAAGGGTTCCAACTCCAAGAGGCGGTGAAGGAGACACAGTACTTCCGAATGTGTTCACGGGCGGTGCCATCGTTGACTGAACGTGTGTTATGTGGAATGATTGTCGTTACAAACTATAGGTAATGTGTGTTTAGATTACAAATAGAACCTGTAACTTGGACATAGTGAAGTATAAGTATGTTTGTGTCACTGATTGCTTGGTGTTGGTAGGAACATCTGAACCTGCGTGTCATTATATGCATTTAGTATTGGTTGCGTTAACATTCATTTCGTAAATACGTATTCTATCCGTTACTAAGAAGTGACTGAATAAGGAGGTTATCTTCATAGCCGGCAATTTTTTCATCTCTCAGAATGAGTTTATTGATCATTTTATACTTAAGAAATTTTACGTGTTCATTAGAAATTTTTAAAGTGAAACTTTGGTTGTGTATTAATCATTAAAACAATTACGTTATCAGACATAACGGTCCAGAGATGCGTCACAAACAAATATATGCAATGCAAAAAAAGGGGTGTATGATACACGTATGAAGGAAACCAATTGCATTGAGAGTCATCATTCATTTTATTTTTTAATTTATTATCTGCAGTTGAGGAAAATCACCCAAATAATCCAGGTTTTAGTGACATAATGTTGTTACTAAGTATTACGGTAAAATTACAACTGTGTTTTGTACTTTTTTCCAGGTCCATGAGGTGGTCATAAACCCTACCCGGACGCCACTGTGAGGAAGCGCCTACACTTTTGTATCTCGTAGTATCTGAGGAGCTGAAAAGTTCAAATTTTTACTTTACCGAGTATGTCTATACTGTGCACCGTATGTCTTAATTAAATTATAAATTTGTCAAATACTGTAGTATCTAGAGCTTTTTTTTTAAAGATTATTCCTCGATTTACCACGAAAATTATACCCAATGTATGGTCAGAATTATTTAAGATTGTTCCTTTAAGGAAATCCAATTGAACATGAGAGATATATGATTAGTTATTATTTAAAACTAGCTCATACCCACGACTTCTTTCGTGTTTATAAAGAATTTGGATTGACAGTTACTGACATCTAACCACCATAGTACACGATAGGAGACACGGTACCACTACCACACACGAACACCAATGGTCTATGCTATGTAGTTGTGTCTGCAGAGTGACATATACGGAGACCCATGTCTTTGGTCGAAATACGAAAATACCCTTGATCGGCCTCTTTCAACCACCATATCTCCCACACTCACCGAAATTCGGCCAACGTTGTGATTGACGGGTGGCTCTGGGCTAATACCACACACAAACACCATTGATCTACGCTAGATAGGTTTGGATGAAAAGTAATACACTTTGACACATACGTTTTTGGTAGAAATATGAAATTTCCGCAGGTCGACCACTTTCAACCACCATATGTCCCACACCCCCATAGCTACCTTCATCTAACCACGATAGTACACGATAGGAGACACGATACTACTACCACACACAAACACCAATCTTTTATTCTATGTAGTTGTGGCAGCAGAGTGACATATACGGAGACACATGACTTTGGTCGAAATACTAAAATGCCCTGCATCGGCCATTTTTAACCATCATATCTCCAACATTCCCACAGCTATCGGCATTCGGCCAACGTAGTGCACGACAGGAAACTCCATGGTACTTCCACACACAAACACCAATGATCTGTGTTAGGTAGTGGTGGCTGAAAAGTGAAATATAGGAAAACACACGTCTATTATATAATATATATATATAAGATGTGCAATCAGTCCTGAAAATCAAACTCGACAATTTCCAAGGCCCCTTATGTGGCGAGTTGGTGTAAGATTCTTCATCACATTAATCCTGATTGTTGGGCTCTATCAAGGCTGGGGTACGCTGTTAAATGGTTTTGAATGGAAGATTTGGAAATTATTATCTTCAATGGCTAATTAAATGCGAACACGATCCTAAAAATTCTGACTTTACATTTAAAAAAAAATAATAATGACTTTAACGCATTATAATTGACATAATAAATTGACTGAGGTTCGTCGTTTCGAGTCCATCAGGAGGAGGGGAAGAAGGGGGGCTGACGACTCAAATCGAACACAATTAATTTACATACGAACGAAGTTTCCCTTGGCGGTGAGAATTTATAAAATGCTCCCCGCTAAATAGTCGAGTTAAGGAAGTGTTATCACACGATATTTCGGCGATCTCAATCACTGTCGCCATCCCCTTCCGCCGCATCTGGTACTTCACCAGAAGATGGCGACAGTGTATGTGATCGCCAAAATATCGTGTCATAACACTTCGTTTACTCTGCTAGTTACCCGAGAGCATTTCATAAACAATTAATTTAGTGTGTGTTCGATTTGTGTCGTCCGCATTGAGAGATACGTTAATTTAAGTTATGCACGCAGTTGACGAGAGAGCATTATATAAAACTGTCACTGGCCGTATGACAGAAAACGACAAATACATTTAAATAATAAAACTATTACTTTTTGTACACATACAGCTTACCAGAGTATTCTCCAGCCGTTACAAATTATCTAATCGTTATTCAGGAAATTCAGGCATTCGTTCTGCGATGAGTGGTATGTTTGCAATAACAGTAATCATTTGTTCCTTTCGTGTATGAATCTTATTAATACGATGCATATTCATGCAATATAATTACAACAAAAACTGACTGTGTTCAGTTAGATGTCGATCTCATGGTACATATTCTTAAAAGCAATAATGTCAGAAAATAGTTACACGAAAGAGCATACCGTACTAAATTTCCACAGCAAATTCACAAAGCACATAATCGAGTATGACAGGCTAATAGTTGGAATAATTTGAGTCGGCATACTGAAAACCGCTGATGATTTGATGTTATGGCCAAATATTGTTTATAAAGTAACTGGAATATTGTCATGAGATGCTGTGTACTAAATTCACTCTTGAGAAAAAGAGATACCACCTCTAGGAGTCACATGAGTGGATGGATGATCTCTTTGTAACCCGATCAAGAGATCTGCGGAGTCTACGGCGTTTCTTAGTAAATTTCAGCGAGTACATGGATTTGATTGAGATTGCATGCTGTGAAAAGAAAGGCGTAATATGGCGGACCTTAAGTAATGAAGAAGCATCTAAGTACCTTATGATCATAAACGGATTTCGTTCTTAACTATAACTCACGAATACAAGACTTGGATTAGATAGCCTTAATCACAGAGATGGAAATTCCTTGACATAACAGCAATTAGAAAAGATCTAATACACTCACAGAAAAAACAGAAATCCTTCACGCACTGATACCATAGAGCACAGTACATGAACCATCCTCAAAACTACAAACAGATAATACACAGGCACATGCTAAGCAGATTAAATATTATGGCGCCAGCCAATATTGGTTATGTTGTAGAATAAAAAATTATAACAGAAATTGAGCGTGGTGGCTCTGCCATCTCATTCGGGAGGAAGCAGGTTTGAATTCCAGTTCGACCATTAAATCTCTATGGTTTCCCGAAATTAATTCAGGCGAATGCATGGATGGTTCTCTTAAAAAGCCATGGCCAAATTCCTTCCCCTTCCTTGCCCCTTTATATCCCACCTCTAATAACCTCGACGTCGACGAGGCGTAAAGCCCTAGGAAAGAAAAAGAAACTGTTACACAAATAGCAACGAGCCGAAGTTATAAAACTGACATCAGAACAAATAACTGATACCAACGCCACCTTACTACTTCTCTTACTGTGCCTGTTCTTAATTTTGATAACGAATTTCACTAGTTATCAGAGCAACAAGAACAACAAATTGTAAATAATGAGTTCCACGTATTAACTCGATAGTTGAAATAATTAATTTAGACCGTGCTATCAATGTTAACACATCTACCGTTATCGTTTAATCTTGAATCTTATTCACACATGAGAAAGAATAATGATTAGCACAAATCAACAGTTAGATTTTATTCGAACAGTCAGCCAAGAAGGAACATACCTCAGCGAAAACTTAAATTTTGAGCGACTCTCGTGAACATAGATCTTCATTTTAATTTTTTTCAGAAATATAAACAAAAATTTTCAGTCATTCCAAGTTTCCATAATTATTCGATTACCTTATACTTCATCATAATTTCAATAATTTCTTTCGTTGCTATCAGAAACTATCATTTCGTATTTCAGTTTAATAACTTACCGCGACAGTTGGAATTCTATCTTACTAATAACTTTCTCTGTTCGCATGTCAGGCTGTTGCGGTTCAAAAAGGTTTTTAGTGAAATATATAGAATTTAGGTGTACTATTGGCCATTTCTTAAAAATATTGGCACACCTGTTTTTAGCGTAAATGTATCATCAGATCATTTGAATTCAATTTAAATCATAATATCAATCCAGAAATTATTATGGAATGTGGAAAAGACTACCGAACACTGTAAAATGTGCCGATACATATTTAGGCCAACACATTCATGTTTTCTCAGGGAAAGATATTATAGAAAGAACTCTCAAGTTTATTGGCAATTACTATGTTACAGAATTCTACAAACACTATATAACGCAACTTTACTTAATTGGTTGCGAAGATGCACTGAAAACCATGCATCAAGAACCACCGAATAACAATAGTTGTAAAAAAAAAAATTGACCGTAAGCAACAAAGCGTTCAAACCACGCAGTAAATACTTAGAGGAAATGAATGAAAGGATTACAGCGTTGATGAAAAACAAATAAATCAAGTGGTAACACACATATTGACGACAAAAATATGGTAATGAATGAGCTGACTCCGTAGGTCTAATCATTTACTCAATAATTGAGTTATTGAAGAAAGAATATTAAGTGAGTAAACTGTCGGAACAAGGCGTAAATACGAGAAGACATTACTTCATTAGCATAATATTATACTTTAGGGAAACACATCTCCAAATTTATTCACTCATTATAGTATCTTTGGATCTTGCCGTTAGGTTCAGCGCTACCCAGTACGCAAGAATAAAGGTTTTTTTTTAATATACATTTTACTAACGGCAACATTATTTACTTTTGGGCCTGCGTGTTATATAGATAGCAAATGGTAGTTAAAGCACCAATGGTATACTATGACCGCTCTTAACCAGAAGTCAGTGCAAGCCGGGCACTCAAAACAGACGCCAACGCGCTCTGGCGGACGGAATGAAAATCGAACAGCAATGGCCGTCGGAAATTACGCCATCTGCCGCCTGGACACTGAAGCATCGGGACCGAATGGCTGCCATTGGACTGAAGGCGTAGCTATTCAGACTGTTACAATACCAGCATCTATTCGAAGTGGTCCCGTTTCCATGTCGACGGCTGAACGGCTAATGCTGCTTGCACGTGATGTCGACTATTGGCGACGACATACTGTCACACGCGAATCAAAGCGGTTAAGATGGAATCTGGCCGGCCTCGGTAGCGTAGGGGCTAGCGTGCTAGCTCCGCGTGCCGAAGGTCACCGGTTCGAATCCGGCCGCGGGCATGGATGTTAAGTGTTGTGTGTCTGTGTGAATGTCCTGTCCGTCCTGTGGTGTCTATACTTAGGAATCCTAAAACTTACTGGAGAACTAATTCACATGAAGAGATATCGTAAACACGTTGAGCTGGCTGAATGGCTTAGTCGCCGAAAGCCATTAAAAAAAAAAAAAAAAAAAAAAAAAAAAAAAAAAAGAAAAGATGGAATCTGACGAAATTGTGTTTTCTTCAGATTTTCCGGTTCTACATAGTTAGTACATATACAGGGTGTCGAAGAATGAAAGGATAATCATGCAACCACAGAAAGGTCGCATCATGTCCTACTATATGACAAAATCTTATTTTAGTAAAAATCTCGCCATTTTCTAGGAGAAATTATTATTATTTTTTTTTCGAAACATGTGACTTTGTTCAGTTTATTCCATGCCATTTCAACGAATTAAGACTTTTTGAATCCTGATTTTTTAAAAAATTATTAAGGGATGTTTGAGTAATCTAAAACAATGATCTATTTTTTTCTTAAAACGTTAAAAAAGCTTTAAAAAATATTTTTTTATATCGTCATCATCATCATTTTTTTACTACATGTTTAAAATGCATAATGATCTCTTTAGCAGATTGAACTAAACAATCGTTTTAAAAGAAGTATAAAATAATTATACCATTTAAGATTTTTATATAAGGTTTTTTTAACGTTTTAATAAAAAACATTGTTTTAGATGACTCAAATATCTTTGAGTAAATTTAAAAAAAAATCCAGGGTTTAAAAAGTCTTAATTGGTGGAAATGGAATGGAATAAATTTAAGAAAGTTAATTGTTTCTAAAATATATTGAAATATCAATATCTCGAAAATGGTGAGACTTATAAATTTTATCATATAGTAGAAAATGATGCGAGCTATCTGCGGTTGCAGGATTATTCTTTCATTCCTGGATGGCATGGAATAAATTGAACACAGTTAAAAAAAAAAATTAAGATCAATATTTCGAAAATGGTGAGACTGGTTAGTAAAGTGTAAAGAAAAAAGAATTTGAAACCATTGGGATAAAAGTAAATTAGCCTTATTCTTTAATCCCATAATTTGTCCACAAATTGGGTCCTAAGTTTTTGCTCTTTTGTGCCGGACGCGCTAAAGAATTTTTTTTTTACCGAGTTGGGCATTAGATTTTACTAAAGAAACTCGAAATACGAGTTAAAAATTTAAAAACACAATATTATCTGTTAGTCTAGAAAGATGTTTTGGGGAAAAAAAAAAAAAAAAAAAAAATTGTCGCGCTTCTGCCACAAATTCCTTTTACAGGCAGCTTTTATTGTACCAGTTTTAATAAGCATGTGATCAGTGGTATCTGGTATCAACGTAGTAAACTTTTAATGATGACGCGGAAGGCGCCATTGAATGCATTTTTAAAAGTAAGGGCTTTACAGCTCTTCTAAGTCCATAAAAATTGTGTGGGCAAGGAGTGGAAATAAATTTGCATGACCTCACCGGGGATCGAACACCAAATGCTAACGATCATTCTGAGCTTGATCATCAAGTTCAAAAACTTGTATAGAATATATATAGAAATATAGAACTGTTTGAGTGTAAAAGGTATACATTTCTTTAAGGAAATGATACCAGTTCTATGAACTGAGCGGAGTGATATGGAAGAGGAACATCGGCATGAGTAGTCGTAGATAAAAAAAAGAGGTAAATTGAAATGTAGTGCCAATTAACATCGTATTATGTCACGTAGAGTGAAGAAGTAACTATAATAGGTGAAGAATACTGTTACTGAACATTTTTACTGAAAGAAGACAGCATATAGTTGTAGAGACTGGGTTTTCATTTTAATAACATTGTATAAAAGAAGAAAAACCGCAAGGAAAACAATTAGAGCATTTGTAGCCGATAAAACTTAGAATGCAGAAGATACATATACATGTATAACTGAAATGATAAAAGAGCTTGGCTTGAAATCAATGGATAGAAATCGGATGAGGAAATTGCGGGCATGCGCGAGGCGACGATAAAGTCTGGATTAATTTCGTGCGAAAATTCAGAAGCAGCATGTAGAAGGGAAGAGATGATCATGGTAGTGAATTAGCAATTGGTTTCAGACAGAAGGGAATAAAGATGTTTTCATTTGTAAGCTGTGGAGTCAGAAACTCGAACAGGTTACATAAGGTAGTGTTAAGCAATATATATTCTACTTTAAAGGATTGTAATGTAAAAAGGTTTGTAAGTCGGTACGTAGGAGAACTGACACCAACAGATGGGCTTATTAGCAATTGATTAATTAATAATATTCATTTTGAGTTGCTAAGATTGACACAGTAGAAAAGAACTCGAAATATACTTAAAACAATAATAAAGAGGGAGTAAATAAATAAAAATTGCACTGAACAGATCAAAACTTGTGGTCATAAATTAAACCATGGTACTCATCTAAAAATTTAGTGTATTAAATCTACGAGCTACACATAGATAAACTCTAGTGGACTTTCCCCAACAAATAACATCAACTGCATCTCACGCGTAGAGTTTAGATAGAACTTTGTTCTTATTTTCAACTGCCGTGTTGGCAATTAATATACGATCCAGTGACCACGCAACTTATTTTGTGTGAAGTTCTGTCTTAAGAATGTCTAAAAAAAGAACAAATAAAATGGATAATTAACGTCAATACTTTCACAGACGCAGACAGTTGAAAACTTCTACCTAAAAGTTGTAACGAGACAGCTTAATGAGGCTGCTCGCACAATCTCGAATAAAAGTTTCAGTTATTCGTGATATCGATTTTAACAGTTTGCGTTAAACATGCAACGATTGGCGGACGAAAATACCTGCAGCCTGTACGGTCAGAGTCCTTAACGATAAACCCCGTCCGGAGGATTACCTGGAATCCACTAAGGCAGAGGCCCGGGTTAGAACAACGTTTGAATGGAAGGGGGTCCCATAAGTTCTTAGCGCACAAACGAGTGTCCTGTATTTCCTGTGGACCATCTGTTGAAGTTGAGTACTGGGATATTTGACAATTATCGTCAACTTGGCTGCAAACAATCACCGCTCACCTGGGAAGGGAAATTTGCGAGGAAATAAATCCGATGAAGTTCGATCTTGCCCGAAGTAAAGAACCTCGTACAAATGCGTGTGAATATCACGTGATTGAAAATACCCCAGTGTAACCCAATGAACGATATTTTTCCGACCATGAGACTAACTCTTCATTCAGTCTTATGTTCACATGTTACTTATTATATTGGTGCAGGGAGAACGAAGTGAAGAAGTTGCAAACTGACGACTTATCGGCGTCTTGCGGTACTACTTTCGGCGAAGAGAGGAAGTTCTCTTGTCGCGTGTGGACCGAGCGAGTGGCGACACTGGCCCACTGTGGGTCCGCCTAGCAACCACTGTCGGCTGAGGTTTCCTTGGTTTCCAGTCGGCATCTGTAAGCTGCTTGCAAGGATAAAAACTCACACACAGAGGCTTAATTCACTTTTGATTTTTCTGTATACAAATAATGAAAAAACTCAGATGTCTATTATATCGAAGGAATAAATTGTCAGGTTTTGTCATTTTTGTTGTTTAATGATAGAATGTTATTTCACACTCACTTCATTCATAATAAAGTTATAAAATTATTCAAATAATGATTAAATATCAATGTATAATGTAATAACAGCCGATGTGTTTAATTACCCAATCAGCTCACACGCATTTTATTACAAAGTGAATTAAAACGAAGGTACTCAATTTTTTTAGGTTTTATTCACGTACAAGTCTGCTGCGACGAAAATATGTTTCGGCTTCCACTGTGTTACCTAAAACCGCGAGGTAGCTGTAGAGCTCGTGGGGATGGTTTCTTGGCTCCTTTGAGCAGCGCTGTGTGCTCATAGCACGGTCCGTCGAACACACATTTCATATCCGACAGCGGCGGCCCCTACAGACGTCTGCCACAATCCTCCGCAGTCTGCCCGATACATTTTAATATCCCGCGACTAATGTTATGGTCGAGAGGACCGTACTGCCGCTTCTCCAGAATGGGGTGGATCGCCATTACAATATCCGATCTCCGTTCCTCTTCTTTGGCCACCTTTCAAGAAAACGTAGAAAGTTAGTCGGTTTGCTGTTGTACACGTCATAAAATCTATATCGACTTACTTGTTTCACTGTTCTCTCTGATTCTCCTCCTTATTTCGGTTTATCTCTCGCCTGATTTCATACCCCGTCGTCCGAATGTAACGACGCAACTTAAACTGCCTATTCAGACTTGTCTTACTTAAGAGGCCGGTAGCAATGGTCAATAAGTGATATGGTGCGTAAAATAAGGGAATGTATTAAAAAATATTTTTATCCAAAACTATGAAATACTTTGTATAGTTTGGACCAGAGTTCTCAGGGCCTTGATGAGGCTTCGTTGAAGTCACAACGATATGAAGTAACAGCGCAACATTTTACTGCAGAGTGGATAATCAATTTTGTGCAATAGTTAGTAAAACACAAGAAATACTTTAATGATAAGTAAGATTGGAATAACCTGTAAAATCAACTAAGTATTCAACTTTATTTAAGATAAAAACTTCGGTTACAGAAGCGGCTACTTGTAACCTCAGATGTTTGACGGTTTGGCCACTACGCTCAGATAATGTCGAAAGGAAGAATTCGACCCGAAAATCAATTGATTTATACTGAACTAATGCGTGGCCGACCCCGGCAGCGTAGGGGTAACGTGCTTGCTTCGCGTTGCAGGGGTCGCCGGTTCGAGTCCGGCCGAGGGCATGGGTGGTTTTAATTAATTGTGTTCGTCTTGTGTCGTCCTTTCAAAAGAGAGAAAACAATCGCACTTGGATTAAATCTATACATTGTAAAATGAACAAAACACATTGAGCTGGCTGAATGGCTAACATGGCCGAATGCCATGATAATAATAATAATAAAAAAACTAATGCGTGACTTCATGACAGACAATGTGATGATGGATGATAGTGTTAGGGCGATTGGAGTAGTTACGTATGAAGTTACATGGTAAATTTATCTGCATCTAAATCTACTTACGATGAACCGCTAACTACCAACTTGTTTTACTTTATTTCGGTTAGGAAATTTTCTTAATATTGTACAGTTAAAATAAGCTGATAAAATGATTTCTTTCCTGAACTTCGGCAGGCCACAAAGACGAAAGAAGGTAAGGGATATTCAAAAATCTTGAAATGATTTCGTAATATCGTGAAGACAAACATGTAAGACGAATGACGATGTTTTAAGTGATAGTATATTTTAAAAATGGGGGATCATTAAATAGCAACTACGCCACCAGACAAAAAGACTAGATCGATCACATTTAGGTTCTTCTTTGTTTGATGTAAGGTAGCCGAATCTGCTACAGGAAGATATTTTCAAAATGTTACAATAAAGTTGAAGGCACATTTGGCCGAGATAATCTAATATTTTAAAATTGTGTTGATAATCTAAGAATGGTTTAAAAATGTGAATGTGGTTTTGAAGTTTTCGCATTCTTCAACACATTTCTTTCGACAATAATACACTGCTTGGCAAAAAAAGTAAAGGACTTAGATGGGAAGAAGCAATTGAAATGAAAATTTATATGTTGATAGAGTATGTGATTACAAAATCGAGTCAAAATTAAAAAAAAAAAAATAGGCAGTATGAGGCCACTTTTCTGTATGACGGTGCACCCCCTCTTGCCTGGCTGTTTGACTGATTCGGTTGGGAAGGATGTCAAAAGGCCGTTGTATCCTCTCCGGAGGTAAGTTCGCCCACAACTGTTTTAACTGGTCCTTGATATTCTGAATACTGGCACTGGAATGGAGTTGACGTGCGAGCTGGACCCATACATGTTCTATCGGGGGCAGATCTGACGATCTTACTGGTCATAGGAGTACCTCAACATTACACAGAATGTTCATAGAGACCCGTGCCATGTGTGGAGGAGCATTGTCCTGTTGAAAAATATCACTACTGTATTGTCGCTTAAGAAGTAACACATGAGAACACAGGATGCTCTTGATGTAGCGCTATGCCGTCTGAGTTCCCTCAATCATTGTCAGCCGTGCCCAGAAGTCATTCCCGATGACTCCCCACACGATGATGCCAGCGGTAACACCGATGAAACTCTTCGAAACATTAGAAGGATGGGACATCTCATCAGTTCTCCGCCATACTAGCCTACGATGGTCATCCGAAGTAGAGCACAACCGCGATTCATCGCTGAAAACAATGGGACACCATTCGTTATTGTTGGCTATCGTATGTCGTATGTAATCGCGATATATTTAATTAAAAATATGAAAAAAAATTTAAAAATTTCAAGTAACTGGATGCTGCCGATAGAATTGAAAACTTAAAACTATGAGTATAGTACGCGAAACTCGTCTTACTTATAGCTACAGATATACTAAATAACAATAATAATTCCGTGTGGTTGTAATTATCTGGTGAGAGGGTTTCTATTGGCTGCGCAATCCGCCCCTGTCTTACACGCCTTAACCTAACCCGGTAGTGCTACCAGGTTCAGGGAACCTACAGTTTAACGTGGAAATCGAAACACGGAAGCGTTCTGATATACTTCACATTACATAGGAGGCTGTGTCAGAGTTGGAGGCCCAGTAAGGTTCTATGAAAATGCTCGCCGAGACTGGGATTCGAACCAATGACCTTTCGTTGTTCAGTTAGACACTATAACCATTGAGCCACCAGACCGCTGTAGATTTCCTGTTAACGTTAGCATTTCGGTGACGTGAACTCATTAGATTTTATTCATCCAAAACTCTGCCAACTTGCATAAAGAAGTTTTTACTTCAAAAACTAGAAATATAATTTCACAACCCGATGGTTCGTGGAATCTTCCCGAGGAAGATTTACTAAGCTATTGTGTCAGAGGCAGGAAGGTCAATTCCCTTCGTCAAGGGCCTACAGTTTAACGTGGAACCAAAACCACGGAACGTTCTGGCGTAGTTTATATAATCAAATACAACACCTGCTCACCACGGGATTTGAACCCCAGACCGGTGAGAGAATCTTTCGGAACTAAGCGCCTTAACCGCTCAGGTATCAAATCGCCTTGTTTTGAAGTATACGCTTGTATAAAAATGTGATAAAAACTGTGGGTTTGTATGAACATCGTTGAGATAAATTAAGATGAGGGGGGAAAGGAGGAGAAGGTTAAGGTTTCTGTAAATCAATAGTAAACAGTATTTTTCTATTTGTTTTAAAGTATAAGCATGCAAAGTTCCATCAAACTCGGACACTTAAAAAAAAAAAAATAGGAAATCCACCAGAACAACGTTTCTCTGAACATATAATTTTAAAATTTGTTTGTTAACCTCGAGTTCTCTCCGAACGGTGTGTTTCTTACATGCCACTCGACCTTACGTGCAGACAGCTTCAAGAGAGCGGAGAAGCAATCATCTGTGTTGGCACCCCCAGGGAGGACTGAGCATCGTATGAAAAATGTTCTTCTCATCCCTGGTCTCTTGCAGATTGCTTGGGTGAAAAAAAATAGTATCTTTCAAAACGAACAACTGTCAAGAAAATTACCTGAAATGAAACAAGATAAAACGCCGCTAGGAACTTGCTAACAGCTGGGGGCTAAAAGCAGTTACAGTAATCTCCACAAGGTGTATTCACAATGTTCGTCACTTAGTTTTGTGGACGACTTTGTACGGTATATCAACATTATGATACCGAGGGTGAAAAGGACAACAGTTAGCTGTAGATAATGTACTGTTATTACAGGAGAACTCACCGTCCATATATATTTTTTTGAAATTCCTGGAATTTCCACTTTGAGTTTCTGCTTATGTGTTACCGTTGAGTCTGCACTTACTACAGCACTAATGAACACTATAACACAATGTGAATCAACCTCAGATCATCTTTCCAGACGTTGCCACGGGGGAGGGGGGGGGGAAACATCGCCATGGTAACCGCCTACACTCGAACACGGCCAAGAATTCCATAAAGAGAAGAAAGGAGGGTGAAAGAAACAGGTCATTACCTGTGTGGTTCATATATTTTGATTTAAGAATATTTTGTAAAATTATAATCTTGATGAGTAGACCATGAGTTCAAAGGATGTTCCTGAATATCATCACAGTTACCAACTGATCCTTTGTTTTGATAGTGCCATTATTGCTAGTGGTACTGTAAACTAACCGAGCGTGGAGTGGTTAACGCTCTGGCCTCGCATTCGGGAGGACGTGGGTTCGAATCCCGATCTGGGCATCCAGATTTCGGTTTTCCATGGTTTCCCCACATCACTGCAGGCGAATGCTGGGATGCTTCCTTCAAAAGACCATGGCCGAATTCATTCCCGTTCCTTGCCCCCGTCCTTTCCCGCCTCTAATGACCTCGATGTCGACGAGGCGTAAAGCCATAAGCAAAAAAAAAAAAAAAAAAAAACAACAAACAAAAAATGTAAACCAACTTGTGTTTTGTACTACCTATTTACATCATCAGACTGATTTCAAAGTGTTTTTGTAAATATTTGCATACGTAGGGTAGAATAGGATGAAACAGCTTGAATACTACCAAGAATTTAACTCCGTATACGTTAATTACTTTCGTGGTGCTTTTTGTTTGTTGATTCACCTTTTGTGCAGCACTTAGCTACTGATTCTCCCAGGTCTATTGTTTTCGGAACACTGAATGCAGGGTGGGTGTATGAGCTGCAGATTTATGGATTCAAGCTTTGCATTTAAAGCGGATAATGGAAGAAGCCTCTCACAAAGGAAGGGAAAACAATATTACGTATGGAAGCAGGGCCTTATTAACCCACATTAGCTTCCACAATTCGTTTAGAAGTTATTAATTAGAATTATTGGAGTTAAAATATACTACGGCGATAGGCAAATGAACTGAATTAACAAAAGTTTATTCGAATCGTCGGCTTTAGTACGAAAAGATGAGGAACTTTCTCTTAAATAGTAATATGTAAGAGTTTGCTTGCACTAGAACCAATTTCAGTTACAGCAAATTTTTGGTTGGATAGTGAAATTCTTGTATGTGCCAGATTGTCTTGGCCGGATTTAACTCTTACTCTCTCAACATTGATGCTGTTCTTGTTTAAACAGTGCTTGCACCAAATACCTCATTCTCGTTGTATCTTTCTCCACAGATAACGTGCACTCTGAGCAATTGTGAGCAGCAAAGGTGTCATTTTCGTAAATAACACAACTTTTTTTGTTAACTTTAAATTTTAAACTTTTTCTATCATGTATTTAAAATTTCAGAGAGTAACTTTAATACCATTCAGGAGGTACCTTCTACTCCTTTAACACTTTGCTTAGCATTTATGTTACCATCTGGAAGTTAGCAAGGTTTTATAATGTGTCATTGTAAAAGATATAAACGATGGAAATGTCGCTCAAAGAACATAAAATGTAACTTAAAATTTCACGGTAATAGTTTTTGTAAAAATAAATATCTCTGCAACATTCTTAATTATTTTATCACCAACTTTCTTTATTTTAATAATTTATATTACCAACTTATACGAGATAATGATTAAAAATAAAGAAACGATAATGAAAAAGAAGGTTTTATTCTCTTAACATCACTTGGTTATTAGTTAACATCCAGAAAATGTACTTACAAACTGACCGTCGTTTCGTTGTTGCATCAGCTAACGTTCAGAATGCTTAATGGCTTTTCCTAATAACCACAACGCGCAATGGTCTAATATCATGATACCCAAGAAGCAATTTTTTTTATTGTGATCTTTTTGAGTTAGTACAACGCGTTCTGGCTATTTTTCTATTTTTAAAAGTGCCATAATACGAATAACGTGTTACGGCTGTTTTTTTTGTTGTTTTTTTAAAACCACAACGTATCTTTCGCTCAATGAGTGTTTTCGATCTTTGAGCCTAACATATCTGCTTTAAGTAATTATAATTTTAAATACGTTAGATTCTATTATACATAGGTCTGACGAAATGAAAGAAAAGTAAAGTTCAATAAAACGATTGCGTTTAGCCGAAACATAGTTCCGCCATTGATTTTAGAGATCATTGTTATAACATTTCGTGGTTAGTTTCTAGGTCATTGCGTATGTTTTCTTCTTCTTTTTCTTCTGTATAGGCCGTATTCAGCTGGCTTCCCATTATCCGCACATTTGCAGGCCGGGCCGATCCAGCTACCAAGGAGCGGGCCGTAGGAAGAGTCTCGCCTGTGCTTGCAGGTACGGTGAGCCCTATCCGTCGCCCAGACGGTAACGATCGAAAGCCTTGGTAGCTGAAACGACACTAGGCAAGGTAGTGGGGAGCGGCGAGGGCCAACCTGCGGCGCGTGCTGATCAGTACACTTTGGCTAATGTGGCGCGGCTTCCAAAACCACTAGCCGTGGGAACCCACATTTAGCCCTCGCCGCCTCCCCACCTAGTACCGTTTCAGCTACACGCGCCTTTGATCTTTACCGCCTGGGCGACGGACAGCCGCGCGCCAACCCTGCCTGCACAGGCGGGACACTGCCCTCGGCCCGCTCCTTGGTAACTGTATCGGCCAGGCCGGAAAATGCACGGGTCGTGGGAACTCACCTTAACAAGTGTCGCGTGCTGATCCGTACACTTCGGCTGATGTGGCGCGGACTACAAAACCACGGGCCGGGGGAACCCACCTTTAATGTGACTCCCCACGACCCGAGATATTGCGGGCCAAATTCTACCGATTGCAACGCGCCACAGACAAACCCGCGCCACTTCGGGCAGCAGGCGCGCGGTTCCTGTGACGCGTTGGCTAGTGTCGCTTCAGCCAATCAGCCTTAGAAAAATCGCCTTTACCACTACCAGTCTTCACAGAGTCTTTAATTTCACTGGCCTACGTAAGGTCTTATATGTTGACATTAAGTAATCCCTTTTTTCCTTGAATTCTTTCATCGGGATGTTAACATCTTTTAATTTGCTTTTCATTCAATACATCGTGCACACCATTTCTATTGGTGTTCCGTATAGGTAGTTCGTTTTTGTATGCCCTTGGCCATTCTGTACTAATACGCACAATTCGTTAACACTAGAATACTGTCGGAAATTGAATAATGAAATTAAATGACACGTTCGCCCACACAAAGGACTGAACAGCAGGGGAGAAAAGGGTGCGCACTTCTGCTGCAAACACTGGCAACCACAAGCCATTACGCGTGCCTTTGAAGTTACTGGCTGGCGACGGACGTGAAGAGCGCCACAAGCCAGCACGGGCCAATGGAGCGAGCTCGCCTGGCGCGGCCCACAAACTCACGGGCCGTGGAAAGTCACCTTTATGCACCACGACATTAAAACGTTGCGTTCAGGCAGAGACAGGATGTTTGCCCAATAGTTAAGTATTGTCTCTCCTTTGTTCAAAGGGCACCTATCTTCTTCTTTGGTGATTTGTCTCGGAATCTCATTTTCTTAAGCGTCCATTGACTGAATATGGTGTTGCAGTTTCGGACCCACATTTTGGGTATTGTAGGGGTACCTGCCCTACAGTGATATGATTTGACTTTATGGATCATATTAATGATTAATTGTCACGTTCATATGGATTTATAATTGAAAGGTTTGAATTGTATAGGTATTCTAAAACTATTATTCTGAAAGAATTTTGATTTTCGCAGAATTGCAGTTGAATTGTCACATTGAAACATTTATTGATTGTCGCTGGCAATTACAGGCTTGGGCGTAGTTAAGGTTAGAGTTAACATTAAGACATTCTACATAGCAATGCAACGCCCACAGCTACAATTAGCCATTTATCAAAGTAAACAAACAATGTGTTTTACGTTATGAAACAAATTAAATAATCAATATCAAAACCTCATGGACAAATAATATTCAGTATACATTATAATAAACTTGTGATAACAACATAATATTCAGTTTAATTTATGATATAAACCAGGGCGCCAAAATGGTTCGTAAATACCATTTACAAATTGTACCAAGTGTACTTTTAGAATTGTTCGATGAAGTACAATATCTCAATGAACACATGCGGTTCGAAACAAATCATGTCTTTGTACTTTTGCCTTCTATCTCAGTGGAGGTACTTATTAACAAAATCGAGCACTGATATCCTATCTCAGAGTCGCTTATGGGTCACTAACAAGTTTTCATAAAGTGCACGACCTGTGACTTCGACGGTTAACACATTACCATTGAAGACGTGCGACGACGGCGGCGTGATCCGGAGATGGCTTGCAACATGCGAGATACTCTCCAGCATTCGGAAACCTTGCCAGCCAGATAGTTCCGCTCAGCTTCGGCTGAAGTCAGGAACAGAGTCCAGGACGGCGTCCATAATCAGTGTTCAGAACATAGTGCAGAACCAGAGTCATCTCTCCCGGCGTGGAAGCTCGTAGGAAGACGCTACGCCCTCCAGCATCTCGGGTGTCATGCACAACACAAAATTTCCAGTGTTTAGATGTAAGAACCGTGGAGATTGGCCCGCGGTATTAAAATTTGAAGTCACATGGTCTACGCAACTTTTGGTTCGCTTCACGTTCTTGTGCGTCACTCGCATGATGACCAAGTGTTGTTGAGCGGCGGACAAGTGCCGTTGGAGTCCAGCGGCTACCGGGGCCTCGAAACAGCATATCTCTCCTAAAGAAAGCACTTTGGCAAGCCCAGCCATTTTGTCTGACGGCGACAAACTGACGCCGTGGAGATTACAGACCGTTGTCTCTCACAAAGGACGGCTCGAAATAACAACGTTTCAATAATGTCTTACTTCCGCAATGCCTGCATTCATTTTAATTTACTTGTATAACACATACATACAATTGACGCCAGAGCTTTATCAAATTTATTCTAATTTTAGTAAAATTCTAACTTGGAGTGTGGCGAAAATCGTCACATTACAGTATTAAATACAGGAGCTGGAGGGGGTGCGAAGAAGAGCAACGAAATTTGTTTATGGAAATTACCGCAGGACTTAGTTAATAACTCATATTATAAATGAACTGGATTGGTAGTCCTTGGAAGAAGAGGATGAAGAGAATACTGGGAGTGTACAAAAAGTAGGTTGATAATGGAGTTTGGAGGGATATCTCCCGAAGAATTAGGAGTAATGCATGGAAAAGAAAAGATGATTATGGGTACAACATGGCAGTAGACATGCATAAAGGTGTAATGGGGTTGGGTTGAGTAAGGGTTTCAGTGATTGGAATAAATTCAGAAGGGAATAGGTGAATACCAAAAACGCTGAATTAATTTAAAATTAGGAAATGGCAAAAGTTGATGGATGTAGTTATTTAATACTCAAAATACGTAAGATAATAAGAAAAGGGTAATTGGATGATTAGGAAAATTGACACCGAAGCATGTGCTTCATCACAATTCAATTCAATCCTTCTAAGGAATATTCGACCATCTAAGTGTCCCTCCCCCCTCCGGTTTTCGCAGATTTAGCGTAACAATACTATATATTAAATTTCACTTGTCTATTATACTTAAAATTTTCACAGATATTATAAAGCTATTGCGAAAACGTGAAAGTGCAGCAGTATGCGCCCATTTATGGCTCCGGCGCCGGAAAAACAACTGTAAACGTCAACAAACGAGAAGCATAAAAAACTCAAGGATACACCTGAAAAATGTAATCCATTGATGGTAATGTGAAAGTTCTAAAAACAGATTTTACAGCCTTTTCCATACGTTCCGAATTGTGAACAACTTTCAGAAAGTAATGAGTATTTTAAAGCAGACAAAATGGATGGTGGCTTTGAAATTTTAAGTGATTCTGAATTAGTGTGAGATGCGACCGCCGAGAACAACGTTACTAGTAGCGAATATGAGGACGTCGCTTGGGAAATAATTGGCTGCGGTGAAGCGTAAACAATGCAGTCAAAGGTTATTGATAGACTGAAGAAACTGGAGAAGGCACACTCCCACACTATGGATAATACGCAGTATTGCTCCAGAAAAATCTCGTGAAGTTTTACACCGAATAAAGATGACAAACTTTATCAAGAAGTAACCATAAGACACAAGTTCCATCTTAGTATAAAAAAAAAACTTCTTCCTTTTTTTTTATTTTTTTTTTTTTAAGAAGCAACAACTAAAATACACTCCTTAATGACAGTTTAAATTAAAAAAGTTAAAAAATTTAAATATAAAAATTTTGTTCAACAGCGTTTGGGTGTCCCACAATTCAGATTATAGTTTTGAATAAGCTTAAAATAGTAAATATAGCCACTGACCAAAAAATTATTCAACCCCCATCCTCCCGAACCGAATTCGCTTTACTCCTGACTCTGTTCTGGCAAGATTTCTTGTTTTGGTTTGTTTCATTGCTCCCAACGGAAAACTGGGAGGCGGGCTGTTGTCGCGTATCATGGACCCTTTCCAGCTAAATTATGGTTAGGGGAGGGAGTAGGAAGCAATTCAACCTTGGTCTTTCAAATGAACCATCCCGGTATTCTCTTGCAGTGAAAACCGCAGTCAGGATTGCCTGACTGGGGTTTTAGGCCTCGTTTTCACTAATTCCAGGGAGGAGCGTATTTTTGTTTCCTCCCAGGTTAAGCCTGGAAAGTCTCAGGGACTCTTTTCAGTCTACCTATCCTAAAGGGGAGGGAAGGAGGTGGAAATAGGAATTACTAACGTTAGGCCCCAAAAAAATCCTCCATTAGGTTTAAGTAGGTATTAGTTTTCACATACACATCAAGCAAACTCCTTAATTCAGGCCAACAAACCCAGCTTATGATAAATACACCCAGGCTAGTTTCAAAAAAAGAGATTCAGACATTAGTAATAGGATTCTCTGGCGGTAAGGACGACACGCAGCCCATGATGGAGGAAGTCGGCCGTGGACTGTAAAGGAACCATCCAGACATTTGCCTCGGGTGATTTCGGGAATCACAGGACATATCCTGTGAAGGCTAGCGACGCATTGTCGCAGGCGACAGATCTCCTAAAGAGGATCCTCGCCCACCTAAAAAAAAAAAAAAACAACCCATACACATGAAATATTCATTATCCTGACCGGTTCGCGATTGTAGCAGGGATGATATTTCCCGAAGTAAACCCAACTCTCTACTAAATACAAGTATGGATTAATTAGTCCTCAATTGATATTTCACTCATACAGAAGAAAAACAAAACGACCGTACTGGAATAGTAACCCTATTTGGAATATTAATGTATTGGACTTCTATATATTCAGTCATATTAAAAATTTGACTGCGAGAAGGCAAGTGGCAGAAGATATTAAATTAATATATGTAATAGATTCTATTACGGAAAAATTAAGTTATAGGATGAGTCTTTGTTGCTAAGCGTATCATTGTCACACCGAAAAATAATATAAACAATTACCATCCTGACATGAGCTATCACTACAGTTTCGTTGAAATTGTTGGTTTTTGCTAGGTCCGACCAAAATTGAAAACCTTATGTTTATGGTCTCTGTATCATGGACGAAAGAAGCTATCACTGTGTGCAGTTATGCCGAAATAATATAATACTAATAATATAATACTATAGCATAGGTAAAAATAGTAGTTTAAGTTATTTTGTAATGTTAAATTTCTTATATAGCGTAAAAAATAGTTCAAATCACTAGTTTGAATTTCGATTGTTAAAGCTTTCTGTATTGTCCTATATTAAGGCTTTATTAGGTTTAAAATAACACAGTTTCTTAATTAATAAGTTCCAGAATAGTAATAAAATCAACTGGAAATAATAAATAATAAACATAAGTATTCATATATAGCATTTAGTTACTCACATAAGATACCATAGGTTACATCATCGTTAAGTTCGGCTATCGATATCGAAATCAAGTTTACGATAACAAAAACGTACGTTCTAATAATTCACCTGTTCTGTCTGAAATTTACTAGTGTTTAATTGCCATCTAATATATATATATATACATTTATAAAAAATTTCCTACCTTTTTTTAAATAAAAAACTTTTATAAGTAACAAAATAGTTTATTTTTTTATTTTATATAAACGTTTCTCGGGAAACAAACCGAGTGATGTTGTTGTTAATGTGCATTAACAACAACATCACTCGGTTTGTTTTCCGAGAAACGTTTATAAATAAACAACGCCGAGAAAGATTACATTCATTTATAAAATAGTTGTTATCCACATTAGCACTAAATAGTATCGACCTACCATCTTAAGTTTGTTTCGAAATCCATTAGCTTAAGTTTTATTCATTGGTTCTTAAATAGTTTAATTACCTAGTCGTTTTTCATAAAACTTCAATCAAATTAAATATATATAACAATTCAACAGTTAGTCGAGTATAGCGCCAATCATATTTAGTAAAAATGTTAAAAAATATAGTATAAACTTTATAAGACTACTTTATCAAATAAATTTAAGGTTTGTTTAGAAGATGGTTGAAGTATTTGGGAAAATCATGACTGGAAACTGTGGCGCCTGTCGTAGGTACGTTGCGAAGGGGATGGGTTGTAGTTGGTGTAAGAAGTGGTTTCACTGGGCATGTGGGGAAGAGGAAACGGGGGAAATAAATGAGGCTCTCCCATGGTTTTGTTCACTGTGTCTTAGGGATGATAGGATGTGGGAGATGGGCGAAACGATTAGGGAGTTGCGTGAAAGGATCAGGGTTCTTGAGGCTCGTCCTGTGGAGGCTCAGTTACTGCAGGCGTGGTCTGTGGTGGCCTCGCCTGTGGAGGTTCAGCCTGCGGAGGCTCAGACTGCACAGGCACAGCCTGTGGGGGCTGAGCTTGTCGAGGCTCAAGCTGTAGAGGCAGAAATTAGAGATAGTGGGTTGGAGCAAGTTGATAAGGATGGGTGGGAGCTGGTAACAGGTCGTAGTAGACTCATGGTTAACAGGATGAACAAGCCAGACACTTCAGTAATTGTGGGAAAAAATAGGTTTGACCTGTTGCCAGAGTCAGGAGGAGAAGAGCCTCATGTAGATGTAGGAGTAGGAATAGGTAAGATGCAGCAGACCTTTAGGAATAAGGGCGTGCAGGGCAAGAATAGGAAAAAAAGGGTTCTGCTGCTAGGTAGTAGCCATGGGAGAGGTGTAGGCCCTCTTCTGCAGGATCAGTTAGGTACAGAATATCAGGTCACAAGTTTTTTCGAACCTAGTGCAACATTAGGCCAGGTAATAGAGGATATAGGTTCCCTTTGTAGGAGTTTCACTAAGGATGATAGAGTAGTGATAGTGGGAGGTGCGGGAAATAGTATTGATAGAAACGCGAGTTATAGTATAGAGAGTGACCTGAGGAAGGTGGTGAAGGAGGCACAGCATACCAGGGTGGAGCTCATGCAGGTCCTCAGTCGCCATGACCGGTCACAATTGAACTATGCTGTGAGGCGGGTTAATGTGGAAACGGAAGTGCTACTTGGGAAAGGCATTAGTTCTGTGTTGGGGGTTGTGCCTGTGAACACCATTGGTAGGTGGGGTTTCACTAGGCATGGCCTACACCTAAATAGAAGGGGGAAGGGAGTACTTTCTGAGTTGTTAGCTAAAGCAGTGAGGGAGCCCGTTTCCAGTGATGATGGGATCAGGACTGTGCCTTTTTTAGGTTAGGGGCTGCTGGTGAAGGGTCAGAAATAGATTATCGAAGTGATACTGATTGCAGATTCGCGATGGGGAAAGTCACAGATATTAAAGAAATCGATGAAATGGCTGAAACAATAACTGACTGCGGTAAAAGTGGGAAAGAGGAGATAGATTCTGAAAATGTAAAGCCTGTAGTAAGGGTGTTAATGGTAAATTGTAGAAGTATAATGAACAAAGTAATCGAATTTGCAAACTTAATAGAGATGTATGAACCACAAGTAATAATTGGGGTAGAGAGTTGGTTAAAAGATGAAGTACTAGACAGTGAGGTTTTTCTGATGGTTACAGAGTGTACCGCAGAGATAGAGGAGCAATTGGTGGAGGAGTTAGCAAAAACTACCACAGTTCACTGGCGTTCATAGATCAAGACCATGAGTTACTTGGGGTAGATTTCTGGGGTAATAAAAAAGAAAAAATCAGAGTGTTGGCTGTTTACCGCAGCGGAAGAATGACAGAAGAGGATGAGGCTCTTGGGGAGAAATTAAATTCATACTCAGATTTCAGAGGTGAGAATAGAATGATCATCATCGGCGGGGATTTAAATTTACCAGGTGTAAACTGGGAAGGGAATAAGATAAATAACACAAGGGAACAAAGATTTGCAAATATCTTAATAAGGGAAGGAGGATTTACACAAGTGGTTGAGCAAAACACTAGGGGACAAAATATTTTGGATATATTTCTAATTAAACCCGATGAAAACCTTTTGAGGTATCAAGTAACTGAAGGAATAAGTGATCATGAAGCAGTTCTGATGGATATTAGAGGATTCAGTAAACCAGCAGCCAAAATTGAAGGGGGAAATAGGTACAATTATAAAAAGGCACAGGTTTCAAATTTGAAGAGATATTTCAGAGAACAATTCAACAAATGGAAGGAAGGCTCATGTACAGTAGAGTCAAGGTGGGAAGAGTTCAAGGAGATAATAAGAAAGGGGGAAGAAAAATTTATTCCAAAGCAGAAAATAAAGAGAAGTAGAGAACCTATGTACTATAATAGGGAAGTGAGGAGGTTAAAGAGGTTGGTAAGAAAAGAACATAACAGAGTTAAGAGACAGCAGGGTAGTAGGGAATATTTAAAACAACTAAACAAGGACTTAATAACAGCAAAGAAAATGGCTAAAGATGGGTTTATGAAGAGTATTGTCAGTGCAGGGAGGACCATTGACTGATGCATCTAGAAATTTCTATGGCTATATCAGGAAACTGAGGGGAAGGGAGGGTGTAGAGACACTTATAGATAAGGATGGAGAAGAAGTTACTGACGATTTGAAAAAGGCAGATATTTTAAGTAACTGGTTCAGTGAAAGCATTAGGGATAATGAATCAGAAACAGGAGGGTCTAATTCGGAGAATGAGCTTAACAACACAATTAGAAATGACGATAGTAAAAAATTTTATATCCATCCTGAGGAAATCATGAAGGAAATAAGAAAGCTGAAAAAAAAAGGGGCTGGTGAAGATAATATTACTACAGATATCTTAAAGATAGCCGGATGTGACATTGTACCTTATCTTGAAATATTATTTAAATTGAGTCTAGACACTTGCTGCTTACCACAGGACTGGAAAAGTCCAATAGTAGTACCGGTACATATGGGAGGGGTGAGAAATGGAGTTGAGAATTACAGGCCAATCAGTTTGACATCAGTGGTAGGTAAATTAATGGAATGATTGATATGCAACCACATCAGAAATATATGTGAGGAACGTAAGTGGTTTTCAAGCAGGCAACATGGTTTCAGGCAAGGATATTCATGCGAATCTCAGTTGGTAGGATATATGCAAGATATTTCAGATGAAATGGACAAGGGAGGCCAAATTGATAGTGTAGCACTAGATCTGTCTAAGACGTTTGACAGAGTAAGCCATAAAATGGTAGTAAATAAGGTAAAAACCATTTGAGTGGATACGAAAGTGATTTGCTGGGTAGAAGAATTTTTAAAAGGTAGAAAACAGAAAGTTAGGGTAGGAAATGTAGTATCAAAAGAAGTTGAAGTAAAAATGGGTGTGCCACAGGGTAGCGTATTGGGACCATTGCTATCCATTATTCTAATGAATAATTGTGTTGATTGTTTACTATCTGAAATTAGATTGTTTGCAGATGACATAATGCTGTATAAAAGAATCAAAACGATAGAGGATTGTAAACAGTTGCAGGGTGATCTGGACAGGATATCTAATTGGGTTGGTAAACATGGAATGAAGATAAATGCAAAGAAGAGTCAACTTATTAGATACACAAATAAAAAACAAAAGGTTAATTATGACTATAAGGTGGGGAAAGAATTGCTTGCTGAAGACTTGAAATGTAAATATCTTGGAATTACTTTTGATAACAAACGTAACTGGGCAGGACACATAGGACAGGTGATAGGAAAAGGTTTCAAAGTTCTGCACTTGTTGGAAAGAGTGATGAGGGGATGTACGAGAGAAGTCAAGGAATTGGGTTACAAAACTTTGGTCAGACCATTGCTCGAATATGGTAGTGTAGTATGGGACCCTCATTTTACGTATCAAATACAGGAGTTGGAGAGGGTACAAAAAAGGGCTGCTAGATTTGTTTCTGGAAATTATCACAGAATGCAATCAGTGACGGATATGATAAAGGAGCTGGAATGGGATTCATTGCAAGACAGGAGGAGAATGAGGAGGGTCATGGAAGTGTACAGGGCATATACTGGCGATGAGGCATGGAAAGATATTGCAATAGGTATGAAAAGTAGTGCATGGAAGGGAAAAGATGACCATGACCACAAGCTGGCACTCGATTTCAGGCACAAGGGTGTAGGAAGATTCTCTTTTGTCGGTAAGGGTGTCAGGGATTGGAATGAGTTACCAAGAGAAATGATGAATAATTTACCGAAAACTTTGAAAGAATTTAAAGATAAAATTTGTAGAGGGCAAATGTAGGTAGGTGCAGGATAGGGGGAAGATGGGTGTGTAGGGAAATTGCCACCGGAGCCTGTGCTCCATTGAAATTAAATTAAATTAATTAAAAAATCCATTCATTAGTTTCGCGAACACATATTCAAAGATTTTGGCCTCTCTGTCATCGAGCCTATGTGTTAGCTGATGACGTAAGCTTCATTGAGAGTTGTTTCGTTTTTGCGTGATGCTCGGACAGAAAGACAGACAGATAAACGTTACAAATTATACGGTTTCTGTATCCGTATCACGAACAGTGTACATTGAAATTACTTATTTTGAACTAAATCTTTTGAACAGACACGTTTTCTACAACTTTACATTTGTGGATATAAAAATTGCGAGGACTATTGGGATAGACATGGGCACAGCTGAACTTAAAAATTTACAGTATATAACTTATACTTTTATAAATTATACTCACAGTTATTTTACTGAATTTTGTAATTGATACTGAATCATTACATTGTTCACATTTTTTGTTAAGACAGTAATTATTATAAATCACGACCAATATATTATTATTATCATCTGTAATTTGACCCTATCGGATCACGCAAAGCCTTAACCATTCAGTTTTCTAAGTTTCCATAGATTTCATTTTTTCTCCGTGGATTTTCTTCCTTTCTTCAGTCCACTTCGTCCCCGGTCTCTTAATGACTTCATTCTCTGGCGGTACTTCCCACTTGTTAATTTTTTCGATGTATGTTTGTCTACGATTTCCGATGAGTTTGTGTGGACTTTTACCAGTTCTTTTTTGATCTGCTGGACCCAGGACATAGTTTTTAGCTGTTCTATGTACGTCACAATTTTTATGAATCAGTCTTGTTGCTGGAAGTCTGAGGATATGTCCATAAAATCTTATTGTTTCCTGATGTCTGCCGCGAGGTTTGACAGTGTTTCTGTTGTTTTTCGAGATTTAAGCCTATGTCCGTCGTATATAATATAACTAATTAACTATATCGATTATTATTGTTCTTATTCAAATCGAAGTTTACTGACATTTATCTCCCTGATGTTGGTTCATCACAAAACTCGTGAGAAATTTTAGTAAATTAATCATGGTAATTTTCAAGAGCTTCTCTGGTGCACGTGGACGACCTAATACGCACTGCTAAAGAAGTAATAAAACTAAAAGCAGTTTTAATTACTGGTTCACGTAGAGCATGAAATACCTCTGTTCCGAGCTGAAGCGGAAGCAATGAGAGCAGGACCTGAAGTTAAATACATCCACAGAGAAATAGCAACTCATATTTTATCTCCGTCCCTTTTTCCGCTTTAAAATGGCTGTCCTACTAGCTACTTTGATGTACGAAAGACTCGTCCCCAAAATAATAAAACAACAGGAGAGGTGTGGAGCTATTACAGATCTCAGAAGAGTCGGCTTTGTTGACTGCTGTGTAGTCATAGTCAGGAGTCTGTGGGATGCTGGGTATTTTAATGAACACACGGCACTGTTGATCTTCAGGAAACCGTGGTGAAATTGGGAACACAAAGACTGCGAAATGAGTTTGCATCGTATGCTGTTTAGACGTCAGTTGAGCATTTCGGTTACTTACTATCTCATTTATCTCACAACAGACTCCTTTTAACACAGAGCTCTTTAATCTGCACGCGGTATGATCAAGTAATATACGTTAGACGGATGTTGCAGAAACGATAACAACAATAATAAATCATGGGATTCTACGATAACCGTGGAGCCGCAGTTTCATGCTGGATTCTTGCGTAAATCGACGAGATAAACCGGAAGTAAAGAATGAAATTTTTTGATATCTCGCTTTGTTCTCGAGATATTGTATCTCAAAATTGACCTGGTTAGATTGAAATGCGGTCTGGACCAAAAGTAAAATTTCGCCATAGCTAAATTTGATGATGAATTCGTATGTAACGCGACGAGAGAAATCGAAAATAAAGAATATTTTTTTATATCTTGCTTAGTTCTCTAGGTATTATAATCTCAAAAGTGAGGAGCTTTGGTTGAGATCCGGCCAGGACAAGAAAAACAAAAATTCTCCAAAAACTATATCTACACGGTGGAAATGCACTATAGGTGTTTTATTTTCATCGTAGTTGTTATTGTTAGGTTGAAATACGGCGTGGACCAGAAGAAACGTCGCCATGAGCACAAGGAAATATACCTATAACTGATTTTTAACTTGTTATATCACAAAAAACGAGCGAGATATTTAAAAAAAATATATATTCTTCACTTTCGATATCGTTTCGTCGAGTTCTACAAGAATTCATGTTCAGATTGTGGCGCCACGGTAATGGTAGAACAGCCATAGATTAATTGAAAAATGGGATAATGAATTGAATTATTTTATGTAAGAATTAAAATTAAAACTGATGGTGGAAGCAAGGACGATGTAAAAAGCTGAATAGCTTTAGCGAAAAGAAACTTCTTGAAAACGAGAAGTCTTTTAGTATCAAATGTTTACCTAGGATAGAGAAAATCTTTTATAATACTATATGTGTGGCACACGGCACTTTATGGTAGGAGAAACTACAAAAAAAAAAATTAATAATAATAAAAATAAAGAAATAAATAAATAAATAAAAAAATTTGAAAAAAATGAACGCAGTTTTTCTCGGGGTTGTATACGTATTAATGAACGTTTCTCGGGAAATTAACCGAGTAATATTATTATCTATATACAATATTTCGCCTATATAAAGCTCCGTCGCCATCTTCAGGTGTAGACGTAAGGCTTGAAGTTTGCCTAGAGCGCATTGCTGAAACACTGGCATGGCAACTACAGACGTTGTTACGTTGCCTAGTAGCATCTCAGACATTATTAGAAGCCCTCGGAGCACAAAACACAGAGCATGGC
>JARYHS010009186.1:240905020-240966271 GCA_031002005.1 Vandiemenella viatica
AACGGTGTTGCCAACTGTACAGCAAATCCCAATTCCACTTTTAATTAATTCCATTTAATAATAATGGTTTTGTTGATCAATTAATTAAATTAAAAAATTAATTTAATTTTTTTTAAAAGAAGGAGTACAAGTTGTACGCTTCAACGTCATTAGGAAGTTCAAATTTGCGCTGTTGATTGACTCAGCGCATCAGTTGAGGTAGCTGCCTCTAATTCTATCGAATATAATCTTATATATAAATATAAAAATAGACGTGTTTTTTCCTATATTTCACTTTTCAGCCACCTACCTAGCACAGATCACTGATGTTTGTGGGTGGAAGTAGCATGGAGTTTCCTGTCGTGCACAACGTTGGCCGAATGCCGATAGCTGTGGGGATGTGGGAGATATAATGATTAAAGTTGGTCAGTGCAGGGCGTTTTCATATTTCGACCAAAAATTCGTATCTCCGTATACTTCTCTTTCCTGCCACAACTACATAACATAGACCTTTGGTGTTTGTGTGTGGTAGTAGAATCGTCTTTCCTGTCGTGCACTATGGTTGTTAGATGTCGGTAGCTATGGGGGTGTGGGAGATATGGGGGTTGAAAGTGGTCGACCTGTGGCAATTTCATACTTCTGCCAAAGACAAAAGTGTCATGGTGTATCACTTTTCAGCGAAAACTATAGATCACAGATAACTGGCGTTTGTGTGTAGTAGTAGCACAGAGTCACCTTTCGATCACAACAGCGGCCGATTTTCAGAAACTGTGGTACTGTGGTAGATATGGTGGTTGTAAGTGGCCGACCAAGGATATTTTCGTATTTCGACTGTCTCCGCATATGTCACTTTTCTGCCACAACTACATAGCATAGAGCATTGGTGTTTGTGTTTGGTAGTAGAATCGTATCTCATGTAGTGCACTATGGTTGTTAGATGTCGGTAGCTATGGGGGTGTGGGAGATATGGGGGTTGAAAGTGATCGACCTGTGGCAATTTCATACTTCTGCCAAAGACAAAAGTGTCATGGTGTATCACTTTTCAGCGAAAACTATAGATCACAGATAACTGGCGTTTGTGTGTAGTAGTAGCACAGAGTCACCTTTCGATCACAACAGCGGCCGATTTTCAGAAACTGTGGTACTGTGGTAGATATGGTGGTTGTAAGTGGCCGACCAAGGATATTTTCGTATTTCGACTGTCTCCGCATATGTCACTTTTCTGCCACAACTACATAGCATAGAGCATTGGTGTTTGTGTTTGGTAGTAGAATCGTATCTCATGTAGTGCACTATGGTTGTTAGATGTCGGTAGCTATGGGGGTGTGGGAGATATGGGGGTTGAAAGTGATCGACCTGTGGCAATTTCATACTTCTGCCAAAGACAAAAGTGTCATGGTGTATCACTTTTCAGCGAAAACTATAGATCACAGATAACTGGCGTTTGTGTGTAGTAGTAGCACAGAGTCACCTTTCGATCACAACAGCGGCCGATTTTCAGAAACTGTGGTACTGTGGTAGATATGGTGGTTGTAAGTGGCCGACCAAGGATATTTTCGTATTTCGACTGTCTCCGCATATGTCACTTTTCTGCCACAACTACATAGCATAGAGCATTGGTGTTTGTGTTTGGTAGTAGAATCGTATCTCATGTAGTGCACTATGGTTGTTAGATGTCGGTAGCTATGGGGGTGTGGGAGATATGGGGGTTGTAAGTGATCGACCTGTGGCAATTTCATACTTCTGCCAAAGACATAAGTGTCATGGTGTATCACTTTTCAGCGAAAAACTATAGATCACAGATAACTGGCGTTTGTGTGTAGTAGTAGCACAGAGTCACCTTTCGATCACAACAGCGGCCGATTTTCAGAAACTGTGGTACTGTGGTAGATAGAGTGGTTGTAAGTGGCCGACCAAGGATATTTTCGTATTTCGACTGTCTCCGCATATGTCACTTTTCTGCCACAACTACATAGCATAGAGCATTGGTGTTTGTGTTTGGTAGTAGAATCGTATCTCATGTAGTGCACTATGGTTGTTAGATGTCGGTAGCTATGGGGGTGTGGGAGATATGGGGGTTGAAAGTGATCGACCTGTGGCAATTTCATACTTCTGCCAAAGACAAAAGTGTCATGGTGAATCACTTTTCAGCGAAAAATATAGATCACAGATAACTGGCGTTTGTGTGTAGTAGTAGCACAAAGTCACCTTTCGAACACAAAAGCGGCCGATTT
The DNA here is from genome assembly GCA_031002005.1 of Vandiemenella viatica. Classification (NCBI taxonomy): domain Eukaryota; kingdom Metazoa; phylum Arthropoda; class Insecta; order Orthoptera; family Morabidae; genus Vandiemenella; species Vandiemenella viatica. Next base: position 240,907,234 of record JARYHS010009186.1, read on the forward strand.
TCAGAAACTGTGGTACTGTGGTAGATATGGTGGTTGTAAGTGGCCGACCAAGGATATTTTCGTATTTCGACTGTCTCCGCATATGTCACTTTTCTGCCACAACTACATAGCATAGAGCATTGGTGTTTGTGTTTGGTAGTAGAATCGTATCTCATGTAGTGCACTATGGTTGTTAGATGTCGGTAGCTATGGGGGTGTAGGAAATATGGGGGTTGTAAGTGATCGACCTGTGGCAATTTCATACTTCTGCCAAAGACAAAAGTGTCATGGTGTATCACTTTTCAGCGAAAACTATAGATCACAGATAACTGGCGTTTGTGTGTAGTAGTAGCACAAAGTCACCTTTCGATCACAACAGCGGCCGATTTTCAGAAACTGTGGTACTGTGGTAGATATGGTGGTTGTAAGTGGCCGACCAAGGATATTTTCGTATTTCGACTGTCTCCGCATATGTCACTTTTCTGCCACAACTACATAGCATAGAGCATTGGTGTTTGTGTTTGGTAGTAGAATCGTATCTCATGTAGTGCACTATGGTTGTTAGATGTCGGTAGCTATGGGGGTGTGGGAGATATGGGGGTTGTAAGTGATCGACCTGTGGCAATTTCATACTTCTGCCAAAGACATAAGTGTCATGGTGTATCACTTTTCAGCGAAAACTATAGATCACAGATAACTGGCGTTTGTGTGTAGTAGTAGCACAGAGTCACCTTTCGATCACAACAGCGGCCGATTTTCAGAAACTGTGGTACTGTGGTAGATAAGGTGGTTGTAAGTGGCCGACCAAGGATATTTTCGTATTTCGACTGTCTCCGCATATGTCACTTTTCTGCCACAACTACATAGCATAGAGCATTGGTGTTTGTGTTTGGTAGTAGAATCGTATCTCATGTAGTGCACTATGGTTGTTAGATGGCGGTAGCTATGGGGTGTAGGAGATATGGGGGTTGTAAGTGATCGACCTGTTGCAATTTCATACTTCTGCCAAAGACAAAAGTGTCATGGTGTATCACTTTTCAGCGAAAACTATAGATCACAGATAACTGGCGTTTGTGTGTAGTAGTAGCACAGAGTCACCTTTCGATCACAACAGCGGCCGAATCTCAGAAATTGTGGTTGTGTGTGATATATGGTGGTTGTAAATGGCCGACCAAGGATATTTTCGTATTTCGACGAAAGGCATGTGTCTCCGCAGATTTCTCTTTTCTGCCACGACTACATAGCATAGAGCATTGGTGTTTATGTGTGGTGGTAGAATCGTGTCTGTTGTCGTGCACTATGGTTGTTAGAGGTCTGTAGCTATGGGGGTGTGGAAGATATGGGGGATGAAAATGGTCGACCTGTGGCAATTTCATATTTCTGCCAAAGACGCATATGTCACGGTGTATCACTTTTGAGTGAAAACTATCAATCGCAGATTACCGGCGTTTTCGTGTGGTAGTAACACAGAGTCACCCATCGATCACAACGTTGGCCGAAATTCGGTAACTGTGGGAGTGTGTGAGATATGGTGTTTGAAATTGGTCGATCATGAATATTTTCGTATTTCATCCAAAGACTTGTGTGTATCCGTAAATTTTACTTTGCTGCCGGAACTATATAGCGCAGAAGACTGGTATTTGTGTGTGGTAATAGTATCGAGTCTCCCATCGTGCACTATGGTGGTTAGATGTCTACAGCTGTCAATATGAAAACTTTACAATCACGAACGAAGTTGTGGGTACCAGCTATTATATTATAATTGTGGAAGTAAGTTTCTGTCTTTTTGTTACGTTTTGACGACTAAATGGCTATATCAATATTGATGGAATTTAACAATGAAATAATGTAGGAAGGACACAGGACATTTTTTCGGTATGAATAACAGTTTTAGTCACGAAATTTTAATAACTTATCGAATGATGAAAGACAGACAGATTCGTGTGTTAGTCTGTAATGTTACGTTGGTTGCTCAGACGCGCAGTCTGTTATTGTTTGATTTGTTAATAAATTTCGATAAGAAACAAAACTTATTATTTAGTATAGAAGTCAATTTGCTCTGCACTGTACTATTCATTTGTGTCTGTATAAAAGTTTCTGGCACCAATTTGTCTTCCTTTTTGACATACCTTACGGACGTAAACCTGGCCTAAGGTGCAAGTCTAGAAGACAATGTGCTGCTATTAGATTATAAGATTCAGATGCTCATGTTGAATAAAGTAGAAAAAAACCAAGCTGAAATAAAGCTGCCATCATTTAACCCCACCACCCCCTTCCACACACACACACACAGACACACATCCCCGCACCTTCGCTTACTTTTCAGTTTTTAAATATGTTGTAAATTGATTCTCTTCATGAGACAGATTAGACGATAGGATGATATAATGATGGCTTTCCATCATATTATGTCGACTCGGTGTTGTTTGGGACAAATCTTACGTTACTAACAGTTTTCTATATCCAATTCTGGCAATGAAACTCCAAGTCCACGCGTACGAAGTCGCGGGTAACAGCTAGTATTTAATAAAATCGGTAATTGAGTATGCAATAAAAACCTGGGGTTCAATTACGACTCTGACATTACGTAAATAAAAACCTAACCAGGTATAGTCTATATATACCTGAGAATAAATTAAACCTTCATATCCCATGGTACCACTACCATTCCAATAATAGTTTGTTTACTTAGCAAAAGCAAATCATAAGTTATTGCCTTCAGTTATATTTTTTGTACAAAATTAAAAATTAATGTAACCATTTTAACAATAAACAAAATAATACAGAAATTTTTGTCGCAATATTGCTGTATCAGAATCATTATTATTACTTTGGATCGGTTAGGAAGGAAACATTTTTACAGAGTTTTATAATGTGTGGAAATTCAAAGTATGGATAAACTAACATGACCAATCGTTTAGGGCTTAATTAATTTTTTACCCACTTCACGATTAATATCACTCATAAGGAGAAGCAGATCTCACTTACAGTCACTCATATCCACGGCCGGACTCGAATCAACAGTGTTAATCAATCACAAGAACATTCTAACTCTAGTTTGAGTACAACGTTCTTCCATCCTTTCGTTCACAGTGCATGCTTACTACAGTTCGCATGAAACAGACAGATATTTGCTAACCGCCAGGCACTGTATGTTTCTGGCTGTCCATCACATTTGGTTATTGATCTTGCGGTACCAGGAGCAGTCGCTGCTGTGGAATCTCCACTCGTAAAAAAGAAAACTCACTGAGGCCCTCTTAACAGACCCCGTTGCTTCCCAGAGCGTAACATTCCTCAGTCTTGACACCCCAGCCAGTAATACGACTGTGGAGCACGACAGCAGCGTTTTATGACTGCGTGACAGAAGGGGAATACAAAATAAACATTTGCACTATCACCGAGCGTGGTGGGTGAACGGTTAACGTTCTGGCCTAGCATTCGGGAGGACGCATGTTTGAATCCTCCTCTGGGCATTCAGATTTGGGTTTTCCATGGTTTCCCCAAATCACTCCAGGCGAATGTCGGGATGCTTTCTTCAAAAGGCCATAGTAAAATTCCTTTTCATTCCTTGTCCCTAGTCCTCTCCCACCTCTAATGACCTCGGCGTCGACGAGGCGTAAAGCAATAAGCAAAAAAACAAACAAAAAACAAAACGTGTGCCTGAAGGGAAACAGTTGATTCGGATAAGCATATGGCAAGAATGACATGAACCTCCACTACCGCAATACATGCGATTGATATGCGAAGTAAAACATAGTGTCAGACACGTCCTCGAAATGCATCGAGAAATAGTTAAAACGATGGAATTAGTTTGAAATAAATAGCTAATGAAAGAAACAAACTTAGGAATTAATTATCAAGACTAGCAAAATCATCAATCTTTAGTGGTTAGCTGTAAACAATGGATTAAGTTGAAACAAGTATAAAAGAAATGCAAGGGCCATTCTTTATTTATATGGAAATCAGTATTGACATTAAAATGCGTGACTCGTTATCAGAACTTGAAAATATGGCAAAGAAAAATGCAAGTGAAATAGTCCGTTAAATCCAATTACAGAGCTTCAAAGACTCAATCAGCATCATTCATATCCAGGAATGACCGAGAGAATAAGATAAAAGAAACAAGGGCCAAAACCGATTCATTTCTTTACTCTTTTTTTCACGAGCGATTAGGGAGTGGAATAGGAAGGAGTTATAGAATGAGAGAACTTAGATTCCAATAGGAGTAGGTATGTATAAGCCGCTCCGGCCATCCTGATCTGGGTTTTCCTTGGTTTTCACAAATCGCTCCAGGCGAATGCCGGAATGATTCTTTAAAAAAATAACTCATGGGCGCCTCCTGCCATCACAAATGGTTACACATTAGGATTGGTGTAATGCACGCTCCGACAACCATTTTTAATGACTCGCAGAGTAATAGTAATAACCAGGAGATCTGGTTTACGCTTTATATATGGTAAATAAATACGTTTAATGCTTTTAAATTCAGAGACGAAGAAATCGTTGTAGTCGCATATTCAGATCATTCAAGTTAAGCTTTTACTGAAGAAAACATTAAGAAATAAATTATTAGAAGTAGTTATACGTCTGACAATTACAGCAATCCCGATACTCGACAGAAGCCTATTTAAATGGGATAACGCGCTACGTCCAGCCATCCCGTTACCATCACTAAACAATGTCACTATTGCTTGCAGATTTGACTCTAATAACAGGTGTTGGATACGATAAAATTTAATCAGTAGGATACAAAACAAGACGGGTCGAATATAAACGAAAATAGATCTGTAAACCACGAGCGTATACAAATGTTTGTCACTCGTAAACGTTCAGCTAAATGGATATCGCCAGGTTTGGCCAACTCCTTAACATGTCAGCAAACAATGATTTTTTGTCGAACTGTGAGCCGAACACGAAACACTTGGAGAAGGAACCGCGAAGTTGCATAGATAATTAGCCGCAAGCTACTACCTGGCTTGAAAACACATGCCAATTGACATGTTTGTTTCCAGAAACTGATAATGATTAGCCAACGGGTAAACCCAAAAGCGCAAGACCATTCTTTAACAACTCATATGTGACATCACATTACGATACTTTAAATGCACCAAACGTTTATGAAGAGCTGATACAGAATATGCTATACATCTAGTGAACATGAAAACATGCGAGTTTAAAGTATAAGTTTAAGAACATGGAATATTTTTTACACAAAAAAGTATAATCCCTTCATCATTGACAAACTCCCTGTTAAACCGTGTTTACATCTTTTCCATAAGGTAATTGTAAAATGCGTTATGAGCAAAATAAGTCAAACAGAAGAGTTAATACTACCTTATGACCTAGGTCGGAATCGAATCGAGAATCATTGCAACCAGATATGACAACTCTTGCCCTTTATTTATTTATTTGTCGTATGGCTAAGGAACTAAGTGATACATATAAATATGTACAATATATTTATTTATTAATTTCGTATATACAATATATACAACGACAATGTTGGTAGCATTCACAAACTGATGTCCAGTTATTGCAGCCATTCTATGAAGGAAGTTGTACCATTGAAAATATCTTGAATGGTCCATCGTACTTCCTTAGAGGGCATTCCTTGATGATGTGCTCCACACTCTGGGAAGGAGCTCCGCAGTCACATGCAGGAGAATCCTCAAGTCCCCACTTATACAGCATGACGTTGCATTTTGCGTGGTCTATTCTTAGGCTATTTAATTTGACCCACTGGTCTCTCTTCAGATGGAATCCCGAAAGTCCAGTTGTGGGATCTTCAATATTTTGATGTTTCACAGAATCAGAGTTCCAGCTTAGTCGCCATTTTTTCTTGACATCGAAGTGAAATACGTCATGGCATACTGGATTTCAGGGTTTAAGACGAGTGTGGGGAGGTCATTTAGGACCTCATGGGTTGGGAGATCCTGTGGATGGTGAGGATGATTTAGTTTTGACCACTCACGTGCCATTGTTTCTTGGCGTCTTACCTCTGGAGGTGGTATATTGGTATATTGCTGACGAAATGTAACTCGGGGACTGGGGTGGATTTTAGTGTGATAGTTATTACTCTCATACACTTGTTCAGAAGGACGTAAATTTTTCTAGTGTGAGTACTACGTTACCACACTGGAGCACAGTACTCAGCAACCGGGTAAACCATCACCATCGTGATGGAGGTTGTTCGCAGTGAGTCCGCATCTGCTCCCCACGAAGTACCAGCAAGCTCCTTCATGATGTTGATCCGTGTTTTAAGTTTCTGACTGGTGATTTCCAGGTGTTTTATGAACGTTAAGGAACGGTCTACGCAGGGTTTCTCAAACTTTTAGGGCGTTAATGACCTCGTTGTCGACGCGCCCTAAATCCACAAAAACAAACAACAACATCAAACTTTTAGCTCCACGTCCCGCTATAAAATTTCCCAGGCATTGGCGAAACCCCTTAGCAAAAAAATCTCCACTACTGCCAACAATGCGTGATATTCACCACTGAGCGTGTTATACGCTTCAGATAGCCAGTCCGCCATGACGTCATTACGTAAATCTTGTCGCGAACCCCTAAGGGTTCGCGTACCACACTTTCAGAAACCCTGGAACCCTGGCCTAAGGTGATGCTAAGAAGCTTGCCATTACCGTACATGACTTAAATTTCTCAGGTTTCGTGTTTGTTTCCTGTAAGTTTTCAAGTGTTCAGTGATAATCAAGTTTCGTAAACTTCGGTTTATTTATTTCTTACCTCATTGTTGTTAAAAAAAATCTAAAATACTTTGTCTCTACCTTTCCTAATACTCCTATGTCTCACAATAGATAAGGAAAGCCTATGTTGGTAATATATGTAATGTAATACAACAATATTGATAATAATTAATATAAATATATATTACAGAGACTAGGTAATGTTGTATGGAATACCGAAATACAGATCGACCGAATCCAAAAAATAAAGAGATGAGACGAATTAAGACGAGACGAGACGTAAGACAGAGAAGTTTTAATGTTATGAGAGACTGAATCAAATGTGAAGGACACACTATAAGATAGTACACATGGTGGGCTGTCTATGGTAAAATGGTGATTAATATGGTGACAACAGCTTTATTATGCTAGATTGAAAAGTGTGTTACATGGACGTTTATAAGTTGTGTATTGACGTTTTGTACAGCGTAATAATACTTGTAAATACGGTGTTATCAGGTGCAGACTAAATCATTAGTGAGATATAAAAGTGAAAAGATACCGAATTTCGAAAGAATAAATATTCTACTCCAGGCTGCACGAAGCCGACTGAAAGCGGTAACCTATTACAGATGCGGAGGCAAATATGATTCTCTTCGGTTTAAGGAAATAGTAATTCTGAGGGAAATACAACAATTACATGAGATCAATACATTTCTTACTTTGATAGTATCAACTTACTTAACGCCTTTATTTTATATTAAGATACGAAAAAAAGCTAAGTACGCAGCACGGTGAAGGCTCCACGTGCAGTATACCAGAAGATTAAAATTAAAGCAGCAAATGTGTAAAGTGACAGTTGCCACGTGTCTGGTAATCGTGTAAGTTATATGTCCGTGTGCGTTCTGCGAAAAATGTGAAAAAGGGAGATCAGCGCAAGGTTTGCCTCTAGGATTATGAAACGCCAAAAATCCTGTGATGAGATTTGGAAACACGGCCAGTGTATCTACCGAACTCCAGCACTGCCCAAATGTGAGCCCACGCTCAGTAAAATATACGTATCAGGCAAGTACGCCTGTTGACAACACGTGAAATGAAATGCCATAACACTGAAAGAAAAGTATGTATTGCGTTTAAATTAACATATTAATTATTAGTTGCTTTTTATTAAGTTGTATTAGTTCATGTAGATGTTTTCGTAAAATTCTTTACCCATAGATAAGATAAATGCTTTAATATGCGAGCGGCAATGTTAATGGAAGTTTTGATTACACTTAAATTTACAACTGGCATTTGACGTAATTTAAGTTTTTTAAATAATAATGTTGCTGAAAACATTACTTAATGCCGCAATCTGAGCTGTCTGGACCACGATTAAAACTAATATTGTGCAGAAAAATGTCAGCTATTAAGATATGTTTTAAATATACTTTACTTTAACTGACACCGTGTTACTGAGGTGATTATTTCAGCCGCCGCATGTAACTACTGTCAGCCACTCAAACGTTGTAATGTAGATCTGAATCACGAAATACAAAAATGTACGATCTCGTGAAGATTTTCTTGTTCTGACGTCATCCCCGTTTGGACGCTTGGCGGTTCCCAAGGAGGGTGTACCCCTCCATCGCAATTCTCTTTGGAAGATGAAGTGAGTTGGTTTTTCCGCTGCCTTCCCCAGAGTGTGTTCTTACGTGTCAGTGAAAGTGTTGATGACTGTGACAGCGTATGTATTCAGTATAAAGCGCTGTTTGTATTGTGTCAAACGAGAGCTGAAGAAAGGAGAGGGTCGGCCCATTCAGCCCCACTCTTCCGAAAGACAACTAAGGCCGCCAGACTTAACGTCCCCATTCGAATCACCATCAACAGTGTACGTACCGCGGAGAGGTTTGAGAATTATCTCAGGACTGTTGTTGCCGAATCTGGTGATTAGGAATTGTCCGCCACAACCTCTCCTACCCTGCCGGACAAGTCGTGATAGGGATTACTGCATTCCGCCTGGAATTTGCGTCACAATACTGCAGCAGTCAAATTCACAATACTTTCCGAAGTACATTTAACAGTGTCATGCTGGTCCAGGGTGTATTACAACCTAATTTCTGTTTGAAAATAGTAGTTCAGGCTCTATCACAAAGGAATTACTGCTTGAAAAGTAACACGTCTTGCGATTGACTACAGCAATAGTATGACGTCATTAGTGAATGTTGTTATAGCGGAATCACGTTATCCAATAGAACCTTCTGATGATTAAAATTTCTGCCGCTATCTGGATTCGAACCAATTAACCCAATCAGGTTGCCGCAACCAACTGAGCCAACGGGTCGAGCAGATAATAGATCTCTAAAAATATTACGCTCCTTGAAAAAACTGTCTTACAGTTTCAGGATTACTGGAGATCGCGATTCCGGCAGGAGTTGTCGTCATAATAATGAAGTGGTCAAATTCAAGACGCCACTATAAATTCTTTCCGAAGTGCATTTAACGATTTCATGCTGGTCCACACTGTATTACAACCTAATTTCTGCTTGAAAATAATGGTCAAGGCTGTATTACAACGGAATTATTGCTTGAAAATAATACGTCTTGCGACTGTCTACAGCAGTATTCCAACGACATTACTGAATGTTGTTGTAGCGAACTCGCGATTTAATTTAATTTAATTTAATTTAATTGCAATGGAGCACACGCTCCGGTGGCAATTTCCCTACACACCCAACTTCCTCCTATCCTGCGATCTCCAGTAGACCCACAGTTTCTTTAAAATATCCGCATTTACTAAGCTGACAACTTGTCACTGATTGGTGAGTCGAAGTAGGATTCACTGAATGTCCGTGTGCAGTGTTATTTCGTCATGTTGGTGAGCGTGCTAATGACGCTGTCCCGTGCGGTGTCGGTGCGAGTTGCCTCGTCACGGGCAGTCAGCAGTGGCGGCCGATATATACGGCGGCGCTGGCTGCGTGCTGACACTCAGCATGGAGAGCTACAGGGGACGCGTCGCCGTGGTGACGGGAGCCAGCGCAGGCATCGGCGCAGCCATCGTCAAGGCTCTGCTCGACAGAGGACTCACAGTCGTCGGACTCGCCAGGAGGGTCGACAAGATCAAGGTAAGTTCCACTCACACATCCAGACTAACCGGGGTTACTGGGAGAAATTGCGGTCAAAGTATTGCAGTAGTCAAAAGCAAGGCATCGCTAGAAATACTTTCCGAGGTACTTTTAGCGGTGTGTTGCTGATTCTGGGTATATAACAGCCTAATTCCTGCCTGAAAATATTACGCCTTGTGGTTGACTACGGCAGTATTACTTAGCGGGGAGCAATATTGTTGTAATGGAATCGCAGTCTCCGGTAGATCAGACCAACCTTCAACTGCCCTGTCCGACAAACGCCACGAGTTCACGCGGGAGGATTTTTACGATCAGCCAGCTCTGCGGTAAAGTTTCTTTGTATAAAAGTTCTCGGATCGTGTCCTCTGTCTGGTATGGAATTTTCAGACCCCTATCGTGGCCTTTAGCTCTGGCAAATTTGATTTCTGTATTCAAAGCCGTGATTGCCGGATTATATTTAATGACCACTTTATAGCAGAATTTGGCGACTGTTTGTTTTAAGGTGACAGTGGCAGCTGCAGTTTGAATTAGTTATTTACACGTCATTCTCCATTAACGTTTTGTTTTTGATTAATGTTTAGTAAATTTTCCTTATTTTTTGATAGCGATGCTTATCGCCAGCTGTGAAGGAAATAATCCTGTCTGTGGAGCTGAAAAGATAATACGTGATAAAGTCATAGATCGCGCACAAATATCTCTGGCACGTATGATTAAACTTCATCAGAAACTTTTTTTTTTCTGCTGAGATGAAAGCGAATGAATAATGTTTCAGTAACCTATCACTAATAGGTGACTTCACGGCATTCATTATTTTAAGCAGACTATCCCTTTGCATTGTGGAAACGTTGATAGGTGAAATCCACCGTAATCTCCGAGCGAAAGCCGATCTTTTCTTAATTAAATGTGCTACGGCGTTGCTGTAACATATACGAGAAATTATATCTTCATTTTATCCATAATTCTTCATATCAATTATATCTTCACTCCCTGTTTGTTATTAAAGATGTGTATGTTTGGTCAGTACCTTTTAGCATATAGTAATGTAGGCTACTATGTAGCAAAAGTAAAACAAACGGGTGCTGTTGCAGTTTTGGTCGCTATCAGGTTATGTAGTTTTAAGGACCGATTTTGCAACTCGATGAGTTAATGAAACAATGAGCATCTCCTTCGTCCAAGACATTGACATATTAAAAATACCTGCTAAGACCGTGTGGAAGACAGCGAATCCATCTCTCAAGACACGTTGCTATACAATATGCGAGCAGCTTAGAGCCAAAAAATGGAAATGTACTTGTTAGAATACTGTTGATTAAGCACAGGTAATTAATTATCTGTCGTGAATCGTTGTTGCGCATTTGCGTATGTGGGGTCCACAAACCGAAAGTTGGTTAGATCCTTCGAAGGAGCTGTACTAATCAAAGATAGTGTTGGTACTGCCAGTTGCATTCATTCGTGTTTTTCAGTGTGGAGTATTGTTCTCTATATTGCGTATGTAAACTTGAAAGAAGGTAAAGAATGTAACTCCGTTCTGGCCTATCCAATTAGCCAACATAAAAATTCTTTCCTTTTCACCAATGGAATTCAAACCAGCTAATTCAGTATCGAGAGCCAGAAACCATCAGAATGAAAGCAACCTCTGCCAACTGACAAGAATACCGTAAACAAGATATGAAAAATATTAAAGACATAATGTAAACAACCGTAATAGAAAGTACTCACTGCAACAAAATTAGTTTTATTTTTTATACTAACTGAATACGCTAACAAATTAAAATCACAAAAAGTCAAAGTTAAACTGTAAGAAATTTTAATTTTATTATTTTGGTTGCGAATATTAATGCTCTTAGCCATTTAAAATAAGAATTTACGTAATTATCGGGTAGCATGGATTCAATCATAATGACTCGACTCGTCGATCATTTCCGTAATGAAGGGAAAATTTTCGTTCAGATAATGTGATATGTAGTTTCAAGCTCGGTACTAAAATCCTCAGTGGCTCTATCAGGGTTCAATATTTGCCAGGTTTGCTCAGAATAGTCTACACTTTATCCAAGCACAGCAAAAAAAAAAACTACTTTCTGCTAGCTGCCGATCGAAAATATAGGGTCCAGTGACTATAGATGGTATAGATGGTATTGCGAATAAAGACTTGCTTTAAATTCAACACAGGAATAGAGTTTTATGTTGTAACGTGACGCGCTGTCGCCACGTTTTAATGTGCATTTTTTATTATATATATGTCGGATCCATCCGGGAAAGATCAGGAATCGGGCGGGTTGAATGGGGTACCCGGTTAGAGGCAGATGGCTCGTCAGCGTAGGTAGGCTGTGGATATCCCTCGGACAGTGGAGAGTAACTACGAGAACACAGCGGATACAGGATCCGGTTTATTAGACTCAGTCTCACAATACACAGTGACAGATAACGGAGTGATGTCGCCTCGGTGGTCAAGCAGGAAGAGGACTCGGTGTGCTGTGCGCCGCCTTTAAGTAGCCCCTCGTAGATGTCGCTGCGGCGCTGCTCGCTGCGTCTGTGGCGCTGCCCGCTGCATCTGTGGCGCCCTCTAGCAGCTATCCCCATACTCAGGTCCGACATATATATCATAATGTTAGAGTAATTTACATAAATCTTGGGCGACCACCTAACTAGATTTTTGTTGTAATTTTATAAAATACGCAAGATTCCAAGTGAGGACTGTAATGAAATGGTGAACATACAGTGTATCTTGGTAAAGCGAATATTAAAGAATTATTGAGCTATGTAGGCTTGAAGCTAATCGTGGTCTTCCCGAACCATGGCGACAGGAAGTCGCGGATTTAGGGTTTGGCGGACGACACACTCTGCTCCCTGGGGGTGAGCGGTCAACAAGGTCACTCACCTGGCGGGAAATGCCTGCCGTCCGAACACAGAGTCGTCCCCGAACGTAGCCGAATATGTCCGACCTCTGTGAGTTACGCGGGGCAAATAAGATATCGGGGATATGACGTGACATTAGGTGCCAACCTGAAGATCCAATCCAAATAAGCGTATAACACATTTTCTGTTAAATGTGATCTTCGAGACTGCAAGGGGTGGAGCCAGTAGTTTTCCTCGCAGACCGAAGAGCGAGCAGCTGGACCTTCGATTCCATGCGAGTCTAGTCTGAGGTGGACTCGGAAAATTGGCTTCTCTCGCCAACTGCCGCTGTACGACTTCTGGCTGCCGGCTTCCTGGAGCAGGCTTATCACGGCGACACCGCCAGTAATGCGATGATGCGCATTAACAGACAGGACGTGTCTGTAGCCGCCTTGTGAGACAGTCACACATACCGTGGGTCATCTCTGAACACCGCAGAACTACAATGGTAATTTATTACGACCAAGCCATCTGATTGTGCATCCCGTGAAACTGAAACCTTTAGCGACTTTGAGAGGATAGATCCATGTTCTAACTTTGTAGTTGAAAACTCCCCTGAGCTAGCGACATAATTTGCCAGAACTAGTTATTTTCGAATGATATATTGTTCATTCGTGGCGCCCATGATTTTCTTTTAACTGTAAAGTCACAGTAATATTATACCTTTGTCTGAGGTCGTCATAACTTGTATTTTTCTTGTTTCCAATTGACATTATATCTTATATTTTAATTCTGAGATGGATTTAAAAGTAAATATACAATATTGCTCATGACGGCTAATTGTACCTCTGAGTGTTGCTTTTATGATTTTGCCAATTTGTGTTAATATTAACGGTAAATTCGCTCAGACTTGTAATCGCCAATGATAAGAAATAAATTTCATATTGTGACAATTTTTCCTATATTCCAACTAACATCGAGATTCTTGCAAAATTAATAAATTTTCACTCCTTCATAAAAATTAAAATTAAAAATCCCCTTTATTAATCATAAAGGTATGGCAGATAATTATAACGTAGTTTGCCCACCAAGGCACCCGCTACAATGTGCCAGTTCTCCTTGATTCGAATTTTACTGAAAATGAAAGTCAGTGTCGCGAGAATTTATGGCACCGTGGTACCGGAACGAGTTGGCAATATACCGACTGTCATTCAAGGTCCTTCCTCGTGCGGCCTCCACTACTCACTTGCCGACTATGTGACAAGTGTTCGCACTTGTTAGCACATAAACAAAGACGCGGACGAACGACTCTACGCCTGCACAGTACCCACCTTTGTAAGTTTACCCTTGTAGAAGACAATTAACCTTCTCACTGGTTTTTCAGCGACGGAAAAAAACTATTGTTGAGTAACTTATTTCAGACAGGTAGATACCCTCTTTCCAACCGATCTATTCGTTAATCCCTGACATACACAGTTCAGAATTTTTCTCGTTTATCTTTTCAAATGAGCTTGGTGACAACTTGATAGGCTTGATGTATTGTTCGTAACTGATAAATATTGTCTTCACAAACAAAATAATGCACCAACACTTGTAAACTTACACATTTCACAGAAAAAGTGGTTTAGAAACTTTGGTCTGTTTTAATATTCCATCTTCGAAATAATGTAAAGCATTACCCTCTCGAAAAATGTACCTGATATATATGAGCAGATGATAGTAGTGGCGATATAACTGAATAAAAAAATGGAACCACTAAAAATCTGGAAATTGCAGAAAAAACATTAGTGAGTGTTTCTTGTTTGAAATATTACTATATTTATTTTGTGATACTATCAGTAGGCAACAATAATAATAATATACATGAACTCTATTTAGAAAGTTTATTTAAGATAGGAAATTTTGAAACATTTTAGAAACAAGGTTTTAATAAATATATCAAATCTGAACAGAAAATTTTAAGATACACAGTTTTGTAAAGTATTAAAAACCAATAAATAAAGGAATTTATTAATCTGGTTCTTCTGAGTTATATACAAACGCCAAAAATTCTCGAAACTGTTGTTTTTTAAAATGCAATGCTAAGTATAAAATTTCATTAAAACTCGATTAAAATTTATAGAAAATGATATTTCGTGACGAACCCTTCTCCCTTCATGCTAACCAAACTCGACAAATGAGGTACCACATTAAACATAAAGTTCTCTGCTCGGAATGGATTGTTGACTTGGAATTGCACATTGTATTATTATTCGTTTATAATTCAAAGTTTTTGTCGCTAGATTTTTTTCCTTTTTTCCTGGATGCGTTGATGCGGCACGGGTGTCATATCTTTTCTCCGGCTACAACATTCCATATTTCAATCAAAGCAGTACATATTTAAAATACTATACTAACACGGTCAATCAATTTGGAAATATAAAACAATTAGTCAAAAAAGAGAGATTTTTTAATTCAGATATCACATTTTCAACCTTGATGTGTTATTCTAAACTTTTCATATCGTCCTTAAATGTTCCACTCTTTTGTGTTGTGCTTCAGCACAAAATTTACTAATAAATAAAACTGTTATTTTGTTTTTCATCCTGTTTTAACCATCAACCTCGCTATTAAAGTTTAACGCTTAGTGGTATTTAATTCACAAGGATAGTTGTTTATCTGTACATTCAGATAGTTCGTTCACTAGAGTCTACAACGAATCGTTATTTCATAATACTATAACAATATTTTATACTTACCAAAATTTTAAAAGATAAACACAATCCTATACACCACGAAAATGGTAAAATCAATTTACTATTTCTGTTACATACTGTAAGTTATTACAACCCACTACTAAAAACTATTACCCAACAATACTAAATAACTAAACAACTTGAATTTTCAACAGTCTAGTTCGTTTATCGCTGGCTGGCATCCGCTGAAGAATAGGCTTCGGTAAATTGCGGAAGCCACACTCCCGGCATCAGCGTTCCACTTAGCTGTTTATAATATTTCTTGTCCATTTTTGGTATCTTGACTCATTCCTAATATGGTTTGCTGTATCCTGAGAGGTTGCTGGCTATGCTGAAGCCGATACCAATCCCTCGCTGCATCCGATGAAGCATCTGCCAGCTTGTCCAGTTGTTCCCAGAGGAAGTTGTCTATCAGTATTTCTGAGGTAGTTTTTTGCAAGAATAACGCAGAATCAAAAATCATTCATCAGGACTTGGCCGGCAGAGTAGGAGAGGTGGAGATGCACAATCCCTAATGATGAACAGATTGAGCGCCAAAGTCCTGGGATATATCCCAAACGCCTCCGCAGTGCGTATGGGGTGAGGGCATACCACACTGTTGATGGTGATTGGTCCGTCTGATGGGGGCTTTATGCTTATGGGTTCTATTGGTTTCTTTCTGAGGAGCAGACCTGAATGAGTAGGCACGGGTTTTAAATTCTCTTTTCTTTGATCTGTCATTCACATCACAAACAACTCTCTACACCGGATACATACCTCATCTCAGTTATACACACTTAACAAACATTGTCACACTGGGGAAGCAACTAGAAACACGCCAGTCCATCTTCCGCTGGAGGTTACCAGTGAGGGGTAAACATCCCCTACACTCGGACGTGGCTATGACACTCGTAGAATGAAAAATTATCGAATAATACTATTTACAGAAGAGATAATGTGCGTCGCGTATCTTCATTAAACCACTTTTGCATTGCAATGTAGTCTTCACGGGTGTACCGCCGGATAGTGTTGTGGAAACACAATATTTCGACGGCTGGCTCTGCCGTCTTCTTCAGGTGATGAGACATGTGTAATGGTCGGCTGACCCACAGATACTGAGAGCGGGACCCGAACCATCTCAGTATCTGTGGGTCAGCCGACCATTACACATGTCTCATCACCTGAAGAAGACGGCAGAGCCAGCCGTCGAAATATTGTGTTTCCACAACACTATCCGGCGGTACACCCGTGAAGACTACATTGCAGTCATACGCCGGGAAAGTCTTCGTTCTTACACTTTTGTATTCTGCACTGATACTAACGAAATGGATGTTTGTAAGCATATTTTCGAGCACCCCGAGCATAACACACAATAAAACAGAATCTTGCAGAGATTCGTCACCTGTCAGCTGACATAATGACCCTCCTTTCAGTGTGATCGTCCATTGTCTTTGCTGTGTGAGTCTCGAAGTAACGTATTTGTTGTTGTTGTTTGGTTGGCAGGAGTGTGCGGCGGGAGCTGACTCGGGCAAGTTGCACGCTCGCCAGTGCGACATGAACAAACCAGAGGACATCGAGGCCGCCATCAAGTGGGTAGACGACCAACTCGGTGGCGTCGATGTTCTCGTCAACAACGCCGGCGTCTTCACCGAGAACAAGGTCACAGGTGAGTTCACCGCATCGGGCGCACTTTTATCACAAATTTCGGAAACCATTTCAAATTTATAGTATTAGATAAACGTATAAAGGGAAATTCTACTTGTTACATTTTCGCCAGCAACAAAGATTAAGGATCATTTTGTTTATAATGCCACAAATTTAAAGACGCACCACTTTAGACTGAATTTGAAATTTCCCATAGGTAAGGGAAATTTTTAAGATAAAAAATATAAACTATCTAATAACGAAATAAAATTTGTACTCGTTACTTGGTTTACAGTAATGGTTAAATAGTTTTTGAACCTAATTCAAAGTTTGTTCAAAACCTATTTGACTGGAATATTTTGTATTCCGAAACACATCTTGAAAATAATCTGAAACCTACTGTATTATATTTATTGGATAAAAATTGACACTGAATAGGAAGAGATGGAAGACTGCATCAAACCAGTCGACAGACTGATGGAAAAGTTACACTTATATATATATATATATATATATATATATATAAACAAAAAAGTGGAAAAGTCTTACCTCTGGCAGTATGGGTTAGTACACTTTCATCGGTAGGATCCAATCAATTAATCATGAACAAAGATGGCCGTGGAAGTCTGAGGAATCATTTAATCTTCGGTTTGTTTGCATTTAGCTTTTTTGAGCTTGCATAATACAAATTGCAAAGTTTTAATCTTCTGTCCAGTCACGTCACTTGGAAAACTTCCAGAAAATCTTTTGCCGCGCAGAATATTTACGTAAAACGTTCATACCTGCAGCTACTTCACTGTTCTAATTCAAGTCAACTAAAAATTGTATTTTTTCTGCATCATCTCAGTAGCGTTGTTTCTTATGCCAATATAACTGTCTATACTTTATTCAAAGTTTTGCTCCATTAGTAAGACAAACTGCATCCAGCAATCTTGATAAAAATGATTTAATTTCATGTCATTCCCCCACTCCTCTCGGTATGGGCGGTAGCGTGCGGTCATTCCCAGCTGGAATGTTTGCACACGTATGCGAGGTGATAATTGATATACAAGGACACACGGAAGGCTGAATACTGTGATGCATTACATCTCGTACAGCCGCGTAGAATTCTCACAACTAACCACTTATCTGCAAAGAAGTATCATTTAATACACCGTAAACGAGAAGCGTGGACATGCGTATCTGAATGATGTAAACTATGAACGCCTCTTGTTACGAGGCGGGGTTAGTAGGACGGTCGGTTTCTTCGCTCCGTGTCTTACCAGGGGTTTGCTGGTTAGAGTCCTGATAGTGGAATAAATTTTTATCACCACGAATTAGCCGGCAGGATATGAGAAGTGGGGGTACACAATTCCTAATCACCAGATTGTGCGCCAAAGTTTTTGTTTCAATCTCAAACCTCGAGGACATAAAACACTGTTGATAGGCATTCGTCTACGGATGGGTACGTTAGGCTTGGTGACCCCCCGGGTGTCTTTCTGAATAGTAGCCTGCATGGGCCAGCATCATCTTTACTCTATTCCTTCTTACATATTTCAATCATTTACAACTGAAACGAAACGTTATACAGAACACCAAACACATCAGTCATGCACACAAAACAGTGAGAAATACTTGAACTGTTATCATTGAAGAAGGCAACGGGAAACATCCCCAGTTAAAATACACCAAGAAAGCTGTCATTGAGGAATGACTCCTTCCACTGTAGCCAGCAAGTCTGAATCACCGGGTAAAAGAGAACGCCAATGACTGAAGATGAAAGAAGAGGGACTGTTACACCGATGCCGGCACATTTAGATCTACTGTTCCAAACGACACCAACGTACGGCCAAGTGTTAGGTCCCCATCCAACAGAAGAATCACCATCAACAGCGTAGTAAGACATCTTTCCAAACGAAATACGGAGAGGTTTGGGATTTAACACAGGACGTCAGAACACAGTCTGATGATTTTACATTGCGAATAACAGCCTCTCCTGCCCTGATGACTGATTGGTGAAAATTTCTTTCTCCACAGTGGCTAAGATCGGCTGGTCCTAAGTAGAGCGTCGGGTAGTGTCGTATTGGCTTAACGCGCTAGATCGACTAGGCGAAATACTGCTGTGGAAATGTGTTCCAATAGATCCTGTAAATCTTCGGTATAAACTTGTGCAATATAAATTTTCGGTTTGTAGCAAATTCAAGTAAACTAAGGAGTTGATAAAACGATTGGTATTTTGTTAAAATTAAAACGTTCGGCGACTTAGTTTCGCGAAAAACCTGACCTAAACCATGTGTTAAATATTCATCCCACAAATCTGATTACAGTGTTAATTGTTAATATTATAATCTGAGTTAACCTTTCATGATACAAATTTTTTTTCAAAGTATGATTAATTGAAACTTGAACTAGCTGTATCTTTATTATACTGGCCTAAGCTTCGAGCGGGTAGACACTCGTAAGGGAGCGTCCATAAACCACGTAGCTCCATTTCGACCTCCTGTGAAGCCCCTTCCCCCATGTAGCCCGACTCTGCTTTTTCCCCTATGAATCCACAAGATATTTTGTACTGTTTTCTCTTATCAGACTATCGTACAGTACATATGGAGATAGTTAAATGACAGAAGAAAATTATTCACATGCTGTTGCGTGTTCTGTACCTTATTTTAACTGTGACAAATAATATGAATAAGAAGCTACGTGACTTGGCTTGGAACCCCCCCCCTTTTCCGACACACACACACACAGCTCAGCGTAGCTTTCCAGCCATCCCCTCCTCTCCCTCCCCCCCTCCCTTACGGAGTCTCGTAGTTTCGTAGTTTATGGACGTCCCCTAAAGGTTTTTCATAATCTCTGATATGTCAGACAAAGACTCTTCGTTAATTGCTGCCAGTGATCAACTGTTTCCAGCGCTAGACAGAAGGGCTTAAAATTCGTGTTGCAGAGTCTGAGACGTCCGAGATGAAGCAGCTGCTGGACGTGAACGTGTTGGGTCTGGCTGTGTGCACCAGGGAGGCTGTAAAGAGCATGCTCAGCAGGAAGGTCGACGACGGCTTCATCATCAACATCGGCAGGTGTGTAAACACTCTGGCACGTACGGTGTTAAGAGACAGGACTTCGCTGCCGTACAAGCGAGATGTCCAGAATAAATCTAAAATTATTTGAACAACATGATGCATTCGTTTACGCTTCGCAATATCTGGGTACCTGTTCCAACGTCATTTTCAACCATCAGGTCATCGTACGTAAGTCTGATTAGAGGACGTGACAGTGTTGGTATGCATAAGTAGGAAATGTCGTCACGCTGATTTCTGATTTGGATTTTGTATCTGAAATGCGCTCAGTGAGACGATGAAAAGATGTATGCTCTGATCTGAAATGGTTTTTCGCTAGAGGAATGTTTGTAACAACTCTGTTGACAAGCGTCAGACGTCTTATCTCGCCACATAACGATTGGCACCTCTCGTGATAATGTGAGGTGTTGTAGCATGGCCTCGTGAGAAAGCAATTCTCACTCGTAGCGTTTGACGTTTGACATTTTCATTCAAATGAAATTTGATGTAACAGTGGAGCTTCATTCCACATTCCATTCGATCCACAACCAGGTTGAAAGTCTTTGGTGGTTATTTAATGTTACGTCGACACTAGAAAGAAAGAAAAACAATTGCTGTGAATGGGAATAAACTGCTTTAGAATTATTTGAACGTGTTACTGTTTACTCGTGTTGTACTAAATGCTGTAACTTAAGCGACACTTAAATTTGAGTTTCTTTCCACAGTTTATCTTCTTGCTGTCAAATGACATGTTTTTCTTCAGAACTTTCTAAAAAAAATTAAAATGGAATCATTGTTTTCAATGTGATTCTATAAAATTTTCTCCAGAAAATAAGTAAGCAAACCATTTAACGCTTGCTTTGAGTTAATGAAACACTACTGTTGATTTGATTACGTGATTGCTAAAGAATTACTGTCGTTTTGAAGTTTTAAGTTACCTCTTGCTATCTGATGGGCCCAGTGCCTTGAAAACTTCCCATTTATTAAATGTTGCTTGACAAACATACTCTATAGCAATCTAAATTTCTTCATAACGCTTTCATTTTTTCAGATTATGCAAAAAGATAAGTTTATTTCTCATTTTACTGAAGGAATTAAACGCTAAATTTAGAAATTTGCAGAAGCTTTTCCTAGTTTTTTCTTTTAATTTTTATTTTATTCGAAAGGTTATTTATATTTCTTCCTGGCCATAGACAATATTTAACCAAGGTCAAAAACTCTTCACATAGAACAAAGCAAATTTTGTTATTATCTTACTAACGGTGCTCAGAATGTTGTGAAAAACGCTGAATGAAAGCTGCTTTAAAAAACTCTTAACGCAGTAACTACTAAAACAGTTACTGATTTACAGTTATTTGCAAATATTTTAGCACAAATTAGAATGGAATGTAGCAATAGTAAATCATATTATCAAATCAGAATATTAAGTGAATAACTGTATTTTTAAGTTTATATTTCAAACTTTGGACCAAAGCAAGACAAAAGTGATTAAATGTAGCAGAAATGATACCAATAATAGTATACTAAATATAAAAGTAGGGTCGGATGTGATAAAGAAGTTTTACTACACAGGAAGTAAAATTACAACCGATGGCCGAAGCAGAAATGGTGCTAAAAGCAGAAAGCACTAGCGAAATGAGCCATCATGAAAAATAGAAATCATTTAGTTTCAAATATTGGTCTATGACTCAAAGATCTTTTTAAAGCCCTATATGTGAAGCACAGTACTTTATGGAAGCGAAGCATGGACCTTAGTAATACCAGAAAAAAAAATTGAAGCATCTGAAATGTATTTCTATAGAAAGATGCAGAAAATTAAATGGACAGATAAAGTACGAAACGAGAGAGTTTTGGAAATAATGGGTGAGGAAAGAAGTTTTTTTGGAAGAGTCTTACAGAAAGAAGAGAGAGGATGTTAGGTCATATTTTGAAACGTGTAGGATTGTTAATGGAGGGAACAGTCGAAGATAAGAACTGTAGAGGAAGACAGAGATTAGAATATATGAAGCAGATAATTGAGGACGTGTGTTGCAAGGGGTATGCTGAGATGAAAAGGTTAGCGCAAGGTAAGAATGGATGGAGGACTGCATCAAACCAGTTGAAAGACTGATGACAACAACAAAAAAAGAAAAAAAAATCAAGTCGTGTATGGGTTTCGTAGATAACAGTACAGACATCGAGACTGTGACCCAATTTCATCTAACGTCGTCCCACCATATACCCGGATATCTCTTATTGCCTCACAGACTGCGTAATGTGTGCTGTATATATTCAACCCCCCTCCCCCCCCCCCCCCCTCCCCCCTCCCCCCCCCGAGAGAATTTATTGTGTACTATTGGGCCCACATTGCAGTTTAAAAGGTACTCTGACGTAATATTATGTATTGAAGTGTTCTTTTATTCCCGACGTTGTAATGAAAAGGATTTTTCTCTGGAGATTCTGAACTTAGATTGTTTAATGTTCTTAAAATAATTAGCATTTTTTGAAATAGTTAGGGTAAAGATATGGACATAATTACCAAAATGAGAGAAATAAATGACTAAACACCAAATTTATTACGCAATATTAAACCATAAAAAATAGTTAAGAGTAATTACAAACGCATGAAACATGACGAATTTGATAACACCTTTACATAAAATTAGAACATTGAATCAAACGATATGCATGATCAATATTCACTGAAGTGGAAAAATGTCACATGCTTACTAGCTGAATGTTGCTGAATGTGCAGAATTTAGAGCATATTTTAGTCGGAGAGTATGAGCACAACAATGAAACTAATACGTTTTAGAATCTCGCAGTGTGAGCCACGATTTGCCCACGTAAGAAGGCAATGGACATTACTGGATGGGGAAATGTTGAAGTAGATGGATTTTGAAGGTAGATTATATTTCCTGTCCATGGTGTGACGCTGTACTGTCTAATTAATTCTACCACAACCGAAACAAAACGGTAAATGCCATCGGCGTTGGGGAATACTTGCCAATTGATATGAGAATTAGCAAATATTAGTAACTTAAAATGCATATTAGCCGGCCAGAGGTAGAATACACAAATAATTTACCTAGCAATCTAAATTTTGCTAATTGTTGACGGAGTATGAAAAGCTCCTAGATGTTGCGTTTTGAAATAAGTCTCCAATCGGGTGACTTGTGTACTCGAGTCTGTAGTCTAAGGACGATATAACCAGATGAAGAAATAGTGTAGAATACGACATTTCGTACCTGTCGCATATACATCGACAGTGTGATACACGAAGCGCCAGTAAAGTCTCTGCTTGCACAGTCCTCCTTCACTTCAGGTAAAGCGCTCGAAGACTCGGTGTTAGAGCATGGTTGACGAACAGCTTTGCTATAGGTTACATTTAAATTCGAGCACACACGCGTCCTTTTGGTACTCTCCCACAGGCTCTAGCAGTTTGCGCGGCTACTTGCTAGCAGATGAGGGTAGAAGATACGGGGAGGCTAACCTGCCCGCATGCCCTTGTGGCTGTCCGCCAAGTGTTTTTTTTTTTTTTTTTTTTCCTATAGTGTTTGTTGCCCGGGGTAATGTAACGTATAGGACCTCTCTATTAAACTGACTGTGCGCCGTTGTAGCAGCGAACATTTCGACTGCGAGAAGTATCTCTCCTCTAAACGGATACTAATTTGTGGAAACTTTTGTCTTAATTTTTCAGAAATTCGACTACACATCAAAATAAAACATATCTTATTCTATTATTGGGGCGATGGACTATACATTGTCCGAAACCACATAAAAATTATATCCGTTGTTTTCCCGGAAATCTCTTTCAACGAAAAAAGATACTAATGTGAGGACATTTGCCTTAAATTTCTCAGCTTCCGAGTTCGCGTCAACATGAAACATACCCCCAGGGCCGGCGCTAGGATTCTCGGGCCCCGGGTAACAATTATTAGGGTCCCCCCCCCCCGTCATTTTTTTATTATAATTTTTTTATATAAATTCAGAATATTTCAAGCAAAGAAAAAGGTAATGCATTGTTAAGAAAGTTTTTAATGTTCTCTGTTTACATAAATTCTATACTTTACAAAATTATACGTCCTTTCTAGCTTTTTTAGATGCGAGTTCTTTTATAATCGCGGTATAATCCAATGAGCGGGCTAACTCTGATTCTATTGCTATCATAGCTAATCCAACAAGCCGTTTTTGTCCCATTGTAGTTCTCAAACAATTCTTAACTCTTTGCAAGAACGCTAAATGACCACTCTGCTTGTGCAACAGTAACAGTCAAAGTGCAGAAAATACGTAAGGCTACCATTACGTTGGGAAATATGTTATTAAAATTGCATTTATGGAGAGCATTAAGAAGATGCAAAGGGTGAAGTAGATTGGATCCAAAATTAGCTACATGAATCTTTTTTAACTGCAAAATTTCTTCTTTTAAATCCTGCGTATTAACGTCCACACGGTACAAAGATGCCATGTATTCCACCTGCTCTGATAGTGTAGAATGGTCTAGGCCCATGTAGTTCCACAAGAAACCAAATGTGTCCATCATTTTTTCTATGGCAGCATACCTTATAGTTAAGTTTCCTATAACTGTATCTAGAATAATATTAAAAACACTTACTTTAAAACTGTCCTCTGGGTGCAGGTTTAAATCTTCAGATGTTTCATCTACAAAGCGTTTTCTTTTGCCTTTCTGTTTCTCTGTGCCGCTTATCGTCAAATTGAAGTCTGGTGATATTCCAATATTTTCTGCTACCTTGAAACTTTCTGCGTAAATGGTATCCCAACTGTCTCTCAATTCATTTAATTCTTCCACTAGACTCTTAATATTACCACTTTCAACATCGACTGTAGCTTCCCTTGCTTGAAGCACAACGCTACATATGTTTATTGCAGTTAATACTTTGTACCAAATTGTAGACATGACGATACATTTAAATGATTTTAAGTACTTCTGAATGCCCTTTAGTTCAGTGCGTGCCTCTGCAGTCAAATTAAAGTTAAATGCAAGTTCAACCACCCTTTGTAATCCTGACAAATGCTTAGCAAATGGACGCACGGCATCTATCCGCGCAAACCATCTCGTTTCCGATAGCCCGTGAAGGGAAGATCCAATATTTTCTTTCAAAACTTTCCATCTTTTGGGACTAGAATGAAAAAAAATTATACGTTTTTGAAACAATTAAAAAAAAGTGATTATATCTGCGCAACCCTCCGCAGCATGGACTCCACAGAGATTTAATGAGTGAGCGCCACAAGGAGAAAAAATTGCCAGGGGATTTTCTTTTAATATATGTGCTTGAGCTCCCTGATAGGTGCCACGCATATTGCTCCCGTTGTCATAACCCTGCCCACGACAGTCTGAAAGCTTTAAGCCATGACGTATCAGCTCATTGCTGATCATTCTGGCGATTGCCTGACCAGTCTTCTCTTCATAATCAACGAAGCCAAGGAAACGCTCTCTAATTCTATATTCGTTTTCTTTATCAAGGGCGATGTAGCGCAGTATAAAAACATTTTGCTCTATTTGGGCTTCATCAGGAGTTGCTTCTACTATAACAGAAAAGTATTTATTAAGTTTTACCTCTCTTAAAATAGTTTGACGAACAAACTCTCCAGCTATTTAGATAAATTCATTCTGAATATCATGTGACAGATAATGAACCATACGTTTTCCTCCTTGTTGCGACACTTCAATTTTTCTTAAATGCTCTTTCATAATGGGATCAAATTTCCCCAAAAACTCTAAGACATCCAAAAAATTACCATTTTGACGATCTCCGACTAAGTCACTATCACCTCTCAAAGCTAAACCTCTTTCCTCAAGGAAAAGAATAGCTTCGATTACGCGATGCAATACTTCGGTCCAATACTGTTCTTCTCTTGCAATATTTCGGTCTAAAAGATTTTCTATGGCTGAACTACTATTTAGCGCATATTCTAATTTGCGCCATTCTAAGTAAGACGTTTTATGATCAGCGCTGCTCTCATGTTCATTCACTTTCTGTTTCAGTTTTTTCCAGCCTCTTGATAATCCCCAACCGTAGCCTAACGCCAAATCCGATTTAGAGATATCCGTACGTTGCGAAAACAATCGGCAAGCAAAGCAGTACAATGCTTGCTTTTCTTTGCTCCATACAAGCCAGCCCCTTTTTGAAACTTTCCCATTTTTTAAGACATTTGAAGGGAAAGATTGATTACATTTTCTGTCCCGCGGCAGTCTTTCGGTGTTTGCTCAGGTCCTCGCCTAACAGCTTCTTCTACCTCTCAACTATTGAAGCACTTTTTTTCACTCCACAGACCGATATCAAAATCTAAAATCTTCTCATTCCCTGTGGAACTGGCCTTTAAAACACGTTCACTTTCTAAAAGGATATCGTCCCTAACACTGTCGCTTGCACTAATACTGTCACTTTCACTTTTTGGCAACTTAATGCAAATGCCAACTTTACTGTCCTCTTGATCGACGTGGTCCCATTTCTGTACTGCCGATGCTACAGAAGCTTGTAAACAACAGATTTCTTGCATATCAGCATCTGCAAAATGATAATTTTATTGCAAATTTAAGAAAAATGGCACCAACTTTTGTGCGAGGGGCTAGTTCTTAGCTCTTAACTAGCTACTCTACAACGACCGTAATCAGTTACAAGTGAAATTGACTAGTGACTCACCTTGTCTCTGATAATCCTACTTCTGCATAGTATCGATTAAGGAAGGCTCAACGTCATCTCCGCGTCCTTCTGACTTCGCTGACACTGCTGGCTTAGTGAGTAAGAATCTTTCATTCGTAGATTGCTTGGGTAATCGTTTCATCCACTGTAAAGGGGTGACTTTTTCAGCTACCTGGTTACTGCCTTCTGAAGGCTATCGTACATTAGTACTGATGGGTCAGTGTTTTATAATACAAGAAACTAAAATAGTAAAGTTAAAAAAGGTTCTGCAGATTTGCAGTATGTGAAAACTTAGCATTTTTTCAGCCTCTCAAATAAGTTTTTCTGTGTACTAATATTTCTAACATAAATTAACAATATATTGCTTGTCAGTCATTATTTCTCAGCAGCCGAGCAGTCTATTATTTTTGGGTAAAGTTGCGTCCATAGAAAAACGGGTCTTTTTGCAAATTTTTTTATTGCTGATATTTTTAGTGAAATATACCCTGATTCTAACTGAAAACAGAGCGTTCCATTTGCGTCACTAAATAAAAAACGTCTGACAGTAAATCCTAAGAGCGCCCAAAGCCTTAATGTGGGGATCCACCAAGCGCGCAAAATGTTTTCAAACGTTTGAAATATTTGCGTACTCAGAGTTTGTCAGGTGGAGACGAGAATAGAGCGCAGGAACAAAGATTTGCGGGCGTTTGCAGGTGTTCCAGCCGATGTCGGTACATCAAAGGAATTCGTTGTTCATGCACGGACAGTGCGTGTTCAGTGGAGATAGGTTCAACATCAGGGGTGCGTGTTCAGAATAGTATCAGTTTTAAGTGCGTTTTAAATATAACAATGGACTGGGATAGTGAAAAGTGTTTACTCTTAATTGAATCATAAAAATTAAAGCCGCAGATAAGGCAGAGTAGTCACAAATATTACTACAACAAAATTAAAAACCATGGTGCCTGGAGCGAAATCGCAACAGATATGGTAACCACTATTGATGTTGTTAAGTGGAAAGTAAATTCTTTGCTCACCTCGTTCAGAAGAGAATAAGTTAAACAGCACAACTCGATGATGGCAGGAAAAGGTATGTAATTTTATAAAATAATATGCTTAGGTTTTCTATTGTTGTGGGAATCATCTTAATTCAAAAGGCGAAGTGTTATTGCCTATCTAGCTTCCACGGAAATGGTGTTTCTGTAATTTGTATCTCGTTTACATATTCTTGGACTAATCAGCAGAGTTACGAATTCAAAATCTTCTTGTGCCATACAACAATTTTTTTTTAAATAAACCACTCATATCATCTATTCTTGAGTTATACAACCGTCTTGCGAATTTTTATTTTTGTTTTAAAAATGCGATATCCAAAATCCAAGTTTTTCTTTATTTTAATAATGTCCTCTTCTTCACTTATAACAGCACTGGCAATAAGTTTTCCTCTCGTAGCCATTTAGACACTGCAGGCAGCAGTTTGAACGACGACAAATGTTCGCACACGAACTGTTATTTTCGAATATTTAGCTAGTGGAGCCAACCAGTCAAATCATCCGACTGCAAACACACAAACGTTTGCAAGTTCTACAAACTTTTGCAAACTATTGCGCTCTTGGTGTCGTCAGGGCTGGAAGGTGCGTTTTTCTGGTGACACCGTACTTCCAAGAAGGCAGGGGATTATAGACCCTTGTGCGGCTGTCATCTGTACTTCAGTCTGACGCCCTGTAGCTCAGCCTGTCTTGCCGCCTTCTCAAGTAAACAAAAGTGGAAGCGTAAACCGTTTTAAAATGGCCAAAGCGCGAACGTTTTTGTCTACAATGTCGTCCTAATGCTTTAGAAGTAGAAAATCACTTTCAAATGATGAAAAGAAGAAGGTATTAAATATAAAAATTGTATGTGAGAATTATCCGGAAGAAAACCCGAGAAGAATTTTTATAATATAAATTGGAGATATCAATGAATTGAACCTTATATGTAATTAACACTTTTGTCTGAAGGGTAAATTAAAAGTTACCGAACACAAAAATTGTTTTCACTCACTTAAGTCTTTTAATAATGATTTTTCTTTACATTATTATTTTATGATAATATGTTACTAGTTAATAAAGTTTTAAACTCGTCATAACGAGCACCGCAGCTGTCAGTATGCGAAGCTATATAGAACTTGACGAGGGACGTGTAGTTTAAAATTCGTGCATGCATACTAGTACATAGAGTGTGTAATATATGTTCTATAAGGCAAGAAATAAAATTATTTGACTTTTAAAACATTGGCCTGACTTTTAATAATATGTTTTTCTTATACGTTCATTAAATTTTGTATCAGTTGATGGAAATTAGAATACGTCTATAAATATTCCAATACTTGCACGTATGTAACATTAAAATTTTTGGGCTACAGTGTCAGGTGTCCTACTAAATGCACACAGGTGACATAAGCGAACATGAGTCTGCATTCCCCTGCCTCCTGGAACGAGGTGTCGCCAGATAAAACGCACATTCAAGCCCAGGCGATGGGTAAGGCTACGTGCCTTTTTAGGATAAACTGTCGGGCAATTTCTAATTAGTCACACAAATGGAACGCTCTGTTTACAATTAGAATCAGCCAAAATCTCACCAGAAATATCAGCAAACAAAAATTTGTAAACTGACCCGTTTTTCAAACGATGCAACTGTCGCAAATAATAATAATTGCACTAATAGGAATTAATCTCCGCTCATTTGCGTATAATGCTGATAAATCATAACTGACAATGAATATATTGTTAGAAATATGTGTACACAGAAAACTTATCTGATAGGCTGAAAAAATGCTAAGCTTTCCATTCTGTAAATCTGCAGAACCTCTTTTAACTTTACTATTTTTGGTTTCTTGTATTATAAAACACTGACCCATCAGTACTAATGTACGATAGCCTTCAGAAGGCAGTAACTAGGTAGCTGAAAAAGTCACCCCTTTACAGTGGATGAAACGATTACCCAAGCAATCTACGGATGAAAGATTCTTACTCAAGAGTTTACAAAAAAAAAAAAAAAAAAAAAAAAAAAAATGCCTTTCAAGAAGAATGTAGCGTCCCATAAGGGAACGCCCAGATCTCATTCTGGGGAAAATCTTTATAAGCACAGAAACTATTTAAGTCACAAAAACGTGCTCTAAGAGATATCAGCGGAAAATATCCCACGGACGGTGTACTGACAATCCCAGCGCAATGCACATACTCCCTGCTATCATTTGTAGTGGTAGGTCCCTCTTTAGCCTCAATTCAAACATACATTAAAACTAGGAATAAATATTATAATTCACAAAGTCGTTGTCAATTGTGCAGAAAGGGAAACATTCACTGGAGGTGACAAAGTTATTCATATTCGCTAAAATACTGCATGATTTTCTGTTTGTTAAAACTGTTTGCGAGCACACCTAATACATCGACAACATTTGCAATGCCTGTTGCTAATGCTTACAACAAATCTGTGACTCTTGGATGACAAGAAGAAAATTTTTTGCAAATTACTTCACTTTAATATCCAGTAACCAAGTTCCATATCGATTGATTTGTCAATTAAATAAAAATGTGCATCATTTCCCACCAAGCATTATCGATTTCGTGTATCAACTGGATTTGAGGAAATACCCCTTTCGCCGGGTGTGGTATTTTATGAACAGTATAACATCGAAATAAGTGCAGGTAGTAGAGGGCAGGTATACCGTAAAACCCCCCGCCCACCCCGTGTGGGTTTGTCACTTTGGTATGTCACTGGGCGCTTTTGTCATACAACCACAGTGTATTAGTATTTTGCGCTAATTTAATCACTAGTTAAATACAAATATGATTAAAAAAAACACAATCCCGCAGATTAGGTATGGGCCTCCAGCGCTCTCGCCTTTTGTTCACAATGATAGGTGCAGATTGTAGAATTTGCGTTTGATTTTTATTTACTTAGGCATACTGGCCCGAGGGCCCCCATGGGACGCAAGGGCCCGGGTACTTTTGCCCCGCTTACCCCCCCCTAACGCCGGCCCTGCATACCCCTATTTTACTCCCGGGGTTATGGGCTTTACGTTAGACAAAACCTCGTTAAAATCTCGTTCATCCAAACAAAGGCACACATTTCGTTTTCTGTAAGTGATTAAAAGCGTTCCAACCTGGTTTTTTTTAAAATGTCTTAAAAGGGGACTTTTTTTCAGTAACAGTCTTGTTATATTTGTAGATTTCACGAACTCTCACACGATTTCATAAATATTGAAGTAAGCGTTCTACCGTCCCTTCTGATCCGTTGTCCCTTCCCTCGGTATTCTGTATGGGATCGCAATGCAGGAAACAGATTGTCTGCCGCTCCAGGCCCTTGTTCCACTGAAAGCTTAGATGGCTCCAGACCATAGTCTTGTCTACTTGCTGGCTGCCCCTGCCCAGGGCAGTGGCGAAAGGTCTCTACGTTCCATCCATTCCTCTCCGACGAACACCCGTTCACATAAGCGAATGTGCATGTTGTTCCTTAACTGTGTGTGTATTTCACTAGCTTCAAAACCCGTAAAAAATTGCGTGTTGAATGGAGTGTTCTGGCAAGTAATTTCACCGCTCTTGCTTAACTGAATAGAACTGTTAAAAAAAGAAACGCTCACCGCAATTCCTCTTATCTTACGCAGTAGCAAAAAGTTTGTTGTCATTGTTTTCCACGAAGTATTTTAGCCTTACCACAAACTGCGCTAATAGTGCCACTAGAATATAATAGTTTCAGTCACGCGCCTATAATTACGTTACCCCACCTCATAGTTTTGATAGTGGTCCAGACCGCATAGACCACGATCGGTGTGGAACTATTTTCATTCACACGAAGTAAAAGCTACTTAAATGAAAAAACTTTAGCGACGAATGTTAATATTTCTGATCAAAAATAAAAACTTTCATCAAACGCGCATGAATACATTCACTGCGTCGCGATATAAACCTGATCCCATATTTCTTGGCTTGTTTTAACAGCGATCAGATAATATAACGAAAACCGCTATATCAATAGCGAATATATATAAACAATAAGCAACTAATTATTAATATGTTGATTTTTATCGAAATACTTACTTTTCTGTGTTCTGGCGGTCATTTCTTCGGAGTTGCTTAACTAAGTAAAATTGAATAACTGGCATAACCTCAATTTAACAGTAACATTTTTGGCCGTTATAATAGTTCTGGAGCGTGGCGTCAGCGTCAGGGAAACGACAACACAATGACCAACTTATTCTTTTATTAGTATTGATTTTAGCATTTATAAAGCGGCTGTTTACGCATAGCAGTGCTCCACTCAAGGCAATTAATGAAACTTAGATAAACTTCCGAGCATAGACGGTGCCTTGATATGCAGTGTCGTCTTAATTTAATGGATGGTTTGTTACCTTTTTACTTCTATCGATACTGGTCTTTTTTTTCTGCATCGTGCGTTTGAATGGCGATCTTGCATTGTCAATAGGGTATGCGATGTCTGAAATCAAGCATGTCACACTTTACATCGGCGCGATTATCTAGTCTTAAAACTGTATTTCGAATATAAAACAACATAAAGTTTAAAGAAATATCGATCTTATAACGGTTGGCACATTAAGCTATACAAGGAATTCCAGTATGTTTATTTTATTACCATGTATGTTTCTGTCACTTCAAAATGTTTTTCCTATCATACAGATGACACAGAACACCCAGCCTTCTGGCTGTACTCGTACCAGTGACTCTAGCCATTACAGTACAGGGTATGAGCTTTCTTCTAACTCGTTTGGTTAATTAGCTGATGACAATCACCAGGTTAGCATTCGACGATATCGCTGGTTTAACGTTATTTCCACACTATAGGAAATACAGCGTGTTATGAGCGAGAAGGTCCCTCTCCTCACGAACGCACTCAAGTTGCTACTTATGTATTTTTTAATTTAAAATGCTGTTAATTGATTCAGGTCCGCCAAAATGATAAACTGTGTTGTCACGAAATGAAAATAGAGAAACGGTTTATTTCGCACTGAGTCTGTGAGCAAAATTAACATTTAAATACTGTTTACAGCACTTCTTGCAATAATTATAAACACAAAAATTAAACTTTCATACTCCCCATATTAACTTTCTCTAGTATGCGACTAGCTACAATTGGGGGCGCGGCCTCCTGCTAAGCCGTTACCAGCCAAAGATTCTTACACTACTTATCGCTACCCCAAAGATTATACAAACTACAGCTTGTGGAAATCATACACTACAATGATTAATTTAAATATCTCAATACAATTATTAAAAACACAGAATTTAATAAAGAAGTTAATAATGATTTAATAAAAATATAATTAATAATATAAAATTAATTAATAATATAGTATAATATATAAATTATTGGTGGGATATGATGTCACAAGGGGCAGAGACCACTTCCCTACCCATTTCTACAACTTTCACAGCCCTGCTGGAATAATGTTAATACTTATGACTGTTTCAGCACCATGGGCCACATGCCAGCCATGGGTTCGGCTGCCATGTACTCCGCCACCAAACACGCTGTGAGGGAGATCACAGAGGGACTGCGTAAGGAACTTACCGCCACCGGCTCCAACATCAGGGTCTGCGTAAGTACCACACCACACTGTCCACGATTAATACTTTTAATATGCTTGTAAACTAGTTATGAATCAAAATGTGTGGTGTTCTCATCGCAATGGAATTGACTGTTAACACCACAAAAATGAAACTGATACAGCAGTTTTGTAAATGTAATGCAATTTCAGTATTAGAATTTCCGACAGTTTGTCAACTAAACATTGACTCTCTGAATTGATGAAAAATTTGTATAATTACACAATTCCGTCAAAATACTCCCATTAGTAAACGTTCCAGTACGTAAGTGCCGTAAGATCGCTCCAGAAATTCTTGTGTTGCACACAGTAGGCTCCTACACATATCACCTATGTGTTTACTGTTGCAATTATGTCAAAGAATTGATGGTTCGCCAAACGGAAAAACTCATTTCCGCTACGTTCTTACTCTGAAAACGACTCTCCAAATCCTCCAAAAGTACAGAATTAAAAAACGATATAATCAGTTCGGGCTGGTAAATAACTAATGGGCCAAATAAAAGAAAAAAGCTACTCTCTGCACCAAATACGTAAATCTCGCCTTATTTCCTCCCAACTAACAATTATTATAATACAATATATTCTTCGCGTGTTGCAGCGACACGCCGGGAAAACCTTCGATCACACATCAATTATTATAATGGCAAAAAACATCTAGAGATTTGTAGAAATCTTTTATTTATTGCTTGATAACTTGTACAAGAAAAGTCGCTATGAATTATGTCAGCTCTTCGGACTGACAAAACTCCGTTCACCTCATAACCAAGACATTTCAGGCATAAGGGCGTGGGAAGATTTTCTTTTTTAGGTAAGGGTGTCGGGGATTGCAATGAGTTACCAAGGGAAATGATGAATAACTTACCGAAAACGTTAAAAGAATTTAAAACTAAAATTTGTAGAAGGCAAATGTAGGTGTGTGCAGGATAGGGGGAAGTTGGGTGTGTAGCGAAATTGCTACCGCAGCGTGTGCTCCATTGCAATTAAATTAAAAAGAGAAGAGATTCAGTCTACAGATTGGTGCTCAGTCATAGTTTGGCTAAGAAATATTTTAACTTCCACACATGTTAATTAAAAAGTTCTATCAGCGAGAGTTCCTGGGAACTATTAATAATCCACAGATTACTCAGTTGAACTGTTGAAACTATTGCATTACACCGTCAGTTTTTTAGGTTGGTATCTGCGTCGTAGCGTATGTTTTATTCATATTTTAAAATAACTTTCAATAACGGCTAATAACCTTCTCCAGTTTTTTGTTTACCAACATGCAGTCAGATCATGCTCAGTCCTAGTTTCAGCATTAAGAAAAATTCACTAAAAAAGAAAAGCGTGTTTTAAACTTTTCCCAAGTAGTTTGTTCTTGATAGTGTTTGAACACCTCATTCATTTCCCTGAAGGGAGTTATGATGAAAGATTTCTTCTTTTGTTTTCTAATAGGAAATCAGTCCGGGAGTGGTTAAAACTGAGATCCTGACCAAGATGAAGAACTGGACGCCTGAAGTGATGTACCAGAACCCTCACCTGCTGCCAGAGGACATCGCTGCTGCGGTGGTCTACGTCATGTCACAGCCGCTACGTGTCCAGGTAGGCAGCCAAGACAGCTTGAAAATATTAAGTTAATAACATACGACGCTCACTAAATGATCTGCATTTGGTGCTTGGAAATGAAACTGACATTTCTAACCATCATCTTGCCCAAATTCGAGTAGCTTTAAGACTGTAGCTGATAAATACAATAGACCAAAAGTTAGAAATGTTAATATACAATTATCATAGCACAAGTTATTATATTATTAGTGTATACTAAATAAGGCAAGTTACATAATCACGAGTTCTTTCATCAATAGCGACCTATGGAGCGAAAATAGATAGTAAAGTAAAATCAGTTTCTATTGTTACTGTTCTTTAAATTATCCTTTCTAACTTTATTCAGAATCTAAAAAATTGGGCAAAAATACCAAATATTTTCAGCCCCTATAAATCAAACTATATTTCACATTTATTTCCATTTCTGCTTCAGTAATTTTCAAGCTCCCGTCATTTACAGCTTGACCACATCTCCAGAATCATTTTGAGTAATGTGATCAGTTTTTAGTGAAAAAAAATCAGTTTCTCTGAATAACTTTTAGTCTTAAGTCTGTTTCAAGAATACGCGAGACACATATCGTATAAGAGAATGCCAGATGTATTTATGGTGCAGTGCCATCACTAATGTGTTTCAAATTTTTTTCAGGTCCACGAGGTCCTCATCAACCCCACTCGGACGCCATTGTGAATAAACAACTTCAACATCACAACAAACGTTTGTGTAACCATGTAGGCTATGTCTACATTATGCTCTTTATATTGCAGTTACAACACAAACATTTTCTGAAAGAAATAAAATGTTTTTAGCTACTGCATTTAACGCTAAAAATTTTATGTGCATACAGTATGTTTTCCAAAATATTGTGCTTCTCACGTAAGAAAAATAAATGTTACATAAAGGCATATGTGGATTTTTAATGTTTATTTGGTAATTCAATATTATCTTCAAAACCCATACCCACTATCTTTTAGCGCAGTTTTATTTAAGAAAGTGTGGTTTAGTGAGAGAGGCAGGTCATTTTTCATTATGTAACTTCTAACAATTGTTTCGATTTCTACGAAACATCGTTAAGGGTTTGATAGACTAGTTTTGTCTTATCTGAGATGAGCCGATATAGAGTCCTCCATCTTAACCCTGGACTGTCAATATACAATTAAAATCTGTTGGCACCAAGCTGAATGAGAGGTTTGACTCCAGCATTTGGGAGAGTAATAACTAGTGTGTTTTTTATTGTTAAATTAACCATTGGGCAAACGATACAAAATTGTTGTTACACATATACTGGAAGAAAAAAAAGATTTATTTACAATCAGTTTTTTGCCTGCAGCTTCACCCGAATGGACCTGTGTGTGTTGCATTAAAAAAAAAAAAAGTATGGTTTGGGCAGAAATAACCGGTGGAAAAACAGGAATTTAGAAAGTTAAGTGAAATATGCTTTCATCAAATTTTCAATGCTACAACTGACGAAATCGGAAAACAAAATCGTGCAGAAGGAAAAAGCTATAGTGGGTATCGATCCCACGACCTTGTAGCACGGGATCACAATGGCTTAATGCGCGGAGGCATTTTTAAGTTATTGTAAAAGAAAGAAAAATTATACTGTGAAATTTTTTTATTTATAATTTTTAAACCTCGAGGTTTCGTAAAAGTAAGCTCCATCAGACCAGACGCCATTAAATACCTGCGGTGTCGTACTTTTTCCACGTTAGTACTGAACTTGCAGAAGTAAACCTTAAAACTTTTACCGCCATATATCGCTAAGAGCTTTATTCGAACGGAAGCCTACAGTAGTTATGTAGTGAGAGATCCGTTCTGCACACCGTGAAGGAAAACATTTTTGAAGGACTAAATGCAATGACAGCTGACTAACATGACAAATTGTTCGATGCAAGTATCGTAGGACTTTATTATACACGAGAGTGAAACGAAACGGTGGAAGAGGGAGAAACTGTATAACATGAGGAAAATAATCACGTTTGTGTGTGTGTGTGTTTTTTTTTTAGCGAATAGGAATGAGAGATTGAATGTTACATGTGTAAGGACTGATAAAATGGTATCTTGACCGGAAACCAACAATAAAAAAAAACCTTGTGGTAATTTATTGACATCGTGAAAGAATCGCAGCGACACTTCGTTTCTGCCCAGCTGCGATTGGACTGCAGGAAGTGATGCTCTCATGGAGGTTAGGTGAGGCGACAAGATTATTCTGTCTACTCTCGATAGTGACAACATTCTAACTCTGGTCTCGAATGTGAGATGACTTTCTAATTCTAGTCTCTAAAGTAAGGCTCTCATTTTATGTAAGAAACAAGTTGATTCATAATGAAAAGTCGCATTCTAATCGCGAAGCATGTTGGTTCGCAACGTTGACATCTACCTTCGGACTTTCAATTGGCCCAGCGTGCATTGTTAGGGAGCACTGTTTGGTCACCTACATATACGTGGGACGTGTTTCTGGGAAGTATCAAGGTCGCAATCGACTTTATGATTCTTATTGGAAGTATTGGGATTTTGGGTAACACTGATAATAGCAACAGTCATGTGTTAAGTAATATCGTCAGCCGCTCTCACCGGTTAGCTTAGCCTGCCAGAATATCACTACCAGCCACAGACTAATAGCGTTTATCCATCTTATCATTATGAGAACTAGACCAGAATCAACGCTAGCTTAGAAATCTGTATTTTGCAACTTTTAGTGATCTATTAAACAAGGTTTTATCAGTTAGATTTCTTCGTTCCATTGCTAGAATTAGTTGACATCTCCACTTGCACCTGCTATTATCTTGTATAGTATGACGTTCAAGCCATACTCCATGAATATGTAGTCTTCGAATAACTATATTCAGCTTATTTATTATAACAGTTCATTCAGTATAAATTATATTATGTTTATTCAAGTCATAGTGTAATTTACTCACAATAAGACCGGGCGGCCAAATTACTGTATATAACTTTTGTTAATGCATGATCGCTGTTGTAAAGGAGCACATATAATATGAAATAGAGATATATGCTAGTGGTCAGTGGAAAATTCTGAAGGCCTGCGTGACCAGAGAAAGCCGTTGCTTGGCGCCGAGGAGTCGCCTGACGGACAATAGGAGTGCTGGATGCGGCGGGCGAGTCCCGTTAGCGTAAGACGGGGGCCTTGTCCTCTCAGCCAAGACGCGAGGGTGTTGAAAGTCTCGCTGCCCCAAGTGCATGCGAAAAAAAGCAAATAGCAAGCACTTTGGACATCACGTGGTTTTGGCGTACGCTCTCCCACCAATGCTGTATAGTGTCGAGGTTTACACGAGTTACTTCACAGCTTCTTTTTTCCATGTGACCTGGTCGCTGGACTGCGAGGGTGTAGCCAGAGCTTTTTTGGTGGCTAAATGAAGCTGCATCGACACACTTTGTTGGCAGAAATCGCCTGACGCAGTCGTGCAAGACACTTGGACGAGACGAGCGCTGGCCGCAGTTTTGAGATCGACATCTCACAGTGACACGGTGTGTTACATCCTTCACGACACTGTCTTCATATGGTAATGTGTTCTGACGCCAGGCCAATGTTTCATCGGTTTTAACAAGAATTCGATGACCCGTAAACGCTACCAGGGAATAGAATCTCCGCTTTAATTGTGCAAATGCCCTCTGAGCTAGCTGGCAACTTTTCATTGAACATTGAACTCTGAAAGCTCCTCGTTTGTAGTAACATGATTCAGATTGTTTTCATTTTGTTTCCAGAGCGCCATTAAAACAAAATGAACACTGAATCATGTTACTACAAACGAGGAGCTTTCAGAGTTCAATGTTCAATGAAAAGTTGCCAGCTAGCTCAGAGGGCATTTGCACAATTAAAGCGGAGATTCGATTTCCAGGTAGCGTTTATGGGTCATCAAAGCCTCGTTAAAGCCGATGAAACATTAGCCTGGCGTCAGAACACATTACCATGTGAAGACAGCATCGTGAAGAACGTAACACACTGTGTTACTGTGAGATGTCGATCTCAAAACTGCAGCCAGCGCTCGTCTCGTCCAAGTGTCTTCCACGACTGCGTCACGCCATTTCTGCCAACAAAGTGTGCCGATGTAGCTTCCTTCAACCACCAAAGCTCTGGCTCCACCCTCGCAGTCCAGCGACCAGGTCACATGGAAAAAAGAAGCTGTGGAGTAACTCGTGTAAACCCCGACACTATACAGCATTGGTGGGATAGCGTATGCTAAAACCACGTGATGTCCAAAGCGCTTGTTATTTGCTTTTTGTTTCGCGCGCACTTGAGGCAGCGAGACCTTCAACATCCTCGCGTCTTGGATGAGAGGACAAGGCCCCGGTCTATAGATGACGGGACTCGCCCGCCGCATCCCTATCGTCCGCAAGGAGACTCCTCGGCGCCAAGCAACGACTTTCTCTGGCCACACAGGTGTTCAGAATTTTCCACTGACCCCCAGCATATTTCACTATTTCATTTTCTATGTTCTCCTTTACAATAGCAATCATGCACTAACAAAAGTTATATACAATAAGTTGGCCGCCCGGCTTATTATGAATAAACTACCCTATGACTTGAATAAACATAATATAATTTGTACTGAATGATCCGTTATAATTAATAATCTGAATATAGTTAGTAGAAGACTACATATTCATGGCATACGGCTTAAACGTCATACTACACTTGTAAACAATCCTTACAATCAAGGACTCCGTTCTGGAAATACGGATGGTGTCAGCGTGACCTAATACTAACATTAGATATCCCTCAACACATGAATAACAAAGAGCCATCAACCTGATATATTAGATTCTATCGTGACAGAAGACTAAGAGATTAGTTGGAAATCCTTGAGGTTAGTCTACTAAACGCCCCCAAATAGAGCCAATCATTAACCAAACTATTCGGTCCATTACAGAGGTATCGTACTATTACAACTCTGCAGGCCGTATTAATCTAGTATAACCCTTACGATTATGAAGGAATGACGTCTTAAATTAACATCTAGTAACATTATCGCTGTGGACGAGGTCCAATGGCCATTCATCGTTCCGAATACAACTGCTGCATCCATTTATGGTTACTTCATCGAACTTTTCTACAGTCCAGACCAAATGATCTGTTGTTGAGTACCAAACCGTGAGTTGCCTTGCCCAGTAACAGCTTTCTTGGTTCATGCCGTATTAGGTACTCATGTTCGTTTTTCAATTGAATGAGCAAAATCAGAATTTTCTAAATGGTCTGTTAATTTTTTTGTAGCAATTTTTCACATAGAATGGACCTTTCATTTGAATGTTTATTGTGTTAAATAAACTGTATGATTTTCTTAAGTTAAATGATAATAAATGCGTTGAGTAATGTATTAACTTCAATTGCTCTGTTTCATTTTATATATGAACTCATCTTTTCGGTCATGTAATTATGCGGAGTTAATTGTGCGTTTTCAATGGAATCATATAATTTCGTTTATACAGAAATCAAATTTTATTCACTGTTTGGAAGTATTTCCATGGTGTCCCACTATTATTTATTAGTATAAAATTTATTCAGATCTTAAAATATCATTCTTCACAGGTGCAATAATTAATTTAACCAATAAATAAGTTAATCAACCAGTGGCACACCATATTTAATTTTTAATTTAATTTAATTTCAATGGAGCACAGGCTCCGGTGGCAATTTCTCTACACACCCATCTTCGCCCTATCCTGCACCTACCTACATTTGCCCTCTACAAATTTTATCTTTAAATTCTTTCAAAGTTTTCGGTAAATTATTCATCATTTCTCTTGGTAACTCATTCCAATCCCTGACACCCTTACCGACAAAAGAGAATCTTCCTACACCCTTGTGCCTGAAATCGAGTGCCAGCTTGTGGTCATGGTCATCTTTTCCCTTCCATGCACTACTTTTCATACCTATTGCAATATCTTTCCATGCTCATCGCCAGTATATGCCCTGTACACTCCCATGACCCTCCTCATTCTCCTCCTGTCTTGCAATGAATCCCATTCCAGCTCCTTTATCATATCCGTCACTGATTGCATTCTGCGATAATTTCCAGAAACAAATCTAGCAGCCCTTTTTTGCACCCTCTCCAACTCCTGTATTTGATACGTAAAATGAGGGTCCCATACTATACTACCATATTCGAGCAATGGTCTGATATGCTGTCCAAACCATGAACTCCATTTCTATTGCAGTGAATCGTCGTTCATCTTCTATTTTTAATTCTTAACAAAGCGATAATATCACCAACTTCTCAATACAAGATACCTAATATCCCAAGAGTATAAACAATTTCCAGTATTAATTAAAAACAAGTAGCATTTTAAGTTAGTTGCAATACTGATACAATAGTCCTATTTCTTACATGTGTGTACAGTATTTAAAATCATTCGTGCACAACATCAGTAAATTATTATGAATGACCCTTTCATCTTCCCCTTCCACACAACTCACTTTTACAATGGCCAGTTTAATTTTTTGTTTTATAACTTTTCTTATTAAAAAGGAAAGAATGCTTTTATTTAACATAAAAATCGTAGAGAATTTGGTGTCTACCATTTCTTTGCGTAATATAGTACGTCATATGCTGACCAATGCCGAAAAATCTGAATTGAAACACCAGGTACGAAATTTTTCATTAACTCGCGCAGCTTTTATATCTCATATTACAACTCGTTCCACATGAATTCATATACATGAGTTGCTTGTTACAATATTCAGAGGGCTATGAAAAGGCTTAATGTTAATTACAGAAGCTGGATGTTATGTTGGGCAATTAATACAAAAAGTTGATTGCTGCTGGTAACAGAAGTGCCTGCCAAACAGCTTTTATTCCGATATCCACAATCCTCTGAAACACAAAACAAAATAAAACAAGAAATCCGTAATGTATCTGTTATATTATTTTGTACGTATAACAGTACCCAATATTTCATCTGGAATATATTTTCCTCACCGAGCTAAATTTAAAACTGAGAACGAATAGCTTAATTAATAGTAATAAACATATCAATTGTATGCATAACTTAAAAATAAATGAAATAGGAATGTAACACGTCTTTAATGTTTTGCCAGAAAGTGAGCTGAGAAATATTTCGAACGCTTGTTTTGTGTGAGCTAAACTGAAATTGCTACTGTTTTAATAGACAATTTAATGGAAGAAGCGTTGTTCTTTGACGTAAACTAAATTCATACGGTCTGGTGGCACAGTTTCAATTTGCCGAAGTTCTGCCTCTGTCGTGGATGATACTACAATTTAAAGTGTAAACCGAACCGCGGAGAGCTCTTGAATGGAATAAAGATCAATTCCAAGAAGAATCATCATATTAGATAAACAGATAAAAAAAAACAATAAAAAAATACATATTGTTTATGATTATAGGGCGGGTACAGAATTGTTTGAAGACTTAAGTTTCGAGGTTACAAAATCCTTCATTTACTGGGGTGGATTATGAGTTGATGTACCAAAGAAGTGTGGGAAGTGGATTGCAAACACGCGTAGTCCTATTTTCTCGCAAGTGAAGAAAGTTATTGACTAACGATCACATGAGAAACCATTTTTATCCCATTTTTACATATATGTTCCAACACTGTAATACACAATTGCCTATTAAAGAAGAATCAGACTTCTGCAGTATCGTAACAGATTTATGGATGAATACCCGATTTCCAATCTGGTCGGTCTCGGTATATCGTTGATGAAAGCGACGCCTTTATTAATATAGATGCTACGAGAGGCGCCCCGCAAGAAAGTGTGATAGAACCATTAATTTTCTTCATTTTGTAAACTATTTTGGAGTCAATGTAATGTTTGCTGATCATGCAGTCATCTGTTGGGACCAAGCGTGGTGGTGTAACGGATATCGTTCTGGCCTCGCATTCGGGAGGACGGCGGTTCGAATCCCCGTCCGGGCATCCAGATTTGAGTTTTCCATGGTTTCCCAAATCACTCCAGACAAATGCCGGGATGCTTCCTTAA
This sequence comes from Vandiemenella viatica, assembly GCA_031002005.1. Taxonomy (NCBI): domain Eukaryota; kingdom Metazoa; phylum Arthropoda; class Insecta; order Orthoptera; family Morabidae; genus Vandiemenella; species Vandiemenella viatica. The sequence continues at coordinate 240,949,983 of JARYHS010009186.1, forward strand.
AAAGGCCATGGCCGAATTCCTTCCCATTCCTTGCCCCCATCCTTTCCCGTTCTAAAGACCTCGCTGTTAGAGAGACGAAAAGCAGTTTAAAAAAAAAAATCTGTTGGGAAGTAAAAAATCTACTGGTTATTTAGTAACTCGGCGAGACATGGACATTATTTCCGTATGGAGCAATGAATTGTAACTTAAAGTGAAATAATTCCTAGGTAATGAGCATGGCAGATAAAAATAATCCCCTTGTGCATGACTACAGCATTGATGAGGTTAAATGTCTCAAGTATATGGGTGTAACAGTGTCGAGGAACTTAATTTAATTGCCAACACACGCTCGGGTGGCAATTTCCCTGCTCACCCATTTTTAACCCTTTCCCGTACCCACCTATTTTTCCCTTTACAAATATCAATTTTAAATTGTTTCACCGATTATGGTAAATTATTCATCAATTTTCTTGGTAACTTATTCCAATTCCTGACCACCTTAGACCCTACCTACGAAAGAAAATCTTCCCACACCCTTGTGCCTGAAATCGAGTGCCAGCTTGTGGTCATAGTCATCTCTTCCCTTCCATGCATTACTTTTACTTCTTACATCAATATCTTTCCATGCCTTATCACCAATATACGCCTTGCACACTCCCATGACTCTCTTAAGCCTCCTCCTGTCTTCCAATGAATCTCATTCCAGCTCATTCATCAAGTCTGTTACTGATCGTGTTCCAGAAACAAATCTAGCAGCCCTTCTTTGTACCCCCTCCAAATCCTTTATTTGATACCCAAAATGTGGGTCCCATATTAAACCCCCATATTCAAGCAAAGGACTGACCAAAATTTTTTAACACAATTCCTTTACTTCTCTCGTTCATCACTTCATCACTCTCTCCAACAAGTGAAGCATTTTAAAACCTTTTCCTTTTAAATGAGGTAGGATCGTTCGTCCTAGATAAAACTAATTCTAGACTGCAACTTACAGGTTGAATTCTGAACATTTTCAATGCATATATGAAAGGAGATGGTGTAAAAAAATACTCGTGCGTCCCCTTCTAGAGTACTTTTGTGCTGTATGTGATCAAACTTGCAAAGGATGGATCACTAGTTTTGAGAAAGTACAGAAAAGAACCGCTTGCTCTAACCCTTATACCGAGCGTGGTGGTGTAACGGGGTTAGCGTTCTGGCCTCGCATTCGGGAGGACGGCGTTTCGAATCCCCGTCCGGGCATCCAGATTTGGGTTATCCATGATTTCCCAAATCGCTCCAGGCAAATGCCGGGCTGCTTCCTTCAAAAGGGCATGGCCGAATTCCTTCCCATTCCTTGTCCCCCATCCTTTCCCGTCTCTAAAGACTTCGCTGTTGAGACACGTTAAGCTGTATTAAAAAAAAAAAAATCTAACCCTTGCGAAAGTGTCACCGACTTGATGCTGAAGTCGGACTGGTTTTACATGGTAAACCAACAATGTAGCTTCGCATTGAATTTATTGGCAAAGTTGCCAACACCCGCCTTCATTTACAAAGCATGTACAGCTTCTAGTTTAACTCGTCTGTGTGACCAATGACACCAAAGACCGTTTTCGGTCTTTTATCACGTTATTTTACTTTAAAAGAAATTACTGAGCAGCTTTAGAAAAATAAACGAGAAATATTCACAGTTTTATGTTGCGACTAAAGTTACCAGGTGAAAGCGATAAATATCTTGGAATTTGAAAAGATCAGAGAGAATGTTATATGCTTCCAAAGTTATTCAGAATCGCAAATATGGTATATGTTCTTTTGATATTATGTATAACTGAAGTAATAAAAAACAGTATTGGGAAACTGCATCCAAAGTAGCCTAGTAGCTAACATGAGATGTTACTTCTTTTTTGTTAGTGCTGGAAGTTTTAAGTTGATAATATTTCTGGTTTTCGACACTGATAACCGAGTGTGGTGGGTGAGCGGCAACGCATTAGTGAGAACGCAGGTTTGATTTCCTATCCGGCCATCCAGATTTCTGTTTTTGATAGTTTCCCGAAATGATGCCTGGCGAATGCCAGAGTGGTTCCCTCAAAAGGCCATGACTGAATTCCTTGCCCCCATTCCTTTCCTATCTCAAATGATTTGACAAGGCGTAAAGCCATAAGCAAAAAAATAAGATAATCCTGTTCTACATTCTCGAAACTATTCCTACATGCCTTTATAACGAACGTAACTAATCTGATCATAATGATGAGAAGTAAAATGCTTCTGGACTGATGGTGCACTACACCTGCAAACTCCTGTGGTTATTGCTCTGTACAGACAACTAGTAAACCGAACTGCGGGCAACAGTAGCTGACTGGAAAAATTTGGTCACCTAAAGAACAAAATGGTTTCCAGGCAGTTTCTTTTTTTAGTTGCTATGCCATTTGTATTTTTCATAACTGCTAGGGAAACTACAGTTGTCACATTGATGCTGATCAACTGCTCTTGAGTTAGCCAGCCAGCTGCACGGGGAAGCTGTTTTCGAGACAGCCGCCAGATATGCGAGGTTATGCAGAGTTCAGCAGACAGCCCACTCGCGACTCCGGGCCTCGCCGAATAATAAATACGTCAAATTTTAAACATTTTCAAGATAAGTACATACTTGTATATATTTATCGGTATCCTTCAGTTTTTTTGTTTAAATTTCTTTGTTTTTCGTTGAACCGTTATATATGTTAGTATCAAAGAACGAAAACGCTCATTGAGCGAAAAAAATGACCACTACGCGTTGTGGTTTCTTTAACACATTGACTGCCATGATGAAACTTGGACTATGTATTGCTATGCCACATTGAAATCACGAATATTACTTGTGAGGCCAAATTGATTTTTTGCATCAGATGTCTTCTTTTGATCATGTTGAAGTAAGTTACTTCATAAAATTGAGCGAAAAAAATGACCACTACGCGTTGTGGTTTCTTTAACACATTGACTGCCATGATGAAACTTGGACTATGTATTGCTATGCCACATTGAAATCACGAATATTACTTGTGAGGCCAAATTGATTTTTTGCATCAGATGTCTTCTTTTGATCATGTTGAAGTAAGTTACTTCATAAAATATCAAGTTATGACTGATCTGGTGTGAGCCATATATGGCTCACGTGGCCCAACAACTACATTTTAACACAATTACGATCTGTCGACACGTGAGCCACATGTGGTTCACATAATTTAAAACACAATAGGTATAAAAAAATCGTTTTTCAAGAAATGATTCAAACTCTTAGTTTATTTGCTTATATTAGCTACATATAAAATTGATAACTTGATAAGCTATCTTGCATAGCCTCATTCACTAGCTGTTCAAGTTCTTCAAAAGTTTGTCTTCTTTTGGCCATAACAATAAACTAGGAAACTAACTAAATACACAAACGTAACCTCAAATAGCATACACGAGCAATCAGCAAAACAAAACAGTACTACAGCTGAGTCGTCGAAAGTTGATCTCGGGGCTACCAAATGCAAAAATATTGATTGCTAAGAACATCAGTGTGTTCAGTGGAGCCACCACTTTTAAACCCATAGTTGAAACGCATTATCTGTGAGCCCCATGAGACTCACGAGGCCTCTAAACGCAACTCTGCATGTGAGCCAGTTATGGCTCACGCGGCTCACTGCACAATGTATACGTGAACCAAATATGGCTCACGTGGCGTCATAACCCATGCAACTGTGAGCCAACATTGGCTCACGTGGCAGTCAATGTGTTAAAACGGCCACAACACCGTCAACACGTTATTTGCGTTATGGCACTTACAAAAACAGTCAGAACGCGTTGTGGCTAATTAAAAAAGGCCACAACACGAAATTCGCGTCGTGGCTCTCATGATATTTGACAAATGGTTACTAAGAAAACCTACAAAGCGTTCTTAACGTTTGCTGATGTTGCAACTATATTTTCGGAATGTCAGTTAATGATCAGATGATGTTAGGAAGATAAAACACTATTTTTCACTATCGATTTTTTATCTTTAATCATTGTCTGACATAAGTTAACAATAAAATTATTAAAACAAACAAGATTGTTGCAGAGATATTTATATTACAAAACATACTACTGTAACGTTTTACCAAACGTGGTGGCTGAGCAGTAAAGCTCTGGTCCAGCATCCAGGAGAACTCGGGTTCAAATCCACGTCCAGCCATCCAGATTTGGGTTTTCCATGGTTTCTTCAAATCACTAGAGCTGAATGCCCTGATGGTATCTTTAAAAATGCCATGGCCAAATTTATTCCCTTCCTTGACTGCAGTCTTTTCCCACCTCGACGTTGGCGTAAAGCCATAAGCAAAATAAAAAAACAATGATATTTTGAGTTGTTATATGTTCCTTAAGCAACATTTACATTTTTTTATCAATACTCCCTCTTTTACAGTCACAAATTATTTTTGCAAAAGCTGAAAATTTAAATTTAGTATAAAAATTGTGTTATTTGTGAAAATGACACCCCAGGAGGTTTCAAAGTGTTGTGAATGTGTTCACTGTATCTGTGGAGAAAACAACTAGAGTGAGGGATTTGGTGCAAATGTTACTTGTAAACTCTGTTTAAGAAAAGGACATAATCAATATTGACACAGTAAGTGCCAAATCCGGCCAAGAGAAACAGATACATACAATAGTTTCACTGTCCAAATAAAAATTTCCTACATTTTAAATTGGTTCTTATGTTTTAGTTAATATACCCGAAGTTGATGAGGACGTGCAGATGCCAGAAATGTTTAAGCTGTTGTTATGAGCATTAATCCATAATGTGTCTATCAGTTAGTAAACAAGGAAGAACTTCTCGATCGACTTTATGCTCGTAATGAATTTTCAATTTCAGAGAGTAACTTTACTAACTTTCAGGACATTCCTAAATACTTAGTATTTATGTTAACATCTGGATGTCAGAGTAATGCTTTGTAATGTGTCACTGTAAAAGATGATGTATTAATAAAAAGTGAAACATTGCTAAAAGAACATAGAATGTAGCTCAAAATGTCATGGTAATAGCGCTTGTAAAAATAAATAACTATGCGACATTCTTGTTGATTTTGTTACCAACGTTCTTTATTTTAATAATTTTACTGTCAATTTATATCAGACAATGATTAAAGATAAAGAAACAATAAGGCAAAAGAATGTTTTATTTTCTTAAAATCATCTGATTATTAATTAACATTCAGAAAAGTAGTTACAACCTATCCGTAGTGTCGTGGTTGCATCAGCTAAAGCGTTGTGGCTTTTCTTAATAACCACATGTTGTGGTCAAATCATGAGAGCCATGACACAAATTTTGTTTTGTGACCGTTTTTAGTTATCCACAACATGTTATTCCATAAAGCGAATAACGTGTCTTGACCGTTTTTAAGAAACCACAACAGGTTATGGTCTTTTTTTTCGCTCAATGAGCATTTTCGTTTTTTGCGCCTAACATATATATAGTTTTTTTAGAAGTCCCTCTTCAAGACCCTTTATCACTTTCTAGCATACGTTACAGGTAACTGGTGCACAAATTTGCTTCAGCGGTTCCAGCTAGCTAGACTGTTGGGGACATTATTCTAACCTCCAATGGTGAAAAGCATCAGGTAGGTGGAAGAGAACAAAAAATCTCGGGTATTATGTAACAGGCAATACCACTCGCTTCGCGCTGTTAACGTGTCGTCATAGTGACGTCACGTTCACGTACAGTCAATTTTTGTGACTATTCGGCCGCAGGTAAGCGGCCACAGACGTCCTATAACACATCAAACACTGAACATCTGTTTGTGTTATCGGACATCTGCGGCCGCTTACCAGCGGCCGCAGCTGTCTGATTCACCATATCAGTTTATGTTGATATTGTACAGCTTTAAATTATTGTGACCTCGCTACGCTCGGTCACAATACATACAAAAATTGACTGTACGTGAACGTGACGTCACTATGACGACACGTTACAGCGCGAAGCGAGCGGTATTGCCTGTTAGATAAAACCCAAAATCTCTACTCACTTAGAAGCACAACATTTTGAAAGTTTGAATATTTTATTTTTTATGATAACTTATTTGTTTTGGAATTTGGCCCCTGCATATATAATTTTTCTAAATGCTCTCTTAATGTCCTTTTATTTCATGTTTGTTGCATTCAAATCTAAACAGTTTAGTTTACAAAAGTATTAGTGATTGATTAATTAGAAATCTTTGTGGTAAATCAATAGAACTTTTTCATACGACAAATATGAATTATAAAAACTTTAAGCATTGCTTGGATACACTCATATGTTGGAAACTTAGCTAATAATTATGGCACACGTGACACGTGAACCTTCTGTTCCCTCCCCATACCAATAAGTAAGCAAACAATTGTAGAAAAAGGAGAGTAACATTTGACGTGTCAACTAACTTATCCCAACATTTACTGTTGTCACATTAACAATCATTAAGATATCCTGTGCCTATTTCAATAGTCACATTTAAATTTGATCAATCTTACAACTTGTGTCGTCTTAATTCAATTCAATGTCAATCAAAATGAATGGTCATAGGTCAATGGTATTTACCTGAAATCTTCCATCATTCTTTTGCAGCTCAAATCACGACATGTAATACCAATAATTTAAATAATTAAACCACTCTTCAATCTATAAGCATATTTCTTCTAAACTGACTAGGACCACTTACCACTGTAAGTTTACATCACATACTTTCCTAGTGTGATGCTCATGCTCTGTTCTTCACTCTGTTTACGTATTATTATGTTGTAATAGAAAGAGTTTTCAGACATTGTATCAAACAATATGTAATGCTGAATTAATCTGAATATATTGCCAAATGGACCAAGAAAACAATCCATATGGCAATAAGGTTGAATAGAATTTTATTTTCTTTATTTTTGACAGTATGTGCAGTATAAACCTACTCTAGAAAATGTCCTCAAAATTAACACACATTCTTTCATGTCCGCTCATAGTTGCTCCATGAGAATGTCTGTCAAATAATTTCTTAGCTTTATTATTATTAATCTGTTACAAGCATCCAATTATAACATTCTGTCACATTTCTTTGTTAGATATTGTTTATGCAGTAATATTATGGTACAAACTCTGCTAATAAATAATCATTTATGAACAATACAAAGTATTGAAAGAAAAATCAGATTTCATTGTTAAATATCTTAATTCAAAACAATAGAGATTGCATGTCTCATTAAATAGAGATAAGATGGATAGGGAAAATAATGCTTCAATTACCACAAATGAAGGCAGGAGGACCAGATGAACACAAAAAACACACATACGCTTTACAATATTTTGGTTAATAATCTTAACCATCTAGGAGGAGAGAAATGGCAGAGAGGAAGATGTACTTGTATGTACATCAAGACCCCTCCTCCCCTGACCTCCCCCCCCCCCCACATGAATGAAACAAAAGGGAAAGGAAAGAGTGGGGATTGCACTAGTGCTGGAGGTGAGAGTTGACCTACAATGTTTGTGGATCAGAATAATCTCCGTGACAAAGAGTTGGGATGAAATATTATTTTAATATAATTTTGATCCGATATAAGACAGAAAATTTAATAAGCAAAAAAATAAAATTAAAAGATATAAAAAATTAATAAAAATGTATTTAAAAACTGAATGGCAGGTACATTGTCACCATTATCTCGTTAAATAGGAAGAAATAGGCTATTTTGATTATGGCTTCAGTGTTTATGGTATGTAATTTTTTTTCAGTTTAATCTCCTGATGAAGTATGAACACCTAACAGAAACATTTCACTACACACATTGGTACCTCTTTTCACCTTTTTTTTTATTTATTTAGCTCATGTGTCTAGTGTTTGTACACATACTGCTAGAATGTATTAGTAGAAGAACAGAAATGTCTTCTACTTCAAGCAATGAGGGAGGAGGGAATATATGGAGATAGATATACCTATTCCTATCGCAAGGCCTCCATGCTAGGTATGAGGACTAAGGCCATACGGTATTCAACCTCAAAGAAAAAAAAAATCTGTTTCAGCAGCATTGAATCCTGGCTATACCATCTGTAGTTGGTCACCATACTGACGGTGCTGATGGCTAGGTTGGATAAGTTAATTTTATCTTTTTTTAACAAAAAAAGCTCTTTCCTTTGTAAGTTATATGGATGTTATCTATACATATAAAATTAGAGTTTTGTCAGTACTTGAAAAAGGTCTTCTTACCTTGACAGAAATTTGTTTCTTGACTCAAGGATATGGAGTGGTCTATTGGACAAAATGTTTGTGCATCTGTCTGCTAGTCTTTATGCTTGATTTTATAGGCAGGCAAATTCTGCACAGTAGTTGGTGTTACTTGACAGCTAGGATGAATTAGTGGTTACGGCCATGGCTTCATTATCAGGTTGCTGCATCCTATACTTGGCTACAACTAAGGAAGCAAGCTGATGAAAAAAGGTGCCTAATACTAGGCTACCACATTAGGTGCATACTGTGACGAAAGCAGATTTATCCCAACTCCACTGCAACCACAGAAACTTTCCGCAAGTCCCATTTGTGTAAAGACTTTCATCAAGACAAATGGTCCTGGTTATCACTTAAGCATAATGCTCTATGAAACAGTTACTAATGCAGTACTGAATGTTCAGGAAGCAATGGCCATAAGGTGCAAGAACAGCCATCTGCACACATGAATTACAGATATATATGGTGTATACATTCTCATTTCTATTAATAGCTATATGTTGTATTAAAATGTTGGTAAGGAAAGGGGATTTCATAAATTAATTACAATGGTTCAAATGCCCCAGTGGAAATTTGGACAATTAAGCAAATAAAAATTCTCTAAGGTTTTCATTTAACATTCACAAAAAAAAAAAAAAAAAAAAAAAAAAAAAAAAAAAAAAAAAACCCTTTTTCTAAACTTATTGTTCTGTGGATTTTTTAAATTCAGTCAACATAACTGAGATACTAGTGATTGTTTGCTCCACAGGATAGAGTGACTGGCCTCTCTGCCACCCAGAGTTATCTGTAAATGGCAGAGTCTATATATGGATGTTGAACTCATCTTTCCCATCCAGAACTTTATCTCATTGTAGATTTCAGTCTCCTTATTTTTCGTCATAGCCCAAGTTTCTGCTGCTTACATCAGTGGAGGTACGGTACATAGTACATTTAATATTTATAATTTCCTTGCACTTTCTTGATATCAAATTACCATATTGAATCATTTGGTTAATCTGCTGGTCCAATCTTACATTTAGCATTAATTCTGTTCTTAAAAATCTGATGCTGTCCATAGTTTCAAGGTGTTGTCCACCAATCTTTATATTACTCTTCCCATCTCTTAATGCCCTTATCATCAATGCCTTGCTGTTCCCTGAATTGATTGCCATCTCAGTTATCTCTAATTTCTCTTTTATCACCTCCAATTGCAGTTATAAATCTTTACTACCTGTTCCTAAAATGATATTATCATTTTGCAAACAACATTAGTTTCATGATGAACAATAGACTTGATATTTGCAGTGAGACAACTGCGGGAAAGCCACTGGTATTCATAAAGCTTATGTGACAGGTTATATCATGGGAGTGTGAGTAATGTGAATGTAGGGGAGGAAAAGGCAGATTGGCTGGAATAGAGAAATAGGCTAAAACAAATAGTGCCTTCTCACACTACTTTCTATCTTAGTCGTGGCTGATTTACAGAGCGTCCATAAACTATGTGGTTCGGTCTAAGGGGGGGGAGGGGAGGAGTTGGGTAGAAAGCTATGCTGGTCTATGTGGGGGAGGGGGAAGGATGTTCAGGGCAATGCCATACAGCTTTTCATTATATTATTTTTCATAGTTAAAATAAGGTATAGAACACATAACAGCATGTGAATATTTATTTCTGACATTTAATTATCACTGTATGTAATTTAGGATAGCCTGACTAGAGAAAACAGAACAAATTGTCTTCTGGAATCAATAGGTAAAAAAGCTAAATGCTATGTGGGGGAGGGAGGGCAACAGCCATACCAGGCTATGTGGGGGGAGGGTGGGGGTTCAGAGGAGGCTAAACTGGGGCTACATGGTTTATAGATGCTCCCTTATTTGAGAAGGTGACATTGAAGATGGGAGAGGAAAATTTGAAAGAGTTAGATAGCTTCCACAGATGACCTGGTGCTCTGGGAGAATGGTGAATAGGAAGTGCAATGGCAGTTTCAAACATTGTGGGTGATTATGAATCTGAAATTTAACATGAACAAAAATGAGTATATGGTCAATCACAAAGAATAACAAGATAGCCAGGGGAATTGTAGCAGTTGGGCAGTAGCAGGGTACAGTAGAGTATTTTCTTTGTATATTTTATCTTTAGTGGTGTGTAGATTTGGCTAGTGCAATCTCTGAGTGTTTACATTTTGTAGGCAGTGCATGTTAGTAGCAGTTGAGCAGTGGGGTGTAGATTTGATTAGTGTTATCTCTGAGTTTTTAGTCTGTAGGAAGTACAGGTTAGTTCGAGTTTCTATTATTTTCTTTTTCGCGTTGTGCTACTCACAGATTCTCCCATGTAGATCGTTCATTGTACCTGCAACCCAGGCTGAAGAGCTGGAGGCCGTGCCACAGTCACCTGTCGGCGACTAGCGTATGGCTTCTAGACTTCGAAGCTACACACGGAGGCAGTTGAACAGGCTTAAAGGCCATGACACTGAACTTGTTTGACTGTCCAACTGGTATGACATATTGTGGAGGCTGACTCAGTCCCACAATTGTCATCCTGTGAGTTGACAGCCTCCCTGCACGCTAGGTCTGAGTAATCACACAAGGGGATTCAGGTAGTTGGGGTTTATAGAGCCCCTTAGGGAAATGGAAGATTCCTCAGGGGAGAAATCCAACGTCCATTTGGTTTGTATTCCGAGTGGTCTGATCCAATGTGGAACAGGCCATCCCGGATGCCATTGAATGGACGGGGTGTAGCCAACTACAGATTGTGGCTCATGTTGGCACCAATGATGCATGCCGCCTTGGGTCGGAGGTTACCCTCTCTTCCTTCCAGCGGCTAGCTGAAAGGGTGAACTCTGTGGCCAGTGACTGCAAGATATCGGCAGAGCTAACCATCTGTAGCATCGTAGATGGAGTTGACTGTGGACCTCTGGTTAAGAACTGTATTGAGGGGCTGAACCAGAGACTACGACATTTCTGTGATGATACTGCCTGCAGGTTTCTCGATCTTCACCATAGGGTTGAGTCATGTAGGGTTCCCCTGAATAGGTCAGGTGTGCTCTACAATGTGAATCAGCAGGGGTCGCAGGAGTGGCAGGGGCTGTGTGGAATGCACTGGGTGGTTTTTAGGCTGAGGGAGGAAGACCCGGATTACGAAATACAGTTACGGGCAACACAATCAGATTCAGCACTGGAATGTAGGAGGAACGTAAAGGAATCTTGACAGTTAAAAGATCTCTTAATTAACTGTATATGCATATGTAACAAACAACTGGAACTTGAAAACGTTATTTGTAGCACAGAAGTGGATATCGTTATTGGCACAGAAAGTTGGCTAAGACCAGAAATAAGTTCAATTGAAACTTTTAAAGATAGCATGAACGTTTTTCGTAAAGATAGATTACATTCTCATGGAAGTGGGGTATTTATAGCTGTGAATAAATTCCTCACATGTAATGAAATACACATCACTACAATCTGTCAAATCATATGGATGAAACTCAATGTTGCAGGGTCAAAACTCGCATTCTACTGTCCACCCGATTCCGACATAACTATCGCCGAGGAGATAAGCAATAATGTAAATAGTATAGCTGGCCATTTTCATGATCATGCTATGATTCTAGAAGGCGACTTTAACCTGCCTTATATCGACTGGCGAAATTACGTTCACATTACTGGTAGCAGGGATAAGGCAGCTTCTGGAGTAATTCTCAGATAATCATCTCGAGCAGCTAGCTAATGAACCTACACGATGCCATCCACATCATATCGAGATTGAATCATTACGAATAGATACTACAGGTATCATAAAGCAATTAGAGCTCCTGAAATCAGGGAAAGCACCGGGTCCAGATCGAATTCCAGTAAGAGTATTTTCACAGTACGTGGCAGAAATCTAACCATTTCTGTCTGATACCTTTTAGTGAAGCTTTGAGCATACGGTATATTGGATTGTGATTGGATAAAGGATTTTCTAACTGGTCAGTCACAGTATGTTGTAGTCGAACGAGAAAATTCTTCTAATCTAGATGTTACATCGGGTGTACCTCTAGGAAGTGTAATAGGACCATTTCTTTTCTTAATTTTCTTAATTGTTCAGAAATACGAGCTAAACAGTTCAGTTATTGATATGGCCGATTCTGTGATATATTTGGCAGTAACAGTACAAAGGAACATGAAATGGGACTTAAACATTAATTCGTTAGTAGGTTGAGTTAATTCTAGGATACGATTCCTAGATCGAATCTTGAAAAATTGTAATGAACAAACAAAGGAGACCGTGTATAAATCTCTTGTGTGTCCACATTTGGACTACTGTTGTGCCATTTGGGATCCATTTCGTAAGGGGTTGATTGACAGTATAGAGAAAGTACAGGGAAGAGCTGCTCGATTCGTAACCGCTTGCTACAGTCCTTATGAAAGCGGCACAGAACTGATTAGTAGACTAAGCTGGGAGTCTCTAGTAGATAGACGATGCACGTTTCGTTTAAACTTATTGGTAAACATATGTACTCCCAATTTCACTTAAGAGTGTGGTGAAATACTTCGTCCACCAACCCATTTGAGTCGGAATGAAAGGAAAGATAAGATAAGATTAGAGAAATAAGGTGCCACACTGATTCTTCTATGAATTCTTTTTTCCCTCATACCATTCGGGATTGGAATGAACAGCAAAGAGATTAGTTTTGGAGCTGAGCACCCTCTGCCACCCACAATTTTGTGAATTGCAGAGTGTATATATATATATAGACTGTTAAAAGTTTTAAGTACCTGGGAAGGAGAAAAGTGAAAGATTCGATGGCATGATAGGTGAAAGAGGGAAGTAGGCAGAAACATTTTTAAGAATTGTTAGAAGTCTGAAATGGAGCAAGGCTGTTCCACAAAAAAGGAGTAGTTTGTCAAACATGCTATTTTTCTATTCTCATTTATGGTGCTTTGACACTGAAAAGTGAGATATCAGTAAGACTGAAATTCTTGAGAAGAATAATAGAGTTTACAAGAATAGAGAGAAGAAGGAATTAAATGATTAAGGACACAGTAAAAGAGGTACGACAGCAGGAAAGGATAGAGAAGGCAAAACTAAGATGGTATGGGCATGTTTAGAGAATGAAACATCATAATATAACAAGGAAAATAAATGAAATGTAGATACAAGGTAAATGGACAAGAGGAAGACCAAGGGATAGATGGGCAAGAGGAATGGGAAGAAAGGAGAAAATAGAGAGGCTTGTGGGCACAGCAGACCCAGCCAGTAGCTGGAAACCGTGGATGATGATGATTAATACCAAGTCTCTGCCACCTTATGCTTCTTAACAATTTCACCTATAGAATGATGGTAAATTGAAGTGGAATAGATGTGACTTGCTTGATGATGAAATTATTAAGATGAGGGAAGCAGAGTGGGTGGGATATGCAGTATCAAAAGAGGGGTAAATAAAGACAGGGAGTCACAAGGTAGTGTACTGGGATCAAATAGGGAAGTCACGCGTCTAATGAGATTAGTGAGAACAGAACACTAAAGATTTAAGAGTCAGCAAGGCCGTAGAGAATACTTGAAATGATTAAACAAGCAGGGGCGTATCCAGGATTTTAGTTTGGGAGAGGCTTGAGTGGACTTTGGTTTGGGGGGAGGGGGGCTAGGCTTGAGTGAATTTTGGTTGGGGGGGGGGTCGAGTCGCACAAAGGATGGTATTTATAGACTTACAGTCTCCTTGGGCCTCGAATCAGTAAAGCTAAAAAAAAAAGGCTCCCCAAAATTACAATGTCTCAGGTGAACCATGAACCTAGATACTTTTAGGGGGGCTTGAGCCCCCTAACCCCCCCCCCCTGGATCCACCCCTGTAAACAAGCAATTAATAGCAGCAATGGCTATATAAGAATTGACAGGAAGGGAAAGTATTCAGACAATTGTAAATAAGATTGGAGAAGAAGTTACTGAGCACTTGAAAATGGCAGAGATATTGAGTGACAGTTTAAATGAGACAGTTAGGAACCATGATACTGTGATGGGAGGGAATAAATCACAGGAGTATATGCATATCAGCAGAAATGAGGAAACTACAAAATTTGAAACAGATCCTCAGGAAATTATGAAGGAACTAAGGAAGACCAAAAAAAAAGTGGCCAGTATTAAAGCTAGTTTAATATGGTATTGTACCTTACCTTGAAATATTATTTAGAATGATTCTGAAGTCTTCCTGCTTACCATAAGGCCAGAAGGTGGTACCAGTTCTCATAAAGGAGGGGTGATAATAGGGTTGAAAATTAAAGGCCGGTTAATTTGACATCAGCGATAGCAAAATGATGGAGAGAATTGTCTGCAATTACATCAGAAATGTCTGCAGGGAAAGGAAATGGTTTTCAAATCAACAAGATGGCTTTAGGCAAGGATATTCACATGAATCTCACATGGCGGGCTATATGCAGTATATTTCAAATGAATTGGACAGGGAAGGCAAGTTGATAATGTAGCTCTAGATATTTCTAAGGCATTTTACAATGAGCCATAAAATGTTCTTATATAAGTTGGTAACTATTGGAGTAGATGAAAAGTGATTCACTGAATAGAGAGGAATTCTTAAAAGGCAGAAACCAAGGTGTTAGAGTAGAAAATGCAGTATTGAATGAGGTGGAAGTAATATTGGAATAGGGTAGTGTAAAAAAGTTCAAATTCATAAATGGCAAAAGGTAGATGAGTGGAAGAATTTAACACTCAAAGTACGTGAGATGATAAATTTAAAAAACTATAATAATAAGAAGAAAAATTATATTAATTTCTTATTTTTATTGCTTGGATGAAAGATGATAGATGGACAAAAGCAGTGTTAGTGGAGCCCAGGAGACCATCAGAGACCAAGAGGAAGCCCATCAGACTGATTAGACAAGTACAAATGCAGGGCTATTAGAGTTAACTGGAAAAGGAATGCACAAGATCACTTGTCCTGGAGAAGACTACTCAAGCTCTACCTGAAGTCATAATACTAAGAGGCCACATCGTTTACTGATTGAACTGGCTGATGATGATGAATTAGGTGACTATGGAAATTTGCACCAGATCATGCACTCCATCACAAATAAATTAAATTATGTTAAAAATGGTTGTATAGTGATTTACAGTAAGAATTTATGTTGCTTTCTGATTATATAATGTTTTATAATAGCATCTAGAGAGAATTGTGAATGGCTACAGAGGGTTCTGAACTTGTATCTATTTGGATAGATCAGCATGGAGTATATAATTTATAAAAAGAGCCAACTTAAGTGCATGTATGAGAAAATAAAAAAAAATGTATAATTTTATAGTGAAAGGGGAATTGCTTTTTTGAAGTCATTAGGTGTAAATATCTTGAAATATCATTTGATAATGAACTCAATTAGGCAAGTTGTAGGGAGAAGTTTAAAAGTCCTTGAGGGAAATTAGAACATGTAACAAAGATATAACTGGAATACAAAACCTTGGCGAGACAACAGCTTGAATATTGTGGGGGAGTATGGGATTCACTATTTCAGGTAACAAATACAGGAATTGTAAAGGGAGTAATGGTGGTCAGTTGGATTCATATGTGAAAATTACCACAGAAAACAATGAGTGGTCAAGGAATGTGTTGCGAATCTTTGAAATACAGGAGGCAGATGAAGGAACTACTGTGAGTATGTAAGTCACACATTGGTGATGAGGCCTGGTTAAATTTGGAAAAAATAATTGAAAGGAAGAAACAACTATGACCATAAACTAAGTGGTAAAATTTTCATTTGTAGGTAAGGGAATTAATGGCCAGGATAAATTATTGAAGGATATGTTAAACAAGTTATCTCAGTATAAGCATGGAGACTTTCACAGTGTACGATTGGAACAAAGACTTCACTGAAGTTATCTCAAATACTGAAAGAATTTAGAGTGAAAAGTTTGGTAATGAAATATTAGGTCTTTAAGAAAATTGACACTGGGGTATATACCCAATGCAATCAAAATAATAACAACACTGGCCACCATTAGTAGAAATTAAAAGTGCAACACACAGACAGGGATGGAGAAATTTTAGGAATCTTTTTGTAGATATATCCAGGGTCATACCCACAATGAATGATAACAAATTGAAATGTATCAGGCTAAGTTTATTATCTTTAGGTACAGTTGTCAATAAG
>JARYHS010009186.1:240967271-240986490 GCA_031002005.1 Vandiemenella viatica
TAAATTCTATTCACATCCTAAATCAATTAAAATTTCTACTAAAATGTTGTATTCCGCACTAAACTTAAGTTGTATTGTTTCCGCTCCCAGAGGCGCCCTTAAAAAAGGATTAGAACAGTGTTTCTCAATCGTTTTCAAGCCAAGGACGTCCAAGATTTCAAACAAAATTTTACGTACCACTATCTTATGTAGGCCTAATTTTTCACCTACCATATGAGTTATCGGTACGTATAGAGGTCCCTTAAAGAGGTGAATTTGATTATCAAATACAGAAGTTGGAATGCGTGCGAATAAGAGCATTTAGATTTGTTTGTAGAAATACCGCAGGACCCAGTCAGTTACTAATATGATAAAGGAGGTGGATTGGTAATAATTGGAAGACAGGAGGAGAGTGAAGAGAGTGCTGGGAATGTACAAGACTTGTGTTGGTGGTGGTGCGATATTAGTCGAAGAATTAGGAATAGTACATGGAAGGGGAAAGACGATTATGACCACAAGCTGGCACTCGATTACATGCATAAGGGAGTGGGAAAATTTTCTTTTGTGGGCGTTGCCAAGAGAAGTAATGAATAATTTACCGGAAACACTGAATGAATTTAAAGGAAAAATTAATAGAGGGCAAAAGTAGGTTGGAAGAGGAAAGGAAGAAAGGGGGTGTATAGGGAGATTGCTACCGGAGCGGATGTTCCATCGCAATTTTATCAATTATCAATATCAAGGGTGTCGGGGATTGGAACAAATTACCAAGTGAAGAGACGAATAGTTCACGAAAAACGTTGAAAGAATTTAAAATTAAAATTCTTAAATCGCAAAAGTAGACGTGGAAGGATTTTAACACCCAAATTATATAAGAAATTATATTAAAAAATAAAATAAAATGGGGTAATTATATGATTAAATGAATTGCCACCGGGGCGTGTGCTCCATCGCAATTAAATTAATAATAATAATAACCTAATTCTCAAAGCTAGAGTCCAGGTCTAGCTTTGAGACTCTAAATGAATTACAAAAGGTAAACTAAGGATTGCTCAAAGAGCTATGGAGAGGTTAAGGCTAGGCTTAGCGAAAAAAGACAAGAAAACAGCAACTGAAATTAGGTCATTTACAAAGGTCACAGATATCTTAGAGAAGACAGCATCCTCGAAGTGACAATGGGCAGCCCATATTGCGCGGAGAAAATACCAAAGGTGGACAAAAACAGTATTGGAATGGAGCCCAAGAGATCACCACAGACCAGAGGAAGACCACCAGACCGATGGGGCAAGGACATACGTAGGGCTGTCGGAGTTAACTGGCAGAGGATCGCCCAAGATCGTGCGACCTGGAGGAAACTGCTCATGTTCTACCTGAACTCATGACTTTAAGAGACCACATCAGTAAATCATTGAACTGGTTGATAATTATAATTCTCAAAGCTACACTGCTCTCTCTGACGTCAGCTGGAAACATGTTTATTGCAGTAATGCAGTCGTATCCTCTTATACCGGCCTGGCCGTTGAAATATTCCTGGCTTATAGCTGTTTGTTTTGTAGCCTTATGACTTATATTTTTTTTATAGCATTTTACAGTGCGAGTAATGAATACAACTTATGAGTTTTTCTTTGTCATGATACCTTTAACTCAATAAGAATCAAATTTTTAATATTTTGCCTGTGGTCCACCTAGTGTTACAAATTGAAAAAAAAAATTAACTTTGTGAAAAAGAAAAAACATGAAAAAAAACCTAGCACCCTTGTTTTTTTTTCTTCTAAATTAGGTTTTTTCTTCAGAAAACAATATATTTGATAAATTATAGTTTTATCTACGGAACTTACATTTTACATGTGTGTTTTAAATCTTACTGAATCATATAATGTCTTACAAAATGATTCATAAATATATCTACATAGGTAACATAATTTTATTCATCCTCTATGTCAGTACCACATTCACTTGTATCAGCACTACCAACACTAGTTCGGTCGGTGTCGGAATTTTCTGATTCTTATTCTGTCTCTTCTAGATCCATAACTTCAAAAATAGTTACATTTTCTTTTACTGGTTGTTCTAGTATTGTACGCAAAAGATTTTGAGATTGCAATTTTAAATTGTGAGAAAAGTACACACTGTGCATAAAGACTGCTCCAGTAATTCTGTATTATGGTCTTTTAAGTTTGAATTTAAATCTATTATCATAAAAATAGGAGCTTTATTTCTTTTCCAATCGTTTACGCCAACGGCCGCAAGAAAACGATTCATAATTACTGGCAATTTAATGGCTCAGTATCACTATACGCTGAGAGTTTAACAAGTATACGAATATAAGGAAAGCACAATAAGTAATAAAAAGAGGCAAAAAATCGTAGATAAATTTAAAATTCCTAATTTTTTTAGAAGATCCATAGGTCCACATATAAATTCGTAGCACTATTTGAGCATTAGTTCGGGAAATCCCCGTTGTTAAAAGAAAACTTCAGTCGCCAATATTTTCATAATTCTCTTTTCTATTGAACCAGAAAAGTATAGCAGATTTAAAAATTAAGATAAGTACCTAGTATAAACTCTAAAACAGTCATATTAAACTGTAAATGCCTTGCAAATTTGAGATTCAGTAGTTATGAAAAAAAAAACGTGTCCCAGAAAAAAAACGTTTTTTCATGTTTTTTTTTTCTTCAAGTAAAAAAAACGTTTTTTTACAACACTAGGTCCACCTTTGTGGACCACAGGAGGTCCCAGGACCGACCACAGGTTGTGAATCACTGCACGGTGATTCAACATTCCAGAAATACGTGCTTTATTGCGACAATGAATAGCTCAGCAAACGAAACAATACTGTCAGTTCCTTGCATAACAATCTATTAGTGCCAAATATTGATTTAAACAATTTAAATTCTTATTAGAAGTACTGTAAATTAAAATAAGCGGTCAAAATAATGACAAATGACCTCTCGTGATATGATGCAAGCTTACTGAAATGCTCTTAAATGAATCTGAAATAGTTTAATCGAATTTAAAGTGGTTCGATTAGGCTGACAGAAGTTCTCTGAAGTTCACTTCACATTCTGTTGGATCATTCATAGAACATTTGCGAGGAGTGGGTGGCGTTAGCCCTTTTCCTCGGTGGTCGAGTTTGAAAACTGCTCTCATAATCGCCCACTGGTGCGGACCTCCGAAGGCTGCAGACGTATCTTGGAGAGCATCAGATTACCACGGCCGTTGGGCCGTCTCTCGTTAATAAATTTCCGAACTTGTTTCATTAAACGCTTCCTGCAGCTGTGCCGAAGTAAGAAGTTTAATTAATTCGCGTGTCAAGTGTTGAAACTGGGTCTAAATTAGCCACACGATAAACGTTATTGCAGCGGATTAAACGAATTTATTTCTTTCATGCAAGATATTTCAGTTTGCAACAAATGTAGACTGCTTTTCGAATATCTTTTTCTAGCTAATCTAAAATGGATATTCATGGCACACGTAAGAAGATATGAAACATTACTAGTGTCTTTTTTTTGTAATGTAATGTATTTCTGAAATACTGAGATCAGCTTCGTGTTCACGAAAAGAACTTTTCCGAATCCATTCCGAACGATAACTGTAATTATAACCCAAAAAATTTTAAAACTGTACAGACGTAAATCAGATCTCATTTTTTAAAAAATCGTAGGAAAGCAATCATTTAATGCATTCTATGGCGTAGGTAAAATACTTTAACAATAAAATATAGTCTGGAAATCAATGTTTTTGTGTTGCACCAAAATTTTTCGCTAATTCAGCCCTTAGCTCTTTTCTACATGTATATGACTATCACATTTTTTTGTGAATGTTTTCTTTTTTGATTACCATAATAATGCGACATATTAGAGAGTTATGTTTTGCTGTATATTATTATACTGGGTATGTTCATCTACTTTTAATTGTGTCTTAAACGAATTGTTTAAATTCATTTGTTGCAGAACTTTCCATGTTGTCTTCTACACACTACACATTTATACATAATTCTTCTCCGTCACTGAAGGTTAATACCTCGAAACGAAGTATGCTTGGCTATCATTAAGTAATGACAAATAATAAATATTTATTTTGAATGTTATTACTTCGAAATAATCAACACAATTTAATGAAATTTGATAAACATTAATTTAACATCAATTCTAATTTATTTATAGCTTTTCGTTTTCATTTCTAAATGAAGCTAAATATTAAGATGCTAATTGTTTCTACAACAATTGCATTTTACATCTTTTATGCAGCTTTCTTTTTTTAGCTCTAAATTCTTGGATGCACATTATCGGTTGAGAAATGTGATGTAATTGAAATTTATTTTTAAAGCTGTGTAAGTGGCACAATACTTAGAAATTTATGTGAGATTTAACTCATTAACCGTTGAAGAAACAATACAGTAATGACACAAAATTTAATTCCCTGAAGTCTTATTGGAGCGGGGAACTAACAATTTTTCCTATCAATAATTTTTTTTAAGGAGCCACTCTATTATTGTATCGATCATCTGATACAGACTTTTAAGAAAAATAGTTTTTTTTTAAATTGATGGTCAGAAGAAACGAAGACGATAACTTCGGAACATTTAAAGAAAAAATACAAGACCAATAGATTACCATAACTACATTATCACGAATTGTTTCTCTTAACCTGATGTAAAATCCAACACAGAAACAAAATTGATAACAAGAGAGGGCAATTAGAAAAACAGAAGGCTACTGGCTTGAGAATTTGCTTCTTCTTCCTACCCAGCGTTAGGCTTAGTGGTCTGCTACAGTCTCAACACATCTTCTTGTTGGTCTTCCTACATCTCTCCTGCCTCTTTGTTGGTATTTGAGGATATCTGTGGGATTCGACCCATCTTCATCCGTTCTGTAGTTTTGCACAGTTTGGAGAAATGGTAGGCTATGACTTTGATTTTTTTAAAGAAGTCGTCTGACTTTTTTTAACTGCTTAACGTCTCCTATAACAACTAGGTCTTTAGAGACGGAAAAGGATGGGGGGCAAGGAATGGGAAGGAATTCGGCCATGGCCTTTTGAAGGAAGCATGCAGGCATTCACCTGGAGTGATTTGGGGAAACGATGGAAAACCCAAATCTGGATGCCCGGACGGGGATTCGAACCACCGTCCTCCCGAATGCGTGATCTTTTTGGGTCCCATGGTGTGTAACCTGCCCTTTTGAAGGAAGCATCCCAGCATTCACCTGGATTGATTTGGGGAAACCATGGAAAACCCAAATCTGGATGCCCGGACGGGGATTCAAACCACCGTCCTCCCGAATGCGTGATCTTTTTGTGTCCCATGGTGTGTAACCAGCGGATCTTCTCATGGATCGTAACTCATCTGTCTCCGTTCGACACTTTGCGCAGTGTCCAGGCCTCTCTGCCTATTAGTAGGGTAGGTTTAGTGAGGATGTTATATAGCCTGACTATTATGTGCGGTGAAACCAGAGATGGTCTGAAGGTGCTATTTATTATTCCTGTAACGTTCGTCAAATTTCTTATTTTGCTTCATATCGTTTTCTGGAGTGTAGCTGAAGTCATTCCCTTGGTATTCGCTGTTACTTGCTCTAAGGGTGTGTTTTTTTATTGAAATTTTGATTCAGTTCTGATCTTTCGCGATGAAGGCTATAACTTTGGTTTTATTGAAAGAAATATCCATGTTGTACACTTTTGCTATCATGCAGGTAATAATAATGATTCCGTATTGTCGTAATGACCTGGTGACAGGGTTTCTATTGGCTGCGCATTCCACCCCTGTCGTAGCCGCCTTAACCTAACCCGGTAGTCCTAGTAAATACAGGAGACCTAAAGTTTGACGTGGTATCCGAACCACGGAAGCGTTCTAGCGTACTTCAAATTACACAGCAAGCTGTTCCAGAGCTGAAGTTCGAGTTAAGCGCTTATGAAAACCCCCGTCGAGCAGGGATTCGAAACGGGGACCTTTCGATCCCCAGTAAGAAACCTTAACCATTGAACCACCAGACCGCTTCCTTATGCAGATCGTAAACCGATCTTTGCAGGTCATCTTCAGATTGAATAGAATCGCCAGAAATGTAGGAGCATAAGTAGGATTTAAGAATTTGCAATTTACTGAATAACATGCTCCACTTCAAAGTTAAGAGTTTTTAAGATTTTAATTGCAAAATTAACAAATACGAAACACAATGACAAGGAAGATGTTTATCTGAAACAGTACTGATAATTAGTGTCGCACTATGAGAAAACATCTTATGGACGTTAGGTGGCCATCAATATTTTTCGGAGAACGCACGGTTTGAATGTATATTGGTTTTCCTCACCGGTGTGTATAGAAACTGAATCGAAAAATCCAGAACTGAGATCATTGACAACGTGTACAGCCATATAGAGAACTTCATCATCACCTGTGTTCTGCCTTAAGGCAGGCTTCCACCTGAATTTTCTCCATGCTCTCTCACATGGAGAGCCTTACCGTGGGCTACTAGGGAAATATTAATGTGGTGTCATCCCCTTACTTCCCACACACGTTCGAGGGATGATGTGTTGTAGTCTGTCTGTGAAACTTGTAACTTTTTGTTCTGTGTGTGATAAGTGTACTTTTTGTTTGTGCCTTCCCGATCCAGTATGGTGACAGCTTAACTCGAGCAGCCATCTTGGAGGGAAACCAATAAAAAACAAAGTTTGGACAATAGTATAATAATTACAAATATTAGTTAAAACTTATGGGAAAAAAATATTAGTATCTTAATAAAGATTCTGTGATTGATACAAATTGCCGAAATAAGACAATATAAGGTGAAACAATCTCTCGTATTATGCAATCATACTGTTAAACCGAAATTAAAATAATTTAGATAGACCCGATAAAAGTGAAGCACCAGTCAGAATATCCTAAAGATATATTTCAGCAATCAAAAATAGGAAACCGTATTATTCCTACTTTCATTTGTTTTGTTCATATTAGTTATATCTGGTTGTCAAATGACACGTTAATTGTTTCATTTTTAACCAATTATGAGATTAATCCTATTGTGGGAATCGTGTAAGATATAACCAATATGAGAGCTTAAAGTGAAACTTCTCAATGCTACGAATTCTATGGGTCCGTTATATTTAATTTAGTTTAAATTTAATGCTGAAGTTAAATTAAATGTTGAAATACATGAGGCGTAAAATTGAAAAAGCGACGTATAGTAACGTGTGTTTATTTGTGGAATGAGAATTCCGAAGGCTATTCGTTTAATGCTGATTGTGTAACAGGAAATTGAATTTTTGGGGTAAAATTCAATTACTAGGATTGCTGTGGATTGTTGGACTATCTAGCAATACTGTTGAGCTTATGAAACGTGAACAGCATTGTGGTAAGAGGACCCTGGTTCGACTCCTGGTCATTAGGTGAGAATTTTCACTGGCCAAGAATCATGATCAGTGGTCAATTTATATATCCTGCAGATAATTAAAGTAAGCAAACGAAACACATTCAAACTGTGAGGACTGATTTCAATGTCATGTTTGGAGGTAGCCAGAAAATGTTTCGATTTTTTACTTTTTGTTACATAATATCTTACAAGAGAAAATAAAGTTTAAAAAATACTCCTGTTGTTGTTCGAATGATGCTTGACCAGGTTGGGGTAAGATCGACTAATTTTTCACCAACTGCTAATGGCGCCTCTTTGAGCAACCTCAAGATTCTATGTTCGTATCTGAAATAAAAGATTTGCCTAATTAAGAAGGGCCGCCGTTAGCAGATGTACAAGGTGTGCTACTAGCACGTACGGCAGGGTATTCTTGTCGAAAAATAATTTTTCCTACAGTAAATTTTATTCAGTGTTGACTCGCCTTAATAATTGTATGTGGTTAATGTGTAATGTCTGAATTACGGTGGTTCAATGGTTTCATGTAGTTATTATATTTTAATAATCCTTTTTTAAATAAATTCATTTTAAGTGAATAAATAATTTAAATAAAAAATATGAATGAAAAATGTCTCTGCTAAAATCGGTTATTGATTCGCAATCCAGACATACTTTTACAATCTGTAATATACAACCTTTTAACCTTTTATTGATGGAGAAGAAGCCGACGCAGTTGATCATTCTCCAGAGACCTTGTAACATAACATACGTCTGAGCAATACAGTAATATCTGTGGCCGGCGCCGTCAGTGAATGTGATGTTGTCTTTGTATGAGTAGTGGATCGTTGACCTCCGTCAAGTGAAGTTCTGACGCGGGAACATTTCGGTTTTAATCGTAGAAATTGTGAAAAATTCGGTGAAGTGGATAATGTAAACTAGTAATGTGTTGAATTCACTGCTTTGAATGGAGTGCTGTTATTGCAAGTGACTGTGGACGTGTTAAGAGGACGATAGAGAACGTGGGAGTTTTTGTAGTTCAATCTCTCATATACCACGAGTCTGCAATTTTCGGAAAAGGAGTCTGATTTCTTGTTTAAATATTATTTTGGTGGTGGTACTTTCCGTCGGTGTGAATACATAAGCTTATGAACTTAAATAAAGTTTTTTGTAGATGTTCATTCTAAAGTTTGTGAATTTATCATTTAATAAACCTGACGAACAGTAGTACCTAAACCTGGCGACCGCGGCTTAAAGAACATTTATTTAATTAGTAATTGTCTATGTTCATTAAGTGACTTTTAATCAATCAAAAAATCAATAACCTGTGGATTGCTTTCAACCTCCACAGTCAGAGGTTGGTAGCGCCTTTGTTGCTCGATTCTGTTGCCCTCTAGCGGTGTCGACTACGTTGCAGTATAGCGAGAGATCTGAAGTTGCTAAAAGTATACACCATGGATATTACTAAATTTTGTGTTTGATTTGCCTCTTTGAAAATAATTTGTTTATTATTTTCTTCTGAATTACTTCTTGAAGTCTCAGTCCACAAAAGAAAGGGCTAAATCTCTTCCATTGTAGGCTCGTAAAAGTAAAAATAAGAGTACATGGTAGACATTATTATTACCATTTTAAAACTGTTTACTTAATCGCCTAGGTAAAACTTATAATGTTCCCATGTTCAGGCTTCAAGACTACAACTTTTAGAAACAGAATAACACAAAACAAATCAGTACAACGGATAAGGGATGCACAATCAAAAAGGCTACACAGGTAAAGTATATTTCTGGTAGATTCTGAAAAATTAGATGAATCGCGAAAATAGTGGGTGCCTAATATGTATGACTAAAAACTGCATCTTCCTAAAGGAAATTGGAGTTTATAATTATTAATTGATGCTAATTGCTATATAAATGTGATGAAAGCTTCGTTAAAATTTCGTAGTTACAAGCGCTCAATACAATTACAGTTTGTTTTTAATGGTTCATTTGGAAAGGGGGTAAGAGAAGATGTGCAATTATTTTGACAATAGTGGCACAAGATGATTATCGAAAGGGCGTAAGACGTAGGATAGACATTCAGAGGCTTCGAACTGCCCAAGTGCATAGCCATGACATATTTTGGTATTGAAGGCCTACTACTACAGCGTTACTTTGATATTAGATCGTTATGTTTTTCTTTGATAACACTTCCCGTAATTTAAAAATACCATTTTTGGTAGTAAGCTATGTAAAATGAAACTATACTTCAAAAGCAGGCTTTAAGGAAATTTTAAAAAGAGCACACAATAACATCCGTAGTAGATAACCATAATAGTTTGAAAAGAAATGTAGCTATTATTGATTAAAGAGGCTGTAAACAATGAAATCTTCCGAGACCGCTCACTTGGTATCATAGTATTATTTAGCCTCAAGTACGTTGATGTGTCGCATGGTAAAGAAACATGCTAAAATCAGCCTTCCTAGAGGATCGTCCTATTTCTTTGCCCTTAAAATTACACAAATCACGCATTAATCTTATGCCATAAAAACAAATGGAAATTTCAGTTCTAATCAAATAATCTGTCGACAGATTGGGTTATTAGTTCTTTTGTACTAGTAGAATAGTTAGTTTTTAGGTGGCTTTTCCGCAATTGCTAAGGCTAATGCCGGATCGGTCACCTATCTCCGCCTAATAAACTACATATTGCGCAACCAAAGAAAAAAATCAGCTGGCGCTCGAAGAACATAGTTCCACGTTTTGCAGACAGATGGCAATACTGCTATCCTTCCCAAAAAAGCGTCAAGCTCAACCACAAGCCAGTCACATCGCGTCCTGAAAAAAGCCGTACCTGCAATAGCTGGATAAGTGCAAGGAACAAGAAGAGAATAATTAAGAAAAAATTAGAGTTTTAGTTCCGTTATTAGATCAATGTATGACATTATACACTGCATCCAGCAGTCACTTCTCATCCTGATGGATGAGCCGTTACACTTGATCCTGATATTCGGGAGGACGCGGGTTTGAATCCCTGTCTGACCTTCCAGATTTGTCTTTCCGAAATCACTCCATGCAAATGCCGGGATCGTCCTTTCTCGGAGCTATAGCCGAAATCCTTCCCGTCCCTTATCCAAATTCCTATCCCGTTTCTAATGACTTCGACATTGACCAGGCGTAAAACCATAACCAATTAAAAAGAGTATCTTATCAACAGTATTTGGGTATTTCCGGAAAGAGCAAATTCTTTTTCGCTTTATGTCGATTGCGTCATGTCTCAGGTGTTTAATTCATCTAAGAACCCTATAACGGTCCTCAGACCCAGACCTTTAATGAAATTTTATTTTAAGATTTATTTGCGGCAATCTGGGAGTTGAGTGAATATGGTTTTGTATATTTTTCTTGCAATTAATTGTGAAACTGTGTAAATGAACATTTTTTTATGGAAAGAAACTATGTAGATACTACTTAATATGTTCAAGGACAGTACTATGCATGAAGCATGGTTTAAAAGTTTGTAATTATAAGTATAGATGTGAGCCACGATGTTTAGAGGACAGTTTCCGACAATTTGTGTGGATAATTTTGCGTGTAAATATCTTTAATTTTCATTTCTCTTCGTTTCATAATTATTGTAAACGATTTTGTATTAATTCTGATTGTTTTAATGTGATTTTAATTGTTTAAGTATTGTTAGAATTCGAGAAACGTCGATCGGAAGACTTTGAATTATTTTGGAATTTTCGGCAGAGATGAGTTAGTTAGCTGAGTTTTAGTTTTGAAGTTGTTGCAAGCTATAATCGCTGGAGTATTTGTTTACATTTGTGCGTAGTATCTGTGTATGAAGTCAGATGTCTTTTAAAAAAGATAAACTTGAAAGTGGTTCTTTTTGGACTAATTATTTCATTTAAACGAGATACTTAGCAACCCCTTCATAGAATATATACCTTCTTATTGACCTCCAGATTAAGTGTTTAATAAAACATTAAATCATTTGTCATTTCTAATGCTAAGTAATAAGGAGACATGCATAACAACTCAAAGAAAGAATTTATAGTTCCCATATTTTATAAAATCTACTCAATAATCTTATATATATATAAAAATAGACGTGTTTTTTCCTATATTTCACTTTTCAGCCACCACTACCTTGCACAGATCACTGATGTTTGTTGGTGGAAGTAGCATGGAGTTTCCTGTCATGCACAACGTTCGCCGAATGCCGATAGCTGTGAGGGATGTGGGAGATATAATGATTAAAGTTGGTCAGTGCAGGGCGTTTTCATATTTCGGCCAAAAATTCGTATCTCCGTGTACTTCTCTTTCCTGCCACAACTACATAACATAGACCTTTGGTATTTGTGTGTGGTAGTAGAATCGTCTTTCCTGTCGTGCACTATGGTTGTTAGATGTCGGTAGCTATGGGGGTGTAGGAGATATGGGGGTTGAAAGTGGTCGACCTGTGGCAATTTCATACTTCTGCCAAAGACAAAAGTGTCATGGTGTATCACTTTTCAGCGAAAACTATAGATCACAGATAACTGGTGTTTGTGTGTAGTAGTAGCACAGAGTCACCTTTCGATCACAACAGCGGCCGATTTTCAGAAACTGTGGTACTGTGGTAGATATGGTGGTTGTAAGTGGCCGACCAAGGATATTTTCGTATTTCGACTTTCTCCGCATATGTCATCTTTTCTGCCACAACTACATAGCATAGAGCATTGGTGTTTGTGTTTGGTAGTAGAATCGTATCTCATGTAGTGCACTATGGTTGTTAGATGTCGGTAGCTATGGGGGTGTGGGAGATATGGGGGTTGAAAGTGATCGACCTGTGGCAATTTCATACTTCTGCCAAAGACAAAAGTGTCATGGTGTATCACTTTTCAGCGAAAACTATAGATCACAGATAACTGGTGTTTGTGTGTAGTAGTAGCACAGAGTCACCTTTCGATCACAACAGCGGCCGATTTTCAGAAACTGTGGTACTGTGGTAGATATGGTGGTTGTAAGTGGCCAACCAAGGATATTTTCGTATTTCGACTTTCTCCGCATATGTCTACTTTTCTGCCACAACTACATAGCATAGAGCATTGGTGTTTGTGTTTGGTAGTAGAATCGTATCTCCTGTAGTGCACTATGGTTGTTAGATGTCGGTAGCTATGGGGGTGTGGGAGATATGGGGGTTGAAAGTGATCGACCTGTGGCAATTTCATACTTCTGCCAAAGACAAAAGTGTCATGGTGTATCACTTTTCAGCGAAAAGTATAGATCGCAGATAACTGGCGTTTGTGTGTAGTAGTAGCACAGAGTCACCTTTCGATCACAACAGCGGCCGAATTTCAGAAACTGTGTTACTGTGGTAGATATGGTGGTTGTAAGTGGCCGACCAAGGATATTTTCGTATTTCAACTGTCTCCGCATATGTCACTTTTCTGCCACAACTACATAGCATAGAGCATTGGTGTTTGTGTTTGGTAGTAGAATCGTATCTCATGTAGTGCACTATGGTTGTTAGATGTCGGTAGCTATGGGGGTGTGGGAGAATTTGGGGGTTGAAAGTGATCGACCTGTGGCAATTTCATACTTCTGCCAAAGACAAAAGTGTCATGGTGTATCACTTTTCAGCGAAAACTATAGATCACAGATAACTGGTGTTTGTGTGTAGTAGTAGCACAGAGTCACCTTTCGATCACAACAGCGGCCGAATTTCAGAAACTGTGTTATTGTGGTAGATATGGTGGTTGTAAGTGGCCGACCAAGGATATTTTCGAATTTCGACTGTCTCCGCATATGTCACTTTTTTGCCACAACTACATAGCATAGAACATTGGTGTTTGTGTATGGTAGTAGAATTGTATCTCATGTAGTGCACTATGGTTGTTAGATGTCGGTAGTTATGGGGGTGTGGGAGAAATGGGGGATAAAATGGTCGACCTGCGGCAATTTCATATTTCTGCCAAAGACGCATGTGTCACGTTGTATCACTTTTAAGTGAAAACTATCAATCGCAAATTACCGGCGTTTTTGTGTGGTAGTAACACAGAGTCACCCATCGATCACTACGTTGGCCGAAATTCGGTAACTGTGGGAGTGTGTGAGCTATGGTGTTCGAAATTGGTCGATCATGAATATTTTCGTATTTCATCCAAAGACTTGTGTGTATCCGTAAATTTTACTTTGCTGCCGGAACTACATAGCGCAGAAGACTGGTATTTGTGTGTGGTAATAGTATCGAGTCTCCCATCGTGCACTATGGTGGTTAGATGTCTACAGCTGTCAATATGAATACTTTACAATCACGAACGAAGTTGTGGGTACCAGCTATTATATTATAAATGTGGAAGTAAGTTTCTGTCTTTTTGTTACGTTTTGACGACTATATGGCTATATCAATATTGATGGAATTTAACAATGAAATAGTGTAGGAAGGACACAGGACATTTTTTCGGCATGAATAACAGTTTTAGTCACGAAATTTTAAGAACTTATCGAATGATGAAAGACAGACAGATTCGTGTGTTAGTCTGTAATGTTACGTTGGTTGCTCAGTCAAGCAATCTGTTAGTGTTTGATTTGTTAATAAATTTCGATAAGAAACAAAACTTATTATTTAGTATAGAAGTCAATTTGCTCTGCACTGTACTATTCATTTGTGTCTGTATAAAAGTTTCTGGCACCAATTTGTCTTCCTTTTTGACATGCCTTACGAACGTAAACCTGGCCTAAGGTGCAGGTCTAGAAGACAATGTGCTGCTATTAGATTATATGATTCAGATGCTCATGTTGAATAAAGAAGAAAAAAACCAAGCTGAAATAAAGCTGCCAGTCAGTTAACCCCCCCCCCCCCCACCACACACACACACTCACCACACACACATACACACATCCCCGCACCTTCGCTTACTTTTCTGTTTTTAAATATGTTGTAAATTGATTCTCTTCATGAGACAGATTAGATGATAGGATGATATAATGATGGCTTTCCATCATATTATGTCGACTCGGTGTTGTTTGGGACAAATCTTAAGTTACTAACAGTTTTCTATATCCAATTCTGGCAATGAAACTCCAAGTCCACGCGTACGAAGTAGCGGGTAACAGCTAGTAATATACAAAAACAAAAAACACAACATCCTAGGGTTAACCCTTTATCAAGTGGGAAGAAACATGTGACTGAGCTTGTACAAGCCTTGTGGTCAAAACAGCCACACCCAGAATGAACTCAACTGTCGGAGATGGTGGGGGGAGCAATGATAATATAATCACAAGAAAGAAAAATGGGACATTTAAATGGAGAAATAATAATAATGATGGTAAAATAATCAAAAATAAATTTTAAAATAAGGCCTCTATACATATGAATCTATTGTACCGGCCAGTGATGGTTATAACAGGGTGAGGATGGAAGGTATTATCTAAAATTGAGGCCTGGGGAGTGTTTAGTTCAGATTTTGAAGTGGTATCTGGAAGTACTCTAATGGCTCTGACTGTAAAGCAGTTATTCAGGTTTGCAGTTATTGTGAGTACAGTCATGGCGAGCAACAGTGGAGTCTAGATTTGGGAGTTAACTGTTTGTGACCTAGACCTCCACTGTTGCTCGCCATGCCAGCACTCACAATACCCGTGACCTCAATAACTGCTTTACAGTCAGAGCCATTAGAGTACTTCCAGATACCACTTCCCACATTAAAACTTAAATTAAAAACAAATTCTGTAAACCAGCTTAGTCTACAATAAATTAGCAAAATTATAATATTAAAAGTAATTAAACTAGCATACCAATACTAAGTGTATATACAGTTTTTAAAAAAAATCTCATCATAAAAATATGAGTGTTCTATTACATTACTGTCAGAATATCTTCTTGTTTATACAGGTCAACAGATAACTAGAAAAAAATTAACAAAGGGAATAATTTAGCACATAAAGCTTACTAAAAACCATCGACTGTAGGGAAGGGTACCACCACACACAACCAATCAGAAAAATAGCTCAGTAGAACACACATTTCTTCACATTTTCAAAACAAGATCGCACTTAAACTTATTAATTCAAATAATATTCATATCAATGATAAACAATCACTATTATATTGCTGAAAATATGCTCTCATCCTAATTTAAGCCTTAATGATAAAGTTACACTTCCGAATATTCCTTTTCCATGCCCATCACCAGTGTTTGAATTAGCAATAACTCTTCCATATGTTACCATACAGCAATTAATAATCAACTGCGTATCAGACATATGTGTACTTTGTGTAGCCACATACGGTAAACTTAATGGAATATGAAAGTAAAATAAATAATTTGATTGTTTAAGTACCATAAAACCCCTTTAATGGCTGACATCACTAAGATTACATGACAATTTTGGTGCTCAACATATTTCTACTTCAAACTCCCTTGTTCATCGCCTCCATGGGCAATTTGTTCCAGTCCCTGAGTCACCTATTATCCTATTTTTATCACATTTTTCCATTCCATATGCTGCTTCTAAGTTTTGCCAAATATTTATACAGGCCTTATCACCTTTATATACCTTATGCATGGCCACAATTCTCTTCATCTGCCTCAAATCCACCAATGACACCCAACCCAGCTTACTTATCATTTCAGTTACTGATTGCATCCTATGTTAAGTTCCAACATAGCTGCCTTTCATGGGCGCCCATATGAGAGTTTGTAGGGGGGGGGGGGCAAGACCTGATCGATTGGGGTATTTTTAATATCATGCCTATACTGAAAATTTTTTTGCTGATTCTGCAAGTATATCATTGAGCTTTGTTTTTTCCAAACACTCCTTATTTGTCCAAACGTCATACCATAATCTGGCATCTGCTTCCAAGTTGTCTATTTGGTAAAACCTTTCCAAACTTTTTATATCTCTCATGAAATCATCTTTCTTCTCCTTTTTCATTAAATGTGGGTGAAGAATCCTACCCTTGAATGGTATGTCTTTGTCTTTTTCAAATCTTGTGATAAGTGACTTGATTATGGAATCCATGTACGGATTGTAAATTGCTACCTTGAAATAGTCTTGGGGTGATGAGTAATCGACATTCACATTGCATCTGAGGGTCTGCCTTCCAGTCAATCTTGGGATT
Organism: Vandiemenella viatica; assembly: GCA_031002005.1. Lineage (NCBI taxonomy): Eukaryota > Metazoa > Arthropoda > Insecta > Orthoptera > Morabidae > Vandiemenella > Vandiemenella viatica. Next base: position 240,983,661 of record JARYHS010009186.1, read on the forward strand.
TTTACATCTGTGTCAAGTTCCTTACAATCTTCTTTCACTGCCTCGAAAATGTTTCTGAATTCGTCATCGCTTTCTCTCTGCTTTTGAAAATTGGCTATCAAGTCGGTGTTGACGAATCTGTAAACTGAGTGGAGATCCATATCGGTACTCTGGAGTTTGTTCACTATTGGTTCCAGATATGAAAAATACCTCGATATAATGTGTAGACAAACGATAAATGTAGTTGATGTTGCACAATCAAGTTGGCTGGCACATGATCGAGTGTCTTGATTGTATTCACTGTTATATGCCTGTTGATTCGGACTATCCTTTATTACCAAGAAGTTTTCTTTGAATATCCTGATTGATTTATATTTATGGGACCATCTAGTTTCACAAAACAGTGGAATGTTAGGTATTGTTTTCCTACGCAATAGACTTTCTCTATAGAACCTAATAACTTATTTATCGTTCCAATTGTGTTACAAATTTCCTGGACACTGTTAAGATCATTGACAACTAAGTTCAGCCTGTGCGATGCACAATGAAAATAGACAACTGAAGGATACTTCCCTCTGATCCTGGCCTGCACTCCAGTTTCATGGCCTGCCATTGTCGAACAGCCATCAAAGCCAAGGCCAATCAGCTTATTCATATTAAGCCCTAATTTTTCAACAAAATTTAAAATAGATGAAGAAATTCCTTCAGCATCCAATGTAATAAGCTCCGTAAAACCCTAAAAATTCTTCTTTTAATGTAACATTATCTTTCTTGTCTACAAATCGTACTCCCACAGACAGTTGCTCTTTTCCACTAATGTCAGCTGTTTCATCTGCCAGTAATGAAAACGCTGATGATCTGTTTACCTCATCAATAATCTCGTTTTGTATCATGGAGCCACATGTACTTATTAAATCGTTTTGCACTCTGTGTGATGTATATTTCGCTTTTCCACAATAGTTTTGCATATGATCCGCCAACACTTTGTCCCCCGCACTTACTCTAAACAAAAGTAAATCCTGAAAGTTTCCTTCGCTTGAATTCTTTCCTCTGATGGATATGTCATGAGTGCCACAGAAAATTAAAGTAGCAAGAGTTGATTTCAGTTTTTTTCTGTTGGTATTTACAAGCTCCATGATCCCACTATCTAACTGTTTGATCACATTTTTCTTTCTCATTTCTAAGGACTCACCAAAATTTTTGCCTTACTCGTAGATTCTAGATGCCAACTGCTCTTTTCATGGTGTCGCGCGCCTGGTTATAATTATAAATATAACTCAGTTCTTACACTTTTAACAGATTAACATTTATTGTTCCCAATTCTTATTCTTCTAGGAACTACATCGGTCTTAAAATATCCGAAGAATGCGAAGTTCTTAAGCAGTGAACTGGTAACAAAGCAACCGTTCGGTCTGTACGTCGCTAACCTCTAGCTATCTCTTGATTTTCTTATCGCCATGGCAACTTACATTTCCTTGCTATAGGAGTAAATATATCATTTTTTGTTTAATTTCATGGCACCAAAATATGATTTTCTTATGAAATTATTCTGTTCTGTCACATGCCTCCTCAAGTTCACCATGTCTTTGCTTAAAAGACATTGGTAAACTTATAAGAATAACCTTGCATCCAGCGATACTCTTTCCTCTGTTCCTATTAGAATTTTTTACAAAACATTTTACAAAATATTCTCTTCTTAATACTAACAATATACAGAAATGAACTAAAAAAAACATGTATTGTCTTGAAATATCTAATAATGAAAACATACATACATACAGCATTCTAGCTTAACATCACACAAATGCAAGTCCTGTCACGGTCGCCATGTCGCACGCCTGGTTATAATTATAAATAACTCAGTTCTTACGCTTTTAACAGATTAACATTTATTGTTCCCAATTCTTATTCTTCTAGGAACAACATCAGTCTTAAAGTATCCGAAGAATGCAAAGTTCTTAAGCAGTGAACTGGTAACAAAGCAACCGTTCGGTCTGTACGTCGCTAACCTCTAGCTATCTCTTGATTTTCTTATCGCCATGGCAACTTACATTTCCTTGCTATAGGAGTAAATATATCATTTTTTGTTTAATTTCATGGCACCAAAATATGATTTTCTTATGAAATTATTCTGTTCTGTCACAATGGCCTCGAGCATCTTCAAGGAAATGTTTGTAATCTTGATGAGCCTTTATCACAAAAGCACCAAATATTCCTCTTTTTAAAACAGGTTTGAAAAGACTACAAAATTTACAAAGGCCCCCCTTCAACTTGGGCGAGTATACTAGCCATGAGTACTTTTGTAGCCAAGTTTTTTGAAAAGGCCTTTAGATAGTTTTTTTCTCATCAATGTCCTTTTTGAAATCATAAGTCATATTTAGAGCACATATGTTTGTTATTAATTGATACTTGACTTCGTCTGACACTGAATCATTTATGTATTCACCTAAATCAAAGCTGTCATTAACTGTTAATGAACTACTGACGAACTCTGGCTTGTTAACAGTGGAAACCGGAGCGAGCGGGTTGACGTCATCCAAGTCAGTAGCATCAGTAGTAATGATATCAGCAGACTCAGGGCTAATGGTGGAAGGACATTGTTGCAACGTGAAGTCAGGAGTTGGTGTTGAGAATTTAGAAGTAGTCGTGGGACGCACTTTCGAAGGTATTGGATCTGGAACTTTTAATGAGTCATCGAGGATCCTTTTCTGTGTAGCAGTATCACCTTCTTGTCCATAGAAATTCCTGATATCCATCCCTGAAATAAATATTTCTGACTCGATTAGGTCAGAACGAGTGAGCCACTATTTTGCAAGATCAATGTGACAGTATACTCACTAAATATTGAGAG
>JARYHS010009186.1:240987490-241009491 GCA_031002005.1 Vandiemenella viatica
TTAGTATTATACTATGGGTTATGGAGGCCTCTCACGTGGGCTTCCATGGGAACTGTGATAGAGCTTGAAGGCACCATGAAAGTTATGTACTATGTGAAAATTATTGCAGTCCACCTATATCCCTTTTTGCTACATTTATTCCATGACGGCCATGGCATCTTCCAGCATTAAAACTGTCCATGTCACAAGGTTAGAATCATACTACAGTGGTTTGAGGAACATGATAGTGAACTCATATTGATGTCTTGGCCACCAAATTCGCCTGTTCTCAACCTGTTGAAACACATCTGGGATGCTATCAGGTGCCAACTCTGCGCACACAAACCACTGGCCTGTAATTTAAATGATTGCACTACTTGTCCATAAATATCTGGTGCCAGATACATTTGAAAACCTACCAGGGACTTATAGAATCCACCCTGTGCCGAATCACTGCTGTACTGTGTTCCAACGATGTACCAATATGCTTTTAAGTAGTGGTCATAATGTTTTGGCTCACCAATGTTGTAAAGTCCTGTTTTGTCCACTAGCAGTTTCGGCATTATGTTTGTTACATTTTCCATGTATTAAAGAGAAAACGACATAATCAGTGTTTGGTTACACGGGAAGGACACAATGCCTGCCAGCCAAATGATTTTACAAAGGGGGAAAGAAATTATTGTTTACTTAATATAATGTGTGCCAGCAGAGAAATAGGTACAGTTCATTGCAAAACAGAAAATAATTTTTCGAAAAGATCATTAATCAGTTGGTAGCCCATAGTACAGCAGGGGTGGAGGTAAGAGAACCTTTTTCAAATCTATTGAACTGAGATATAGGTCAGAGCCATTAATTGAAAGAATGAGGGGGAAATCAAGATGTGCTAAAGAAATACACAAATTATATGAAAAGAAAAAAAGTTTTTTATGCTAATTTATTCATTATTCTAATGTTTATTGTAAGTATCTTTCCACCTGCACAGTTACAACAATCTTATATATATGAGGGCCGTTCAGAAAGTAACCTCCGATCGGTCACAGTGCGGGTGGTGGGGGTAGTCGCGACGCCATCTGTGCATTCACGCACTCAGCAGGTCAGTCGGCATCAAGCCGTGGTCGAGTGAACGTCGTACCTGTGCTAGTTTAGTTTTTGTGGCAGTTTGAAATGTGTGCTGCAATAGAAAACCCCGCCAAATGTGAAGTGCGTGCTGTCATAAGGTTTTTTACAGCCAAAGGATATTCTGCATCAGCTATTCATCGTGAGCTTTGTGCCGTGTACGGACCAAGAGTTATGAGTGAAGGAGTTGTCCGTGAATGGGTACGTTTATTTAAAACTGGACGAGAAAACGTTCATGATGAAGAGAGGAGTGGTAGACCATCATTGGTGACTGACGAACTCGTTCAGACAGTTGATGCAAACGTTCGTAAAAATCGACGTTTCACAATGTCGGAGTTGTCTACTGTTTTTCCGCAGATTTCTAAGACTCTCTTGTACGAGATAGTGACAGCAAGATTGGGTTACGTAAGTTCTGTGCACGATGGGTGCCCAAAATTCTTACCGACCACCACAAAACTCAAAGAATGGCCTCTGCTTTAGACTTTCTGTCACATTATGAGGACGAAGGAGAACCATTGTTAAACAGAATCGTGACCGGTGACGAAACCTGGATTAAGTACGTGAACCCTGAGACAAAAGAACAATCAAAGATGTGGGCACATTCAAATTCGCCTACCAAACCAAGAAAAGCCTTGCAAGATTTTTCTGCCAGAAAACTGATGGCAACGGTGTTTTGGGATGCCAAAGGGGTGTTGTTGGTTGAATTCATGGAACGTGGGACGACCATTAATCAAGACGTGTACTGTGAAACACTAAAAAACTTACGACGGGCTATACAGAACAAACACCGTGGTATGCTGACTTCCGATATCGTTTTTTTTGCACGATAACGCCCATCCTCACTCTGCTCGCAGAACAACGGCCCTTCTTGAGTCCTTCAAGTGGGACGTTATCAACCATCCACCTTACAGCCCAGATCTGGCGCCAAGCGATTATCACCTCTTCATGCATATGAAGAAATGGCTCGGGTCCCAGCGGTTTGATGACGACGAAGAGCTCAAAGATGCGGTCACAGGCTGGCTCCAGGCACAAGCGGGTGATTTTTATGCAGAAGGAATTTCAAAGCTTGTGAAGAGATACGATAACTGCTTAAATCGCTATGGAGACTATGTAGAAAAATAGTGCAAAGATGTAGTTGTAAGATGTATATATTAAAATATTTTTATTTAACTTGGTGTATTTTTTTAAATCAACCGGAGGTTACTTTCTGAACAGCCCTCGTATATAAAAATAGACATGTGTTTTCCTATATTTCACTTTTCAGCCACCACTACCTAGCACAGATCACTGGTCTTTGTGTGTGGAAGTAGCATGTAGTTTCCTGTTGTGCACAACATTGGCCGAATGTTGATAGCTGTGGGGATGTGGGAGATATGATGGTTAAAAGTGGTTGAAGCAGGGCATTTTCGTATTTCGACCAAAGACATGTGTCTCCGTATATGTCACTCTGCTGCCACAACTACAAAGCATAGACGATTGGTGTTTGTGTGTGGTAGTGGTATCGTGTCTCCTATCGTGTGCTATGGTGGTTAGATGTCAGTAGCCATGGGGAGGTTGGAGATATGGTGGTTGAAAGTGGTCGACCTGCGGCACTTTCGTATTTCTACCAAAAAACGTATGTGTCATGGTGTATCACTTCTCAGCCAAAACTGTCTAGTGCAGATCACTGGTGTTTGTGTGTGGTAGTAGCACAGTGTCACCCATCGATAACAACATTGGCCGAATTTCGGTAATTGTGAGAGTGTGGGAGATATGGTGGTTGAAAGTGATCGAGCAAGGATATTTTCGTATTTCGACCAAAGATATGTGTGTCTGTATATGTCATGCTGCTGCCACAACTATATAGCATAAACCATTGGTGTTTGTGTGTAGTAGTATTATCATGTCTCCTATCATGTACTATGGTGGTTAGATGTCAGTAGCTATGGGGGTGTGGGAGATATGGTGGTTGAAAGTGGCCGACAAGCGGCACTTTCATATTTCTACCAAAAACGTATGTGTCATGGTGTATCACCTTTCAGCCAAAACTGTCTAGCGCAGATCACTGGTGTTTGTGTGTGGTAGTAGCACAGAGTCACCCATCGATAACAATGTTGGCCGAATTTCGGTAACTGTGAGAGTGTTGGAGATATGGTGGTTGAAATTGGTCGATCAAGAATATTTTCGTATTTCGACCAAAGACGTGTGTCCATATATTTTACTTTGCTGCCTGAACTACATAGTGCAGATGTTTGGCGTTTGTGTGTGGTAATAGCATCGAGTCTCCCATCATGCACTATTGTGATTAGATGTTGGTAGCTGTCAATCCAAATTCTTTACAAACATGAACAAAGTCGTGGGTACCAGCTAGTAATTTGAATAATGTGGGGAAAATTTCGACCTTATTGCTGTGCAAGCTATTTCAGTGCCCCCCCCCCCCCCAAACACACACAAAAAGCCATGAAACTGGTTTTGCATGGTATTCAACACAGTTTGTGGTTCACCATATATCTAAGGGTGAAATTAAATTTGCGTGGTGACTTGGTGACAAAGCTTCTAGTTGCCATGCACTCCATCTGTGTCTTAGTTGTACTTACAGTTTTACTTGGAATCTGAACCCTGGAATATTCAGTAGCATACTTCACAAAGCAAGCTTTGCAGGATGTGACACTCTAGGTAAGATTAAGTACAGATTCAAGGACAGATTGGAATTCGATCCATGGGGCCTCCCAATTTCAAGGCAGGCACCTTATCACAGAGTGTCAGGTATCTTATAAATTTTGTAACTGTGTGACAAAATTTGTTCTCCGAACCACGAGTTAGATTAAATAGAATTGCATATCATTTTTAAAGCCAGTTACTATGTTAGTTCAAGCTAGAAATCAGGCCTTCACAGTTTTAAGATATTATTTTCAATTGCAATATTCTCAAGCATTCACCTGGAGGAGTGATATTTACAAGAAAAATTCTTAATAAATCGTAGAAAAAGGTTAGAAACTTTAAGTTCACACATTGACTATTTTTGAATATACAGATTTGATTAAAGCTACTTTCAAGTTGATATCTTTAATAACTTCTGAAATATTAATTAGTTAGATTCTGTTTCTAGTTTACGAATTTTTATTTCATCTTTATGATAATAGTAAAAATGCTTTGTTTAATAGTAAACGAAAGAACAACCCTTTGGGAGTAAAATAAAATTTATTTCAGTTTAGTAACAATAAAATTGTTAAAGCTATTAACAGGTTTTTCTTAATCGTATCAAAATGATTTTTTCTGGCAAAACTATTAAAGCTACAGAATTTTTTATAAGGATTGAAGTTGACATTTTTCACAACATCTAGAGATTCTCAAAATCTCAGAACACTAGGAACAATTTTTAACGTCAGGTTCAAAATATCTGATGAAAACTTCGGGCGTGAGATGCGAATCTGATCAGCTTTCCAGCATGTGAACGCGGAAGAGCCCAGCATTCCCACGGTCCGTGAGTACAAATATCCGCCCAGAATTTTCCTTGTTCGCAGTTGCAGCAACAGTAGCACTCTCACAGTCTTCCAAAACAGTGAGCGCGACACCATGTAGCTCAGTCGGTCAGAAAGTTTCATATTGAGCACTACTGTGCAGCCGTTTTATTTTGGCATAATGTAGGTTCGATTATTCACTTTTATAGAAATATAGCACTATTCATGCCACGTGGGGCGTAGGGATCACCTAAGTGTCAGTTGTTTATAAACAAGTTGAATAGTTGAAGTGTGTGTTGAATTTTTATTTGATTTCACAAATTAGCTAATTGTACTTTGAACTATGGGGTGTGGTCTGGCTTGAATCGGTTAGTCAAATTTGCAGCTATATCTTCAGAGAATTTGTCTGATGCCGTTTCAGTTTGTAACTTTGCAAAAACTTTTCAAGAATATAATTTATGTATACCATCAATAGACTTGTGAACATTATTTGCAAACACCTTTTCTTAGTTTGGGATTATATAAACTAAGTGGCGACCAAGTACATTTGCAAAGCTAGAACTGAAATATCCAGTTATCTATGGTCATAGCTGAGACTGAAGTTTATGCATCACCCCAGCATAAGCTAGTTGTCTTACAAGAGCTGGCAGACTGCTCTAATAGTTTTTTACCAGTTGAATGATATCGCCAATGCAACTGTTTAATTTATTTATTGTTGCGTCGTACGCGTTTCACCTCTCATCGAGGTATCATCAGCGACGAATCTGCGTTACAGTTTTTATATACATTTTTATCCTATTATTACGTAATTATGAGCATGGGATATTTTTATAGCTAACAGTTACTTACTATTTACATTTGTTAGTATGGTATGCAGCTGCGCATCTCCGTTTCCTTAGACCAAGCATGTTTTGCCTGTATCATATTTACACAATTATGTGTTCTCATCATTCGTCTGTTGGACCAGCTGTTTTTTTTTATTTCTTGTCTCTGGTGCGCTTTTGCATCCTTTGGTTGTCTGCTGTGGCCATCTTGTTTGTATATGACATGTCTCATACCGATAGCACGAGTTTTGAAAATTGCGTGAAGCGTGATGATCTTGTTAGTGTTTTTTTTTTTTTTTTTTTTTTTGGTATTTATGTGTGATGTATATATGTGTGGGTTTTATTTTTTAATACAGTTTATTTTGTTTTGTCTTTCGAGTTTGTGTATATTAGATGGAGTAACGTTTTATTTATGAGGTTTACTTGGTCGTTTAGTACATGTTTGCCTTCATTTTTTGCTTTTTGAATATATATGTTTTCCTGTATAGTGAGTGTGTTGTGTCTGTGGTTGTTTATAGTGAGAATTTGCATATCTGTGTTTATGTTTGTTGGTGAATAGTCATTTTCTATGAGGTGTTCGGCGAATGTGGAATGGTTACTGTATTTTAATGCTCTCATGTGCTCTTTGTATCTGATTTGGAACTGTCTTCGTGTTTGCCCTATGTATATTGCTTCACATTTTTGACAGGTGAGTTGGTAAATGCCTGAATTGTGGTATTTGTTTGTGTCTGAATGGGGTCTAATTTGTCTTTGCAGTGAGTTGTCTTCGAAGTGCAACCACCCACACAATCACAAACAAGCTGCAATACGTTTCATGCTAAACAGATTAAACGGAATCCCACAAACAAAGAACAACTACCAAGTATAACTCAACACAAAAAAGGAAATAGCAACAAAAAATGGATATGAACCACACACGGTTGACACAATAAACAGAAAAATAATTAATCAAATTAAAATAGAACAAATAATAAACAACACAATCAAACTGCAACCACACAGATCCCACCAGAAAAACACATCTGCAACACACACAGTTCAAACAAACCACACAGGACAATGAAAACAAAAGGAAATGGTATGCAATGACATATTCTAACATATACAACACACACCGAATCACAAACATTTTCAAAAAACAAGGCATCAAAATTGCACTGCGAACTGACAACTCACTGCAAAGATAAATTAGACCCCATTCAGACACAAACAAATACCACAATTCAGGCATTTGCCAACTCACCTGTCAAAAATGTGAAGCAATATACATAGGGCAAACACGAAGACAGTTCCAAATCAGATACAAAGAACACATGAGAGCATTAAAATACAGTAACCATTCCGCATTCGCCAAACACCTCATAGAAAATGACTATTCACCAACAAACATAAACACAGATATGCAAATTCTCACTATAAACAACCACAGACACAACACACTTACTATACAGGAAAACTTATATATTCAAAAAGCAAAAAATGAAGGCAAACACATACTAAACGACCAAGTAAACCTCACAAATAAAACGTTACTCCATCTAATATACACAAACTCGACAGACAAAACAAAATAAACACAAACTGTATTAAAAAATAAAACCCACACATATATACATCACACTTAAATAAATAAAAAAAAAAAAAAAAAAACACTAACAAGATCACGCATACACGCAATTTTCAAAACTCGTGCTATCGGCACGAGACATGTCATATACAAACAAGGTGGCCACAGCAGACAACCAAAGGATGCAAAAGCGCACCAGAGACATGAAATAAAAAAACCAGCTGGCCCAACAGACGAATGATGAGAACGCATAATTTTGTAAATATGATACAGGCAAAACATGCTTGGTCTAAGGAAACGGAGATGCGCAGCTGCATACCATACTAACAAATGTAAATAGTAAGTAACTGTTAGCTATAAAAATATCCCATGCTCATAATTACGTAATAATAGGATAAAAATGTATATAAAAACTGTAACGCAGATTCGTCGCTGATGATACCTCGATGAGAGGTGAAACGCGTACGACGCAACAATAAATAAATTAAACAGTTGCATTGGCGGTATCATTCAACTGGTAATTAATTAAGCAACTGTGGAAACATGGCCTGCAACAATATTGCATTGCTCTAATAGTACTTATCTAGGACACAAAGGAAGCTGATATACCAATATTTCGTATGCATTGTCCTTTCAGTTCCTGGACATGTCACTTATTCTTATAGGCAGTGCAAATGGCAAATGGAACGTGTATGGACAGGGCAAAATGGCGAGTAACAGTACCTTTAAGACAAGAAATTTCCAGTTAGTTACGGTAATTTTATAGATGACAGTGCATGTTGGATATGAATCATCAGTAAACCGTTTTTCCATATAAACATCTATATTGTCTGCTGCCAAATACATCCTATTTTACAGACAGTATTTCATTGATTGTTTTCTTGGATCATGCTACATCTTTATTCAGAGTTGTGAAAGTATTGGCATGAAAAATTTATATTTTCCAGTTCATTCTGTTAATGGTGGATTTGTTGGTATATTAGTAATATAAAATTTTCTTGAATGTTCTCAGTTTTCAAGGCAATCCTCATGTATTTGACATAATGTGTGTAACAGCATTTGTACTGTACTTTCTCGTTATCCACAGGGGGTATGTTCCAAAAATGTTATATTGGTAACAAAACCATGGATAACGAGACTAGGAGTTCTAATAAAGTAGTGAGTTAAGTGTACTAGCAACCAGTAGGCACCTTTCAAAGTATTTTATTTGAAATAATAACAGTAAAAAATTCACAAGAAAACTTTATTTAAGTAAGTAATATATAATCAAATCACAAAAATTTAATGAAACTTATTAAAGAAAACATTTTGAGAATGCAGTCATTTAGCTGTTATACTAAACAAAAAAAATCAACCATTATTTTTTCATTCTAAAAGTTTGCTTAACAGTTTCCACTTAAACTTCATCCTATAACATCTATTATTCTGGGTGTTTGCAAATTCTGCTGGCTCCTCATGTATCACTCATGATTAACAATCATTTCTTCAATGCATGCTTCATCTATTGTCTCAAAAGCTTATCTTTCTTCATCTTGTGCAATATTCAGAATTTGAGATATTGTATCATGCACATTAAGAGTTCTCCCGCTTGTTACAATTTGTGGCCATAACGTACACCAATTTGCATTTGTGGTATGCTTAATCTCATCAATTTACTGCTTGATGTTGATGAGATATTTTGTGATGATATACACTGCCGTTTATGAAAAGTGCAACACTGAGAAGGAAACGCATGAATTCAATGAATTTAATACCACAGGTTAGGTACGTGACAAGTAACAAATGAATACCTTTTCAAATCTGTACATGTCCTTTGAGCCCTACTATTCAGTATGTCATGTGGCCACCATGTGCTGCAATTACAGCTGCTATATGCCGTGGCATTGAATCAATTAGGTTCTGAATACGTTCTTGAGGGATTTCCTCCACGCAGTTTGTATCCAACCCCCACAAATTCGTGACACTAGACACTGGAGGACTGTGACGCGCCAGGTGCCGACCAACCATATCCCAGACATGTTCGAATGGGCGACATGTCGGGCAAACGTGCAGGCCAGGGAAGCAATGGTACCCGTTGCTCTTTGAAGAAGGCCTGTACATTCCTCGCAACATGAGGCCGGGCATTATCCTGTTTAAATGTGGTCTGAGGAGATGCTTGAAGCAGGGTGAGTACCTCAGGCTCTACAACCACCGTTAGGTACCGTTTGCTGTTCAAAGTGCCCTCCATACATAAGAGGCGAGATTGGATGTTGTAACCAATGGCGCCCCAAACCATCACACCTGATGTTTGTCCGCTATGCCACTCCACAATGCAGCCCTCCAGGTTGCGCTCACCATGGTACCGCCAGACATGTATGCAGCCTTCACTGTAGGACACGTTGATGTGGGACTTGTCCGAAAAGATTATATTTTGCCACTCAGCACCCCAGTGACGGTGTTCACGTGCCCATTGCAGTCGGTGGTTTCTGGACAATGGAAGCCGACGTAATGGCATGCTTGCAACCACTCCAACCTGCAGCAGACGGTGACGAACCGTCGATGCACACCAGTTGCAGTGCTCCAATGACGAGCCAACACTGTGGATGATGCTGTATGGTCGGTTATGGCCATGCAGACAAGATGACGGTCATCCCGTGCTGTGGTCCTGTTCCGGGGTCCAGTTCCTTCTTGTCGCTGCGTACGATCTTCCTCTATCCACTGCTTTCACACATGCATCACTGTTGTAGCAGCATGCCCTGTGCGAGCCGAAATGTCATGGTATGACAACTCCGTTTCCCGGAGACCGATCATTCTGCCCCGTTCCAACTCGCTCACATGCTGATATGACTCCCTTTGACGTCGATGAGGCATACTGGCACTCACTGTATTGTGTCCACCTTGAGTGTCAGCTCTGCAGCGACTACACTCGGCACAACACTGACCCTGTCGGACCGACACGAGATGGCTCTGCTCGGAATAGGTGTACCCCATCTCAATGCAAAACGTATCACCTATTGCTTGCACACCTGTCACCACTTCCATCAAGTGTGGCACTATTCGGATAATTTCTTTTCAATTTTCACAAATAGCAGTGTAATTTTTTTCCCACTTTGTATGACTGTTAATTCTGATTTATCTTCTGTGTTTCAAGTAACTTCTTACATAATAGGCCTTGAAAGCAGAATTCACCTAATGACCCAATGTAGTCATTTAAGGGCAAAAACATAGCTTCATCATCTAATTCATCTAATTTTGAGAACTGGGAATGGGCAAGTGTATTATCAGTCAACAGAAAATTATATCATTATTGAACCTATGGAATCCTCCAGTTCTGGAACAAAATAGTTCATAAAATAATCACTAAAAATATCTGCTGTTACCCAGGCTTTGTTATTAGCCCTCCAAAACACTATTAAGTGGTTTTTGACCAGGCTCCTCAAATCACATGGATTCAACGATTTATAAACAAGCAAAGACTTAATTGTATAATAATATGCAAAAAAAAAAACCTAAGTCTGTCTTTGGTCTTGGCAATATACCTGTGAATGCCATGCTACATTTAGGCATCAGTTTTATTTTAGCAACCTATTGACAGTGAATAACCAAACCATGGATAAAAATTTTTTGCAGATAATAAGGAATTGTCATGAACAAATGTAAGCTTTCTCGGTGTGTCAGTTGTATAAAATCTTCTAAGGCTCTCTTCCGGAAGATGGAGCCAGAGGCAGGCTTCGAAACGTCGCCCTACATTGACGCGCTACCTCGGCCTTAGAAGATTTTATACAGGGAATTGTCATATTTAGCACTGCTATCCTCAAACATCAAAGCATTAGTCTTGCTTAGACATCTTGTATTCTGGATGACTACCTTTAAAAAAAACTTTGATGAGTTTATTTATCATTTACAGGGCAGTTGAAGACAAGGATGTAGGGCCATTAATTAAGACAATTATGACCCGGTGTATACATTGTACAAGATGTATTCGATTTGCCTCGGAAGTTGCTGGAGTGGATGATCTGGGTACCACTGGACGAGGAAACAGTATGCAGGTATGCACAGCAATATTAATCATAATTCCATACTGCATCCTCTATTTGTGTTTAAATTAATCTCTTTGGATTGCCAAATTCTTTGTTGAATCTAAAGATTTGTTCTATAAGGGAATTTTTTCTTTGAAGAAGAAAATGTGAGTACAATTTACTTTGGAAAATATGGAGAGCAGTCAATTTTGTTTGAATGTAATTATAGTATATAAGTGAATCTCAAAGGTTATAGTTAAAAATGTTGTAATTTACAATTTCATAGCTAGAATTAGTTAAAAAAGAAAAGTCAAATCCAATATTTTTCACCTAGGCTTCTGTGGTGTTGATACCCTAATACCTTGGCAGCTACAATTTGACCTTCAGCACCCAACCTATGTGAAAAATCCCATTTATGTCAAAAAAACACAATCACCATTGCTTTGAATTTTAATTTATTCATCCACATTTTCTTTCACTTTGGCGAGTTTGAGTTTTTCTAGTGCATGGGATGATTGTTAGTTCTGATCAACAAAAAAGATTTTCATTGCCAATTTTTAAAAAACTTAGCTCATCTTAAAAATGTTTTGTAAAATTTGATGGACACTTTATTTATGTTTGCTGACTCGCCTGCCATGTTTGTCAACTCACTCAGATGTTTATTTTCTCTAATCTATTAGTATAATAGGCTTAATGTAGCATGTCACGAGATGACGTCAATCTATGACGTCACGCTTTATGATGATATTTTTGTGAATGCACGTTATTTAATTACATTTCCAAGCATCAATGAATAAATTAACTCACAGAACACTGAAATAAAAGTATGTATTGCATTAAAATCGACATATCAATCATTAGATGCTTATATTTATGTAATATTCTTTTGATATATAGAAGTATTCCTTAAATTCTTTGTCCATAGATATGTAAGATAAAAGTTCATATTTTGAGCATCAGTGTGCGGAAAAGTTTGGTTAGAGAATTATTTAGCTCTATTAGAAATCTAATATTACCTGGCAAGACGTAAGTTGTTCATATTTTTTTTTTAATTTACTTTGCTTTTACTGATGATGACATGTTTCAGCCATATGTAACTGTAATACTGATCTGAATAACGGATAACGTGAAAGGCAGATGTAAACATCTTTGAAGATTTTTGATTTAGTTTATATCGTGATGAATTATTGCCACTAAAATGTGATAAGTATATGTATTAATGTGTGTGTAACGGAAGTAGGCCTATTGTTTCTCTGGCGGCATGTTTAGCGTAGTACTGTATGTGGTTAGGGGATTCTACGATAGCCGTGAAGCCATAATTTGTTGATGGATTCTTATGTAACTCGGCGAAAAAAATTGAAAGTAGAGAATAAAATGTTTTGATATCTCACTTAATTCTCAAGATATTGTATCTCAAAATTGACGTGGTTAGGTTGAAATGCGGCCTGGAACAGAAGAAAAATTTCGCCATTGCCAAATTTGACGATGGTATCGTATGTAACTCGAAGAGACAAATCAAAAACAAAGAATACATTTTCTTTCCATATCTCGCTTAGTTCTCGAGATATTGTATCTCAAAATTGAGGTGGTTTGAGTGAGATCTGGCCTGAACCAGAAAAAACAAATTACCAAAACCGCTATTTCTACACGGTGGAAATGCACTATATGTGTTTTATTTTCTTCCTGGTGGTTTTTGTTAGGTTGAAATATGTCCTGGACCAGAGGAAACTTCACCAGAATCACAAGGAACTATACCTATAACTGATTTTCAACATGCTATATCTCGAAAACCAAGAAAGATATCAAAAAATTTTATTCTTTATTTTCGATTTGTTTCGTCGAGTTCTACAAGAATTCATCATCAGATTGTGGCGCCACAGTAATGATTGAACTGCCTGTGGTTATATTTAAATGCAACCTGGACCAGGATAGCAACAGAAACATTTTGTTACTGCGCAAGGCAATAGGAATTATACTATGATTTATTTTTGTGTTTATTTAAGCAATTGCTAAGAAATGATTTGCCAGAACACTGAAGTTGTTATGATTTAATTTAGCATCCTTCGTTTTCACTGTGGTTATTATTTCAACTGTAGGCTATGTAACCTATGTCATCCGTTAACACATCGATCATCATCATAGAAAAAAGATGTAAGAACACATGAAGAATTTTATATCGGGATTCATGATGACACTCAAATGCGATACAGGGAATATTTCAATTCGCATGTGATAGAAGCTTTGGTTTCCTAGCGCCATTATTAGCGAAAATTGCGGTTGGACTGAAATGTGACCTGCATCAAGTTGACAACTGAAATCTTTTGCTATATCACAAGGGACGAGAAATTATAGCACATTGAGCTTTATTTCAAAACAATTCTGTTTAAGTAAGCAACTAAAAAGAAATTAATTGCCAGAATACTCCTTCAAACCCATCATTTTTGACAGGCTTTGTGGCTAGTCATCTTATAAACTTTATCAATGTTGTCGCATGTTTTTTACCTTTCATGGATGCCCACCACATGGATGATCTGTGACTTCTGCTCTGCCATCTTTGAATCATTTTACCTACCCGAGATCTTGAGTCCATTGCTATACGCTTCTTGCAGCAAACTTATTATTTCTGTAATAGACTTCCTAAGTTTAATAAGAAGTTGCACATTAACTTATTGCTCAACATCAGCACTAATATATTTTTTGGCACAGTGCGAATACAGGATCTATTTTAAACTAACAGTGCAGCTGAACCAAAACACTGTACGGTCATCAAAATGATGGAATAGGTAGAGAAAGTGTTCAAGCTCAACATCAGTGTAACAGAATCAATTCAGTTATTTTCTAGCTACATGTTGAATACTGCTGAAGGATCTACAATTCATCGAATAATGTTGTACCTGTTAGTCCTGACGTGATATGCAGCAAAATTATAATGAAATAGAGAAGGTTGAAAGTGATTGAGCAATAAGTTGTTAACGATTTTCTTATACTTTCTGAATAATACATTAATGTTATTTAAAAGAATTTCATTTTGTCTCCATGTTTGTATACAATGTATTGCACCAATAATAACTTCATTATTTTTTTTAGAATAACATACTGTAATTAAATTAGCTTAATGAATCTGTCTTATTCTTGATATCTTTTTTTATTTTTTTTATCTGTGAAAATCACGCTTAATAAGTAAAAACAAAGAGTATGTTAATATTTGCTGTCCATAATACACAAAACATCAGTATAACCTCTTTATGTTGCTTGTAGGTTGGGACATATGTGGAGAAATTCTTCTTGTCTGAGCTATCAGGTAATGTTATAGATCTGTGCCCTGTGGGTGCACTTACTTCAAAACCCTATGCATTTACTGCTAGGCCTTGGGAAACAAGGAAAACTGAAAGCGTGGATGTCCTGGATGCTCTAGGCAGTAACATTGTTGTTACAACTAGAACTGGTGAAGTTCTTCGAATAATTCCAAGAGAAAATGAGGTAATCAGCTCTTGATTATAGTTATAGTATGTGACTGTTTTTATTTGTGAAATTATTATGCTTCTATGAAATTGCAAAACTGTCACATTGGCTGAAATAAATCTTGTGCAGTTTTTAGAGTGGCTTATGGCTCTGCTCTATTAACCTATCAGAGAACATTCATCATTCCCACTGTAAAATAAAATAAAATTATCATGATGCCCTTTGGTATCTAATGCCAACAGCCTAATTATTTTTAAAATAAAAAAACTTGTTGAAAAAGTAAACATGGTGACAATTGGTATTCTTTTACTCTATTCTCCTGTTAAGCACAAGAAGTGTAACAAGTGTGGTGTCTTTATAATACATTTTGTGAGTTTCCTTGTAATTAATTCTGGTTTAACAATAGGGGACTTTTTTTAAATAAAATTTTAAAAAATTTATCTACTTTTTTTCTTTAAATGAAATAAATTTAACACACAATTTGTGTACAGAACCGTTAGACAAGGCACAAATTGAGACGCGAATAGTGTGAGTGACATGATGTGACACGAGAAGTATGATGCACGTATGAGACACCTGTAGCTTGGTGATCCACACATTGAGATGCAGTTTCCAAGTAGTGCGCGACCCATGCGCGTCTGAAAATATACGACATGCAAAGAAAACATTATTATTATTATTAACATTTCTCAGTATTTAGAATAAGATTATTCCAAACACGGAGTTTTGCTTTATTGCTTGCTGAATAAGATATTTAAATAGCCAATATTTTGTTGAAAAGGAAAAGCAGTGGGTGTGGATAACAAATTCAGGTTGCCAACTACTTTATTACCCGATTGCGACTTGATGTTTTGTCTTCTGTTAAGAGCATTGCGGCGTATTGAACCTCTAGATTGTTTGCACACATACTAACTGTTATCATTAAAACATCATTCAAAGTGCTCCGATGATTGAATAAATGTTTTGATACACAATCAGAATAATTACTTAAAATTATGGACAAATTGTTTGTTGATCTAATATACGTTGACAGTGTAAGTTGAGTAATATCGCCAGTGATTTCCTTATATACACACTGTAAATAAAAGTAGGGTATAATTATAAGGGGCTATCATAAAGTATGAACAGAATGAGATGTAAAGTTTAAATATATGTGTTCAATGTAATTTTTTTTCACTTAGTTACCCTAAAAGTTTGTCTTTGTTTGTTTTTATCCTTAAAACAAACATAATAGAGAATCCTCAAGGGTATTACTTGCCTTGTCAAATTGCTGACATCAAAGTGGTTTCTTCATCTCATGGAAAATCACCAAATGTTGCAGATGGGGAAAGAGAAATAGTGATGTAAATGTTTGTGTACAAATCCTCTTACCTTTTCCATTGATTTCAGTTTGTGGTTTAACATTACAGTGCTTCATTTTATAGGGTTTCCTCCTGTCTTGCTTTTTATTATATGTGATTTATTTTATTCTAGGAGATTAATGAAGAGTGGCTTTCTGACAAGTCTAGGTTTGCATGTGATGGACTGAAGCGACAAAGGCTTGTTACCCCAATGTTAAAGAATTCCAGTGGTGAATTGGTAGCAGTTGAGTGGGAGGATGCACTTATATCAGTAAGCAAGGCATTTCAGTGTGCTGGTTCTAGCATTGCTGCTATTGCTGGAGGGCTGGTGGATGCAGAGGTATGTCTTTCTCTTTGGCTGTTCATTAATTTTTTTTTGTGTTTTGAATTACTCATGTTCCACTGTGAACAGATAACGTTCATTAAGCCAGACAGGGAGAAAGTGAGGCAGATCTTGGCAGATTTATCACAATCGAGCTATGGACACACATTTGAGACAAAAACAACAGAATATGAATTTTTAGTTTTAGCCCAGGAAACACTTAATGTACAATGCCATTAAGATGTGCCTCTTAAATTGCCATGTAAAGTTAATAATTCTTCACATAACCAAGAACTTGTCATGAAAATTTGTATTTTGTTTTGGTTTTTCCTTTTTACACAGTTACTCATTTGTGGCTGACAGTTACAGTTCTTCAACTCTGTCATTTACACCCTGTCAGGAGATTTTTTTTTTTTACATATTGTTCATCATCAACAGTTTCCAGCTACTGATAAGGTCTGCTTTACACACAAGCCTCTCCAGTTTCTTCTCTCTTCCCACCAACTCTCCATTACCACTTTTCTCCAGTCCTCTCTTCAGCACACTGATGGGTGAGTAGTAGCACTCTGTCCTTGCATTCGGGAGGACACAATTTCGAATCTCTGTCTGACCATCCAGATTTGGGCTTTCCATGGTTTCCCAAAATCACTCCATGTGAATGCCGGGTTGATTCCCGGGAAAGGCCATCGTCAAATCCCTTCCCGTTCCTTGCCTCCAGTCCTTTCCTTCCTCTAATAATGTCAGTGGGGCTGTTCAGCACTCCTCCACTCCTCTCAGCCATCTCCCGTGGTCTTCCTTTGGAACAGTTGCCTTGTATCTTCCTTTTTGTGTAATTTTCTCATTATTCTCTGCTCCTCCATTCTCTTAACATGTCAGTACCACCAATAGTGTTGCCTTCTCTATTATTTTCAGCAGGGGATCATCTTTTACTATGTCACTGACTGTTTTGCTCCTTTTCTGTCCGTTGTAGCAACCCCTATTCTTCTTCTTAGAAATTTCATTTTACTCGCTTAAATCTTACTGATATCCCACTTCTTCAGTGTACAGTTATGTTAAAACTGATATCGGTGCCTATACCCCTTCTTTTGTAATTAATTAGTGTCCAATAATGAATTGACATCAAGTGTGCAGATTGTTAGACTCAATTGAGCCATTTGCTATACCACCACGGTTCAACAGTATTGCCAAAAATTTGCAATGAAACTATGTCTTTTTACCAACATTGATGCATCCACATATTACCTGAACATCTGCCTAATCCACTGAGTGATTGCCACTGTAAAGAATTTGATCAAGTTTATCAATATTTTCCAGACAAATGCACTAAAGAAATGATGATATGACAGTAATAAAAACATTCTTCCATTTGTTGAAAAATGGAAGCTGGACAATAGCTCAGTATTTACAAGGAATTTGTCTTAAGTGTCACTTCCAAGTTTTACTAATTTTGCGATGTATTATACAGACAAAAAATGTAAGCTTTTTTCCCCTTTCATATGTTTTTTTATCTGCAGGAAATCACAGTTACAAGGTGATAAAGCCTTCCAGAGTAAGATGTAAAGTGAAAATTTCATTCAGAAAAAAAAAAAAAAAAAAATCAGCTTTGATTAAACAAATTTCAAAATGTTTATAAGGAGCAAAGGTAAAAAACAACCCAGTTGGTTACAAGGATAATGTCTCTCACACACACACACACACAATAATTGATTTTTAATTGTTCTACATGTGGTCACATTCCAACAGTTGAAGCTGTGTAACTTGATATGCCATATTTTGTGAGAAAAATAGAATTTTTCAACATTGCAACTTCTGCTTGCCTGTAATATCAGGAATGCAACATCTGTTTCTAGCAATGTGGCTTAGCACAATTGGTAAGGCACTTGGCTACAAAATCAGAGGATCCATTTTTTGTGCCCCGACTGGATTTATTTTTATATATTTTTTAACTGAAGTAATAAATCAAAGTTTGGTGGGATTTGAAAAGATTGTGAATTTTGTCCAGTAAATTTTTATACAATCCATTATAAACATTTTATGACACCTTTTTTTTCTTGTCCATGTGAGGCAGAGATCATTAGTCAGTTTACAAGGAGCATTTGCTAAGTAAATTTCTTTGTGCTATAGAGAATTTAGTAGAAGATTTTTTTCTGCAGGATCTGCAGTTTTCCACTCACTTCATTTCATTTGTGTAACAGAATAGAAAAGTTAGTTTGCAAATTATCTCATATAAAATGTATTTGCTTTAATAACCTCTTAAATTGATTAAACCAGTTCATAAGTTATGTACCAAAAGCAACAATAACATTTTGTCGTGTAGTTTATCTATGGAAGACTAGGAGAAATTTGTTCTCTCTGAAGTGGAAAAACGAGCTGACAAATGCTTGTTACATGTCAGCCAAGAGGAACCAATGATGAATACAAATTGGATACTTCTGGGTTATATCCTGCATCTCTGGGAAACTGTATTTACAAACCAGAACTAAAATTATCAAAATGGGATATGATATCCCTTAATACCTACACAAAAGCTGTGACTCTTTACCATCTATGCATCTGAAATGGGGCTTGAAATTGCTTCATAGCAAAGTTGTTAGGTCCAAGTTAATGCAAAACTGCATACTTTAGAAGTAGAGGAAAGATTGAGAGAGAAGAAACAAGCCGTGCCAAGTATACTTCCATTAAAAGGTTCATTAGATTCAACAACAGACAAAAAATGTTTACTTTGTTTGATCCTGATTTTGTTATTAACACTGGTGAAAAGCAGGGTGCATAAACCACATAAATATTAAACGTGACTCATTATATTAAGGTGAGAAAGAAACATTGATTGTTGTCAAAAATTAGAACAATATCACCCATTACTACACTTCAGAATATTTTTTAAAGTAACTTGGAATATTGCTGCTAAAACTTTTATACATTTGCAGGAAATAAATAATAATGTATTTGATTTCAAAGTCATAGAAGCAGTCTGAAGAGCATCAGATGAGTTTCAAAATATTTGTGATTTGCTCCAAATCTGGGAAACTGACATATCCTGCTAAATCCTGATATCCTGTTGAAACTACATAAAAAAACAGGTACTTGTTTCCTCAGGCAAGAAGACCAATTTGACACCCCAAAAAAGTCTATTGTTGATGTCAATAACACACCTAATTGAAGTCTGAAAGTCATATAACCCAAGTATACACCAGTATGTTAACCATGTGAGGTATGTTGTTTAAGGCAAGTGGAAAATTTCATTGTAAAAGTCAAAATAGTGCACTGTTTACTCCACGAAAATTAATAACTTCAAAGTTAGTAAGATGAAATAAAAAATCATGCATAGATCCACAATACACATCTTCAACAACTTGTTGTATGGTTGGTACTCTCCATTCTCGAAAGCACAGAAGCATGTTTTTCTGATTGTGTAACATATGTGTCAATGGAGGAAAAAAATTCAGTTGTGGCATAACTACTATATTTATTCATTGATTTTATTTTGCAGGTGTTAATTTTTTATTATTATAAAGTGACCCCGCAACAAACAATTACACTCCATTAAATACATTTCTGGCACCTTCAAGGTCAGTTTCATTGCACTTCTCTATGCAATTTTCGAGATTCCAAATTAAAAATTGTAAATACTACTAAACTACTATATACTACTGTATATTTTATGATGGAAGTTAGTTGACGGCCAGAAAGCTATAACAGCAAATAAACTGACTCTAACACAAAACTTTGTGTGATCTTCCACCATCCACTCACCCTTCCCATCAGACCTCCTGTTTTCAACTTTTATAAGTGATGGGTTGACCATGTTTATCAAACTATAGACAGAACACTAAGTTTCTATGTTAACAAGTCACATACAAACTGGAATAATTTACTTCCATTCATTGATTTAATACAAAAATACACATTCTAGTGCAGGCAAATTCCTTTCCAAATCTTGTATGGGTGAGAAATGTCTTCACCATTTTTGTTATTTAATACCATCAAAGAAAGCCTGAAGTCAGAAGTCTTGCTTTCAAACTCAGAAAAATCACGGATCAGGTTAGAGAAAATATTTATAATGGATTTCGGGCACAGGCGAAAACGATTAGCAAAAAAGGTTTCACCTTTTTTGTTAATCAAAGTCAGGAATTATGTTGTGTTGACTAAACCATACCAGAAGAAAGTTCTTCCCAAAAAATATAAAGCTAATTTTACACGTCTGTTTGAAGTGATTCAGTCTGTTTCTCCAATCAATTTAAATATTAATCTTCCATATAAAGAAATAAAAGTTCACAATAATAGAATTAAACCATACTTTTAGGACACTAAGCGTGTGGTACATTCAGAAAAAAGAAAAACAGAACACAAACAGCAAGACACAGGCCACGCCGTTCACTTCAGTTTCTAAGCTTCACATTTTTATAACCTACACGGTAATGACTCCCTTCAACCTTCCATTTCATCGCAGACAAATACAAAAAATCCTCTGAGGCCATGAAAATAATTGATGTGCCTATCTACCATGAATAATTTATATTGTACTAATATATTCTCCTCTAATTTTTGCATTAATAAATATTTGTAGACATTTGCTGTGATTGATTTTTTCTTCTTTCTACTTTCCAATCATTTTTAGGCCTTAATTGCACTGAAAGATCTACTCAACAGATTGGGTTCTGAGGCATTGTGCACAGAGCATACGTTTCCTCAAGATGGCTCTGGAACTGACTTCAGATCCAACTACATTTTTAACAGCAAAATTGTTGGTATGTACTAAATGTTTTTTTTTTTTAATTTAAATGTAATCAATTTAATCTAAGCTCTAAATTGGAGCTCACACTTTAAATTTGTAACTAACACTGTGATGCTTAACCAAATAAATCATGTGTGTTTAGGCATTTACATCCTTGAACTTGGAAATTTGCAGCTTTTATGATCTGCACCATAAAAGTCAGGGTTATTTTCGGAAGAAAAAGTCGGACCGCTAAGGCATTTATTTTCATTAAGTTTACACTGTCGTATTCTGTAAAATTGGTCTCCGTTTTGTATTCAAAATGAAGAATTAACCAATAACAGAAAATGGCCAGAAATGAATAATTAAAATAATTAAAAACTTGGGGAAATGGGAACATTACCATCGTAGCCACAGTGTTTAGTGGCAAGTGACATTACTGATCACTAATCACAAAACATTTTCTATTATGTGACTAAAGATAAGAAAAAATAATTTAAATTTTATTAAAAATGATCCACATTTATTTTCAAGTTTATTAAAAAAAAAAACTTCTTAAGAAATAATCTATTTGCATGTCAATTTGTAACACTCTTTCAGTGCAGTCAAATAGCCCATTGTAATTCAACCTTTTTAAAGACACTGAAAACAGTTCTGAAATAATCTTTTGGTCACACAAAAATATTCATTTTATGGACTTCATAAGAAAAAAAATTGAAATTTTGCACCTCTCAGTTCACAAACAGCAGTGTGGAAAGAAACTGATTATTTTTTATAAAATGTTTTGATAGAATTGAGACTTCATCCATACAAAAACTTACATGAATAAATTTATATTATAAAGGCAGTATTTTGTGTACTTATATTTCTATCCAATCTAAAGTTAGCTTAGCAATATATTTTTGGTAGCAGCACAAGAAAATGTGGTTCTGTGTCCAAATTATTGTAATAAAGAGGTTCTACCATATTTTCACTGTATACAGTGCTCTGTTTCTTACCATTTTCTTTCTTTATATTAATATATAGCAGGGTATGATATGGCATAACCTGAAAACAGCCTAATCGATATTGACGATGTTTTCACTCTACAAAACACTAGGTTTGTCTCATTATGCTGTCTCATCTGCTGATTGAGCAGAAACTGTCTCAGTCTATTTCATCGGGCATCTATTTCGTCTGTTCCGTGGTAAAGACTTGTGACATGGAACGGGAAGGAATTTGTCTTTGGCTTTGTGGAGG
>JARYHS010009186.1:241010491-241170027 GCA_031002005.1 Vandiemenella viatica
GCAAACCAGTTTATTTCCTCGCAGAAATTTCTGATATTGTTTGCATATCAATCTATCCATCATTTTGCCTATCACTGATGTATGACTAATTGGCCTGTAATTTTCAACCCTATTTGTAATCCTTCTGTTATGAACTAGTTCTACTACCTACTACCACTCTTTTCCAATCATCGAGTGTGGTGGGTGAACGGTTAATGCTCTGGCCTCGCATTGGGAGGACGCAGGTTCGAATCCCCGTCCGGGCATCCAGATTTGGGTTTTCCATGGTTTCCCCGAATCACTCTAGGCGAATGTCGGGATGCTTCCTTCAAAAATGCCATGGCTGAATGCCTCCTTCCAGTTCCATCGACAAGGCATAAAGCCATAAGTAGAATTTAAAAAAAAAAAAAAAAAAAAAAACTTTTCCACTCCTCTGGCAAGCAGCAAGACTCCAAACTCATTTTAAATAAAATTTCAAGGTAAAGCACAATATCATATGCCACATTCTGTAATAAATCTGTAGTAAAATTATCTACATCACCCTTTACATTTTTTAGCGCTCTGAGTTTTTTCATAATTTCTTGAGAATTTATTTCAAATTTTGTGGTTTCCTCATTTATACTTTTAGGGAGTCTCTCCCCTGACCCTGATTCATTCCCTCCCATCACAGGATGGTAGCCCCTAGTTATGTCTAAACCAGCCACTCAATATCACTGCAATTTTAAAATCCTCATTGACTTCAACTCCATTCTTATCTACAATAGTCTGAATACCTTCCCTTCCCCTCAGATTTCTAATATAGCCATAGAAATTTCTAGATTAATTGTTTGGTGGTCCTCCTGCACCAATAATATTCTTCACAAACCCATCCATTGCTTCTTTCTTTGCTCTTATTAATTGTTTGTTTAGTTGTTTTAAGTATTCCCTACTGTCTCTCTGTTGTGTTCTGTCTCACTAGCCTCTTTAATCTTCTCACCTGTGTAAGACAACTTGCTTTGCCTTGGGGTGGTGGCAAAAGGCTTTGTCTCAACTTTAAACCGTGTGTAGCCTTGGATATGTCCAGCTATGGCTTTATAATAATGATAACCACTTAGCTTCATTTTGTACCTCAAGCTAAGGAACGGTATAGACAAATAATGTTCACAAGTCAGTTGTTGTTCAAAATCACTATATTCATGAAAGAGCTTGCAAACACATTAGCTGGATAGGCATCAGACAAAGTCACAGAAGAAAAGTTTGCAAGTTCGATTAACCGACTCGAGCCAAACCACATCCCATAGTTCACAGTATAACTGATTATCACTTGTAAGTATGTAAAAGTTCATAATACACTTCTACTGTTCCAGTTGGTTTGAAACCAACCAACACTTAAGTAATCCTGAGGCCCCTCATGGTGTAATACTACTTCAGTGCAACATTGTAATAAACTTGAGACTTGCTGACCTACTCAGTTACATGCCTTTACGTTTTCTGAAAGACCCCTAATATGCTACTGCACGAGCCTACCTCTTGTCGCGCGCACGGTCTCTGAACGACTGAGCTTACATCTGACGTGCTCACAGTTTCTGGACGACTGAGGCCAACGTTGTGTTGCATTGACTGTTTCTATACGACTGGGCCGAGGGAAGGTTCTAGGCGTCTATCTGCTCTCTCACGAACCGCGGGAATGTGCTCATTTCCGCATTTACATGGGTAGCTTCTGGAGCTAATCTCACCTCAGAAAGGTTTCATCATCCAATTTTGACCCTGACAACTAAAATAATCCTATCTCTCTGAAATTTTGTAAATCACTAGATCTTGTAGCAAATATCAACTTCAGTTATTATAAAAAAATTTCACAACTTTAATAGTTTAGCTTAAAATAAATAATTTAGATACGAACTTTCGAAATATTACTCCAGGCGAATGCATAAAACTGATGAAATGCAAAATACTATGTCAACAACTGTAAAAATCCGATTACTAACTTGAATGATCATAGAAAACTGACTTTAGAAATAAAATGCAATACTATCCAATCTAACTCATGGTTCTGAGAATAAATTTTGTCACGCAGTTACAAAATTTATAAGATACCTGACACCTCCCTATTGTTGTATGTAGGTTCTGTACTTCTCTTTATATTCTGCTTTGGAATAAACATTTTCTTGCCCTTTTTTTATTATCTCCTTAAACCCTTCCCATTTCGCCTCCACTGTACTTGTGCCATCCTTCCATTTGCCAAACCTTTCCCTGAAATATGTCTTCAGTTCTAAACTCCGTGTTTTTATAATTATGCCTTTCCCCCCCTCTATTTTGGCCACTGGTTTACTGAATTCCCTAATATCCATCAGTACCACAAAGTGATTACCTATTTCTTCAGTTACTTGATACCCTACAAGATTTTCATCAGGTTTTATTAGAAAGATATCCTATATGTTTGTTCCCCTCGTATTTTGCTCTACCACTTGTGTAAAACTAGCTTCCCTTATTGAGTATTTGCAAATCTCTGTTCCCTTTTGTATTATCTTTTTCCCAGTTGACACCTGGTAAATTTAAATCCACTTCAATAATAACTATTCCACACTCACTTCTGAACTGTTAATGTGAATTTAGTTTCCCTCCAAGAATCTCATCTCCATCATTCACTGTTCCACTATGCTAAGCATTCAATACCCTGATTTTTTCTTTTTTATTACCACAAAAATTTACCCATAATAACTTATGGTCATGATCTATGAACACTAGATAAGTATAGTAATCTTTACTAACCAGTATGAACACCTCTCCACCAATTGCTCCCCTGTCTCGGCGACACACTTTGTAACCTTCAGGGAAAACGTCATTGTTTATTATTCCTTTGTGGTTCTATCCCTATAATCACTTGTGGTTATGTTTCTCTGTTAAGTTTGCAAATGCTAGCACTATGTTCATTATACTTCTACAGTTCACCAATTTTTTGCTTTTTGTTATTTTCAGAATTAACCTTTGTCTTTCCAGTTGTACTCAGTTGAATTATCATTTCAATAGCTTCATCTGTTTCTTTAGCATTTGTATGTTTTCCCATAGTGCATCTACAATCAATCTCCCTTTGATCATATATTTTTATCCCCTCGCAGCAACCCCTAACCTAAAAAAGGCACAGTCCTGACTCCATCATAGCCGGGTTTGTAAACAAATGTAGATGGATCTAGACAGGATATCTAGTTTGATATATAAGCATTGAATTACAATAAATGACAGTAAGATAAGGAACACAGATAAAATTATTGTATTCTTTTTCATGATTGTACAGTAGAGGGCAATTAATTGTTGAAGGCATAAAATAAACTAAACTGGGCAAGGTATTTTTGGGATGTTTGTAGGGAAGGGTTCAGAGTAGCCATCTGTCGGAGAAAGTAATAAGGGGAAGTAAGACAGATGGGATTCAAAAATGTGACCATGCTCTTGCTACAATAGTTTGAGTTAGTGTGAGACCCACAATTTGGAGTTGGATGGTGTGGAAAGAAAGGCAGCAGGGTCGCCCATGCCCGGGGGCATATAGTGTTCACAGTTACAACATTAACTGCTTTATTTATTTTGTTTATGCAATCGACTATCTTTTATTTATTCTTTTAGTTAATCTGATATGTAATAATGCAGTATTTACTTGCTAGTTTAGCATAACTGCTGTATAATGCTGGTTCAAATCAACCGCCAACTAAGCAATACTATATACCTTCGTGCTACACTAGGAAACGCACATTTTAGGTTGTATGTTGTGCTCGCAGTCGACGTGAGGCACCGAGTGCATATATATAATATACGCCGACATTGTTATATATCCCAAAAGTCGTTCTTCAGTGATTTGAAGAAAGGAAGAGACATCGTCACAACCTTGATCTTGCCCCTGTCGACCCTCAACCGCCAATACCACCGTGTTTATTCAGTGCCAGTATCAGGCTTCATCTTTTCTCTCAATATTTAGTGAGTATACTGTCACATTGATCTTGCAAAATAGTGGCTCACTCGTTCTGACCTAATCGAGTCAGAAATATTTATTTCAGGGATGGATATCAGGAATTTCTATGGACAAGAAGGTGATACTGCTACACAGAAAAGGATCCTCGATGACTCATTAAAAGTTCCAGATCCAATACCTTCGAAAGTGCGTCCCACGACTACTTCTAAATTCTCAACACCAACTCCTGACTTCACGTTGCAACAATGTCCTTCCACCATTAGCCCTGAGTCTGCTGATATCATTACTACTGATGCTACTGACTTGGATGACGTCAACCCGCTCGCTCCGGTTTCCACTGTTAACAAGCCAGAGTTCGTCAGTAGTTCATTAACAGTTAATGACAGCTTTGATTTAGGTGAATACATAAATGATTCAGTGTCAGACGAAGTCAAGTATCAATTAATAACAAACATATGTGCTCTAAATATGACTTATGATTTCAAAAAGGACATTGATGAGAAAAAACTATCTAAAGGCCTTTTCAAAAAACTTGGCTACAAAAGTACTCATGGCTAGTATACTCGCCCAAGTTGAAGGGGGGCCTTTGTAAATTTTGTAGTCTTTTCAAACCTGTTTTAAAAAGAGGAATATTTGGTGCTTTTGTGATAAAGGCTCATCAAGATTACAAACATTTCCTTGAAGATGCTCGAGGCCATTGTGACAGAACAGAATAATTTCATAAGAAAATCATATTTTGGTGCCATGAAATTAAACAAAAAAATGATATATTTACTCCTATAGCAAGGAAATGTAAGTTGCCATGGCGATAAGAAAATCAAGAGATAGCTAGAGGTTAGCGACGTACAGACCGAACGGTTGCTTTGTTACCAGTTCACTGCTTAAGAACTTTGCATTCTTCGGATACTTTAAGACTGATGTTGTTCCTAGAAGAATAAGAATTGGGAACAATAAATGTTAATCTGTTAAAAGCGTAAGAACTGAGTATATTTATAATTATATAACCCAGGCGTGCGACATGGCGACCGTGACAGGACTTGCATTTGTGTGATGTTAAGCTAGAATGCTGTATGTATGTATGTTTTCATTATTAGATATTTCAAGACAATACATGTTTTTTTTAGTTCATTTCTGTATATTGTTAGTATTAAGAAGAGATTGTTTTGTAAAAAATTCTAATAGGAACAGAGGAAAGAGTATCGCTGGATGCAAGGTTATTCTTATAAGTTTACCAATGTCTTTTAAGCAAAGACATGGTGAACTTGAGGAGGCATGTGACAGAACAGAATAATTTCATAAGAAAATCATATTTTGGTGCCATGAAATTAAACAAAAAATGATATATTTACTCCTATAGCAAGGAAATGTAAGTTGCCATGGCGATAAGAAAATCAAGAGATAGCTAGAGGTTAGCGACGTACAGACCGAACGGTTGCTTTGTTACCAGTTCACTGCTTAAGAACTTCGCATTCTTCGGATATTTTAAGACCGATGTAGTTCCTAGAAGAATAAGAATTGGGAACAATAAATGTTAATCTGTTAAAAGTGTAAGAACTGAGTTATTTATAATTATAACCAGGCGCGCGACACCATGAAAAGAGCAGTTGGCATCTAGAATCTACGAGTAAGGCAAAAATTTTGGTGAGTCCTTAGAAATGAGAAAGAAAAATGTGATCAAACAGTTAGATAGTGGGATCATGGAGCTTGTAAATACCAACAGAAAAAAACTGAAATCAACTCTTGCTACTTTAATTTTCTGTGGCACTCATGACATATCCATCAGAGGAAAGAATTCAAGCGAAGGAAACTTTCAGGATTTACTTTTGTTTAGAGTAAGTGCGGGGGACAAAGTGTTGGCGGATCATATGCAAAACTATTGTGGAAAAGCGAAATATACATCACACAGAGTGCAAAACGATTTAATAAGTACATGTGGCTCTGTGATACAAAACGAGATTATTGATGAGGTAAACAGATCATCCGCGCTTTCATTACTGGCAGATGGAACGGCTGACATTAGTGGAAAAGAGCAACTGTCTGTGGGAGTACGATTTGTAGACGAGAAAGAGAACTTTACATTAAAAGAAGAATTTTTAGGGTTTACGGAGCTTATTACATTGGATGCTGAAGGAATTTCTTCGTCTATTTTAAATTTTGTTGAAAAATTAGGGCTTAATATGAATAAGCTGATTGGCCTTGGCTTTGATGGCTGTTCGACAATGGCAGGCCATGAAACTGGAGTGCAGGCCAGAATCAGAGAGAAGTATCCTTCAGTTGTCTATTTTCATTGTGCATCACACAGGCTGAACTTAGTTGTCAATGATCTTAACAGTGTCCAGGAAATTCGTAACACAATCAGAACGATAAAAGAAGTTATTAGGTTCTATAGAGAAAGTCTATTGCGTAGGAAAACAATACCTAACATTCTACTGTTTTGTGAAACCAGATGGTCCCCATAAATATAAATCAATCGGATATTCAAAGAAAATTTCTTGGTAATAAAGGATAGTCCTGAATCACCAGGCATATAACAGTGAATACAATCAAGACACTCGATCATGTGCCAGCCAACTTGATTGTGCAACATCAACTACATTTAAGAACGAAGTCTTTCTCGGCGTTGAGAATGTATAAACTGCTCTCGGGTGACTAGCCGAGTCAAGAGTGCGTTGCTACACGATATTCTTCACCAGAAGATGGCGGCAATGAATCTAGTCGCCGAAATATCGTGTAGTCACCCGAGAGCAGTTTATACATCAACTACAATTTATCGTTTGTCTACACATTATATCGAGGTATTTTCATATCTGGAACCAATAGTGAACAAACTCCAGAATACTGATATGGATCTCCACTCAGTTTACAGATTCGTCAACACCGACTTGATAAGACAATTTTCAAAAGCAGAGAGAAAGCGATGACGAATTCAGAAACATTTTCGAGGCAGGAAAGAAGATTGTAAGGAACTTCACACCAGATGTAAAAATCCCAAGATTGACTGGAAGGCAGACCCTCAGATTGCAATGTGAATGACCATTACTCATCACCCCAAGACTATTTCAAGGTGGCAATTTACAATCCGTACATGGATTCCATTAATCACGTCACTATTCACAAGATTTGAAAAAGACAAGACATACCATTCAAGGGTGGGATTCTTCACCACATATTAATGAAAAGGAGAAGAAAGATGATTTCATGAGATATATAAAAAGTTTGCAAAGGTTTTACCAAATAGACAACTTGAAGCAGAAGCCAGATTATGGTATGACGTTTGGACAAATAAGGAGTGTTTGGGAAAAAACAAAGCTCAATGATATACTTGCAGAATCAGCAAAAAAATTTCAGTATAGGCATGATATTAAAAATACCCCAATCGATCAGGTCTTGCCCCCCCCCCCCCCCTACAAACTATCACATGGGCGTCCATGAAAGGCAGCTATGTTGGAACTTAACATAGGATGCAATCAGTTACTGAAATGATAAGTAAGCTGGGTTGGGTGTCATTGGTGGATTGGAGGCAGATGAAGAGAATTGTGGCCATGCATAAGGTATATAAAGGTGATAAGGCCTGTATAAATATTTGGCAAAGACTTAGAAGCAGCATATGGAATGGAAAAATGTGATAAAAATAGGATAATAGGTGACTCAGGGACTGGAACAAATTGCCCATGGAGGCGATGAACAAGGGAGTTTGAAGTAGAAATATGTTGAGCACCAAAATTGTCATGTAATCTTAGTGATGTCAGCCATCAAAGGGGTTTTATGGTACTTAAACAATCAAATTATTTATTTTACTTTCATATTCCATTAACTTTACCGCATGTGGCTACACAAAGTACACATATGTCTGATATGCAGTTGATTATTAATTGCTGTATGGTAACATATGGAAGAGTTATTGCTAATTCAAACACTGGTGATGGGCATGGAAAAGGAATATTCGGAAGTGTAACTTTATCATTAAGGCTTAAATTAGGATGAGAGCATATTTTCAGCAATATAATAGTGATCGTTTATCATTGATATGAATATTATTTGAATTAATAAGTTTAAGTTGGATCTTGTTTTGAAAATGTGAAGAAATGAGTGTTCTACTGAGCTATTTTTCTGATTGGTTGTGTGTGGTGGTACCCTTCCCTACAGTCGATGGTTTTTAGTAAGCTTTATGTCCTAAATCATTCCCTTTGTTATTTTTTTTTCTTTCAATTATCTGTTGACCTGTATAAACAAGAAGATATTCTGACAGTAATGTAATAGAACACTCATATTTTTATGATGAGATTTTTTTAAAACTGTATATACATGTAGTATTGGTTTGCTAGTTTAATTACTTTTAATATTATAATTTTGCTAATTTATTGTAGACTAAGCTGGTTTACAGAATTTGTTTTTAATTTAAGTTTTAATGTGGGAAGTGGTATCTGGAAGTACTCTAATGGCTCTGACTGTAAAGCAGTTATTGAGATCACGGGTATTGTGAGTGCTGGCATGGCGAGCAACAGTGGAGGTCTAGGTCACAAACAGTTAACTCCCAAAATCTAGACTCCACTGTTGCTCGCCATGCCTGCACTCACAATAACTGCAACCTCAATAACTGCTTTACAGTCAGAGCCATTAGAGTACTTCCAGACACCACTTCAAAATATGAACTAGACACTCCCCAGGCCTCAATTTTAGATAATACCTTCCATCCTCACCCTGTTATAACCATCACTGGCTGGTACAATAGATTCATATATATAGAGGCCTTATTTTAAAAATTATTTTTGATTATTTTACCATCATTATTATTATTTCTCCGTTTAAATGTACCATTTTTTCTTTCATGTGATTATATTATCATTGCTCCCCCCACCATCTCCGACAGTTGAGTTCATTCTGGGTGTGGCTGTTTTGACCACGAGGCTTGTACAAGCTCAGTCACATGTTTCTTCTCACTTGATAAAGGGTTAACCCTGGGATATTGTGTTTTTTGTTTTTGTATATTATTTTGTATTGCTGATCCCTTCCTCCCTTCAAATTTGGCGAGTGTTAGGTATAATTTATCTTTCATTTCCATATAAGTATCTCCTCACAGCAGTTCTCTCACTCCATTGTTACCGATATTATTAAACTGTGTAATTTATCACAACACTGTTTAAAATACTAGTGAACAGTTTATGTTCAGAACAGTTAGTTGTGTTACTGAGGAAGATGCAAGGTGATTGTATTAACCATTATGTTTCATGGTAATAACACAATGAATTTGAGAGTCATTCTTGGCAAGAAATTAATTAACTGGCTAACCTGGACTAGTCTGTGAGGAGACAAGATGCATTATAACAGAGTGATGGTCCTTTTTCCCAGGGATGGATCACGACTTGAGTGTTGCTGGAAAGAAAATCGTCCTTTGATGGATCCCATTCCAGTCATCATTGACCACAATGACAACTGCTGGCATGCTCTGCCTGAGGTAATGTACAAATAACAAAAACAAGTCTTCAAAAATTGTATGGATGGATTTATAAGAGTAATTTTATTTAGAGAAACCACTATTTGATTAAGTATCAGAAATAATACTGAAGGCATTCCACATCTATTCCAATTGAACCTCAGAGTGCAGAAATAAATAAACAGCAAATAGTTTCATAAAAAGCCAGTAGGCTGAAATGTATAGTATTTTTTAGCTCAAGCCTAGAAAGAGTGTCAAGGTTATTTAACATAAACTCACTGCAGCAAAATAAAATTATCCACTCTAAAACCCTTTTATTGCCTGATAACAGTAATTAAATATGAATAAATTCCGAAATGTTAATGAAAAGAAATTCCCACAGAAAATGTTTATAAACCAACAGTCTCAAACAGGCACAAAAATCGGACACAGAATATCTCCACCATTATCACATATTATTCATCAGAATGACTGAAATTCTAATGTAAAAGGACAAATATTAAATTGTTTAGAGTCAGCAGTCTCCATATTAGCTGCTACATTGAATGATATGTCAAAAAAAATTAATCTAGTTGATAAATACAAGAACCTTCACAGGGGCGCAGCTACCATGGTGCACCGGGGCCCCCACACTCAGGGGCTCCTGAGTGCAGCTGACTGGGCCCCCAAGTGCAGCTCAGAGGGCCCACACGCCTTCAGGGAAAATGGGCGGGTCACCCATCTGGCCTGAGGGCCCAAAATAATTTTTTTTTTTTTTTTTTTTTTTGCACTGGTGCCCTTTTTAACCTAGCTACGCCACTGAACCTTCAACATAATCGGACCAAGTAACACTTTTTTACAGATAATTTGACGTAAGATTCAATACATTCAGAATAAAAAACAATGATACTAAATAAAAGGAAACAGCTTTAAGGAAATAGTGAGAATCGCCAAAGTTGTAGGCTGGAGGGCAGTGAGGAATATGCAAAACATGAGACGAGCACAAATGCATAATATTTTGATTTGAAACCTTATTCATGCAGAGAGGAGCATGCTATTTGACAAGGGAGATGCACACCCACCAAGACTTATCACATGACTAGTTTGATAATGGAGAACAGGAAAGGGTGGTGGAGGCAAACTAACGCATATCTCTCGGGGGTAAAAAATATATATTCATCACAGGCAGTGATGGAATTACAAGGTAGGTATGTAAAGCACAAATATAAAAATTTAAAATGCAATTAGGAATGTATAAGGGAGTAATAGAATAAAATAAAGGATAAAACCATCAAAAATATTAATGAAAAATTACTAAAATTATTAATAAAGAAATACAGAAACTTTCAAGAAAGGCACTCGGAAGACATGTTCAAGGATAGGCTGGGGGGGGGGGGGGAAACCCTTCACATGCTTGTAGAACACGAATAAAACAAATAGGAAAATTGGGCAAAATGAACAATAAAGTACACTTCTTAAGCTTAAAAATAATATATTTATTTTTAAACATAGTCACTGCTAAGACTAACAAATTTTACCCATTGTGTAACAAGTTTTTTTATTCCATCACTAAAAAATTCTTCCGACTTTTCTCGAATCCAGAACTTGACTGATGCCTTCACCTCACTGTCCAAGGTTTAATGATTACCCTTGAGTTCTCTATTGAGTAAATGAAAAAAAAAAAAAAAAAAATCGCAAGGCGCAAGACCGGGGGAGTAAGGAGGGTGTGGAATCAGTTCAAACTTCTTGTTTCATAGAGCCGCTACAGTAGCACACAAGGTGTGTGGATGAGCATTGTGATGTTGCAAGAGTATTAATGCCAGGCTTCCTCTAATATGTCAAACTCGTTGTTCAAGGTGTGTTGGAGTCTGTATGTACCAAGAAGAATATACCATTGCCCCTCATTGCAGAAAATCAATCATATAAACTCAGTGAGCATCCAAAAACACAATCAAAAGATTTTTCTGTGGATGCTTTTTTTTTTTACTTTTTATCCTGAGGAGAAGATGGATGTCAATATTCAGTGCTCTGTCTTTTTCTCTTCTGGGTCATAACGACAGAACCATCACTCGTTCCCTGTCACAATATTCAAAAGAAAGTCCTCTTCTCCATCACACTAGCACTGCAAAAGTGTCTTGCAGCATTCCAATCGATGCTGTTTATTCTCATATGTTAGATGTCATGGTACCCATCACACACAGATATTACGGCATCTCAGTTGTTCAATAATGAGTCCAACATGTTTCTTGAATATTCCAATATCGTTTGCAATACAATTTCAGGTGAATAATTGGTAATTTTAATCAAATTGCTGACAAGCTTGCGATGATTATCATTTGTGGCAGTGATCGGAAGTCCACTGTGTTTTTCATCAACAATTATGGACTTTTCAGGCTCACAATCACAAAATTTTACAGATCATTAATTTACAGTAGATCTATCAACAAAATCATCACAATAAACAGCCTTTAAATGATGATGAATCTCAGTAGGAGTAACTTTTCTAGCAGCTAAAAATTCGATAACAGCATGCTGTTTTACTTGTGTGGAAATAGCTGTAGAATACGTTGCCATAATTTTGCTTCTCAAAATACACTGGATGAATTCAACTACTAAATATAAAAGGGGAATGATAGTTCCACATACCACTCGGTGCACTTCTAAAGGTCATTTCATTCATACTCACACGTTTGTACGCATTTCTTCTCAACCTACCCAAAAATGTATGTCAATACTCTCAAAGATCTGACGCTACAACACAGTGATCAAACTTGAAGCTCTGTATACAAGTTAAGCTTTACACATAAGTGAAACTCTGACACTCAACAGAAAAGGCAAAGTAGGAAACATCCCGAGGAAGAATAAAAGATCATGAGGAAAATTCTTGGCCCAAAGAATACAGAAGATAGGTGCAGACTGCAATCCTGAAAAACAATGGAGAAACTGTCTAACCTTGCAGCTGACATCAGGAAATGAAGATTAAAATTCTATGGACATGTTCAAAGAATCCATACAATGAGACTTACACACAGATCATGACATACACTGGAAAGCTGAAGAGTATACTGTGAATCCAAGTAAAAAAAATGATCTAGAGAAAGGCCAGATAGACACTTTGAAAGTTTTAGGCAGGAACCTATTTGTCTGAAGGTTAACAGATGGGTAGTGCAGCCAGAGAATGAAGTTCCAAGGAGACCAGGAACCAAGAGGATAGAAGCAAGAACGATAGTTTATGGAGAGAAAATGGGAGCCATATGGAAGATCAAAAAGGCATATCATAAAAGCATTGCATGATCCAACTGGGTCCATGTGCACATAATAATTATAATAAAGAAATGAATAATAAGTGACAGGTTAAATGGTAGGGTCTTATTGAAAACTGAGGCCAAGTGGATGTCTGGTACTGAGGATATTTTGGTAAGCAAGTTCCCATCTCTGATGTTCAAATGTGGTGGTGGTTTAGGAAAAACTGTAACCAATCTCATTGTGAAATAGATGTTGAGATAGTTGGAGTTTTGGGTATTGACATGGGCTGCTAGTGGAAGGTATAGGTTGTGGGTTTGTACTGTTTGCATGTAGTCATTCATTCTGGTTGAGTGGTGTTTTGTAGTGAAGCATACATGTGAACTTGAACAGTGGAGGCAAATTAATTGGTTTATAAGGTGCTTCGTGGAGCAGTGATTCGAAATTTTTCATCTGTGGTTGGAATAAGTCATAGTAGGTGGATGCATGGTGCAAGTTTTTCAGCACTACGTGTTTCACAGAAAAGATCAATGTAGTGGTTTTGGAGAATCTGAAGGGAGTATTTGTGCACCAAATGTGCAAGCATCTGTGTTCGAGGTAAGTGCAGCTATAGTTACATGCAAGTAAATGAGGAAGACAGCTTTCGTGGTTGATATGATTTTGTGTAAGCATCAGGCTATGTCAGGCATGGCTGCTATCTCTTCTTAGATATAATGTAAAAATTAAAGAATGGAACTTTAACTTGAGATCCAAAGAGATACTCACCTAAATGACTTTTTAAACACTTCAACTGTCATGCCAGTACTGATGACAGGATATTGTTGGAAATACCACTGTTGTTGACTGCAACTTAGCCTATCATCTAAAATATGGCCAGTCAGGAAAAAATATCCTCATCCTCTTGTCTAGATTCACTACTGTAAGTAGGTTCAATAATAATAATAATAATAAACCTTTGTTGTTCACAAACACCAAATTAGTCTAAATGCTATTAATTTGTACCTGTATTTAGGCCATATGTAAATAATCAAACTACTGTCAATAAACCACCAAGATAATCATTCACTAGAACAATAAACACCAATTGTTTGAACACATGACCCTGTTACACTCCTGTTTCCACTTCCAACTCTTTCATAATGAATTTTTACTCTAATTCTTTGATTCATGTCTTAAGAATTCCAAGAGGACATTTTTCACCTACTCCTTCCATCACCCCCAAAAAGTTTTTCTCTCATTTTCCACTATCTTATTATTATTATTAATTTAATTGCGATGGATTGCACACTCTGGTAGCAATACTCTTAGTTATCTAATTAGCCCTTTATATTTTTTAAAAATTATAATTTTAGTGTTTAATTCCTCCCCATCTACTTTTGTGATTTACAAATTTTAACTTTAAATTTATTTAGCATTTTTGGTAAATTATTCATCATTTCACTTGGTAATTTGTTCCAATCCCTGACACACTCGGCTCATTCAGTCAAATACCAGTGCTCCACTATCAGTTTTCCAACTTTATTCACTTCATCAAAAATTCCTTGCACACAGCTCACTAATTGAGATTCACAAGAATATTCTCTCCTAAACTCATGCCGCTGATTTACAAACCCTTTTCTTTCAACATAAGGATATGGATAATAACATGACACTGTGTGATTTTCCTAGCCTTCCTTATTTTTATAACATATATGATGGCAATAGATTCACTGACAATAGTGATCAAATGAGAATATTTTGTAACAAAGATGACCACAGAATATTTGAAATGATATGATTTGTGAGTTCATACATAAACCTTAAAAATGCTTTTACAGTAGTTTTCTTGACAAAGATTTTGGTAAGAATAACAACAGTGATTTTCATAGTAACAATGTTATCCAACACAGGTGCAGCAATCTGAGAGAGATCTGACCTTTGTGATTGTGAACCGATTCTTACCGATGAACCCACCCAGCACTGAAGACCTGCAGTCTGAAAGTCAAGAAACATCAGTAACAGGCACCACAGGAAACACTTCCAAAAGAGAGAGTCTAGCAAGATAAATCTGCATAACATTAACATCACGAGAAAAAAATCTATAATTTGTGCAACAGTTTTGTAGATATCTATGTTTACCATTCAGTTATTCATAAATCCAAGGCTGCAACTAACCAATATAAAAACAATGACTAAACAACTTCAAAATTGTATACAGCCTTCTGAATTCATCTTAGAAAAAAAGTACATACAGATGTGCTAAAGAACATCTAGTTACATATCAAGCCCCTATGGAAACCTTTTTAAGGAAAGCACATCTGTTTTAGCTGAATGTCTGAACTCATCATACATTTTTTTTACAATAAATTACATAATGTACTTTGAGTGTTGTAACAAAATTGGTAATCAAACTAAATAGACAAAAGACCTGCATGTTTTATTAGATTTTCAAAATAATTTAGAAACTTTTAGGCATCTGAAAATCCTTTGAAGTACATTTAAAAAAAATAATAAGTGGAGATGTGTCTATAAAACCTGGTTAGATGGTTATTCAGTGGCAGATCTAGGAATATTCCTAAACGGGGCAAAAACTGTGAGTCTGCCGTCCCTTCAACATTATTTTGCTGCCCCCCTTGTTGCCACCCGAGTGTTGCCGCTGCCTGATCATCAGCCATTGTTGCCCCCCCCCCTCGAGACAGTAGTGGAGTTTAAAGAAAGGTCACCACGACATAATTTTGTTACCCTTCAAACTCAATTTTGCTGCCCTTCAAACAGAATTTTGCCACCTCCCTCAACTTGCCGCCCAGGGCAAGTGTCCTGATTTGCTACCCTACCACCAGATCTGGTACTGTGGTTATGGAAAACTGTTTAAATCATTTAAGGAAAATCATTAGAGCAGTTTATAACTTCAGTGAAGTGTTCACAGGTGTTATCAACATGATAAGAAGAAGAAGGCAGGTTTCTGCCTGCAACAACTCATATGCTGAAAAATTATTTGTTTGCTCAGTCAGTGCATTAATTCATTTATACTCCTTAAGAAACTATTTAAATAAATGAAAAGAACAATATTCTCACTGACAATTTTTAAGCGAATTAGATGATTACTTTCAAGAGAGCATCATTGCATTACAACTTATAATGAAACATCATGTTAACTGTGAAAGAAGTGTAAGAAAATTGTACAAATCTTCTAAAAAGAGTCATAACACAAAAATTAAAGTTCTTGATAAATCTCTTTATTAATTTGCCTTGGTTTTAAGTTATAATTTTAGTTTAGGCCCAGCTAAACTGCTGTAACCATTAGAAATATAATAAATTGTCCAAATGTTGGTATTACCAGCAAAAACCTAAATATCTAGCAAGAAAATACAAAGATACTACACTGGCAGAAATTAAAATCCAAACACCCAGACGGAGTTTTGATAAATGAATGAAACTTGTCCCCAAGTTTCACCATATAAAGAGTATTAAATGATAAAAAATTAAAAGCTTTGTATCTAATACTATGAGAATTATGAGGATATTTACTATGCAAAATTACTACGTTTTATAGTGTATAAGTGGTGAACAGTTTGGTGTAATATGACACTTTCTTGCTCACAAGTTTTTGTTGACCAAGTTTGTTGAGGCGAAGAATGATGACCCTCTACATCCAAATAACTATCAGAGATGTCGGAGAAATGGCGTGTTTGAAATGGGTGCATTATATCGTGAAATCTCCCAAAGGATTGGCTGTAGTACAATTTCAGTACACAGACTTGTTACACAATTGGTTGCAGAAGGCTCTAATACTCCTAGACAAAACACAGGGCCATACAGATGGACAACAGCATGAGAATACTGCCAAACTGTGTTGCTGGCAGATGGTTGACTGCAGGCCAAATCCAGGCAGTGGTTACGGAGAGGGTCACCCCCCCGGATGAATGTAAACCAA
Source organism: Vandiemenella viatica (assembly GCA_031002005.1). NCBI lineage: Eukaryota > Metazoa > Arthropoda > Insecta > Orthoptera > Morabidae > Vandiemenella > Vandiemenella viatica. The sequence continues at coordinate 241,026,980 of JARYHS010009186.1, forward strand.
TTGCTTGAAGCTTGGTTACACTCTCTGACCCCCATGCAATGTGTTTCATCAACCTGATTTCATCGCCAGTATTGTCTAACCTGGTGTTCGGTAAAACGCAAATGAACACATGAATGGCGTACACTTGTGTTTAGAGATGAATCTCGATTCTGTCTGTGGCAAAGTGATAATCCAGAACATGTTCATAGGTGTATTGGAGAAATGGCTTAACCTGCTGTGTTTTCAGAACACCATACAGGTACAGACATTGGTGTCATGATTTGGGAGCAATCAGTTTCAACAGTGGGACTGCGTTGGTTTCTGTCGAAAGCACAATGACAGCACACCACTATGTGAATGGAGTGCTGAGCACTATTGTGATATCCTTCAAGTTCACCATCCAAATTGCATCTTCCAATAAGATTATGCCCAGTGTACAAGGGTGGTTTGAAAAGTTCTCGGAATGTATTAGAATTAAGTATCTTACCTTGGTGGAACTGCTTTTATGGCAATAACACTTTTGTGCGGTGGAGCGTTGTCCGATGAAAGATGACGTTTTCCCTTGGCAAACCAGGCCTTGTTTCACGTATCTTTTCATGTAATTGGTCTAGGAGGTTTGCATAGTATTGCCCGTGATTGTTTGGCCTGTAGGAAGATAATCTATCAGCAGAATGCCTTTTGCATCCCAGAAAACTGAGGTCATGACCTTTCTGGCCGAACGCACTGCCTTTGCTTTCTTTGGTGGTGGTGAATCAGCATGTTTCCACTGCTTTGACTGCTGTTTTGTCTCTGGGGTATAGTAGTGGACTCAAGTAGTCACAAACCGTTGCAAAAAAATCTTGTTGGTTGCTCTGAAACCGGGCCAGACTTTGTTTGGACATTGCCAATCTGGTGCGTTTATCGTCCAGTGTCAAGAGCCGCGGCACCCATCTTGCGGATAATTTTTTCATACCCATTTCTTCGGTTAAAATATAATATACTCGTTCAGAAGACATCCCTACAGCTTCAGCAATCTCCTGCACTTTCAGTCGACGATCCTCCATGACCATTTTATGAACTTTTGCGATAAATTCTGGGGTCGTAGCACTTTTTGGCCGTCCACTATGTGGATCATCATCCAAGCTCCCCCGACCAAATTTAAACTTGCTGCTACACTTGGCAACAGTTGAAAATGAAGGAGCAGAGTCCCCTAGTGTGTTCTGAAAGTCGGCATGAATTTCCTTTGCTTTCATACCTTTCTTTACAAAGTATTTAATCACTGCTCGAATCTCAGTTTTTTTCAGTCACAAATCACTACACGGGAACAAAAAGTCGTCACTACCACACTCCTGCAGCTAGAGCACTGACGCGCCACATGTTCACTCACAAAGGATGTGTGATTATTGCGCGGGAACCTCGTTGCTCTAGCACTGACAGCAAGCAATGATTTCGAGAACTTTTCAAACCGCCATCGTAATACTGCGGCCTTCACAACACAAGCCTTGCAAAGGGTTACGATCATAATTTGGATCGCACGGTACCCAGATTTTTCCCCAATAGAGCATATCTGGGATGCCAGGAGTAGACACATGAAAATGTATGGTCACCCAGCACAAACTGTACAACAACTGACTGCACATAGCATGTAGGTATACCTCAAAAAGACATCTGAATACGTATTGATTTTGGTGCTCAAGGTGGGCGAACTTCTTACTGACAACTTTATCTAAAAGTAATAATCTTAGCCTCATCGATTTGAATTTATCATTTCTTCTGGGTAAGACCCTGGATATATCTGAAAAGTTTCCTAAAATTTCATCATTCCTGTCTGGGTGTTTGGATTTTAATTTCTGCTAGTGTAAATTAAGGAAGGTCTGGGTTACTTCTATTGCAGACATATGTAGAGACTTTTCTCATCAGCTGTGGATCATATATTCTTTGATGGTTCCTTTAATCTGAATTATATGGGCATTAAGACTAAAAGTAAATGTAATGAAATTTATTTAATACTGTCATATCCTACGAAGATGGATTTTATTCAACATTGCCAGAAGATCAGGAATTGTCTGGATTTTTTCTTTTTTAATCTTGAATGAGAGAGGAAAAGGAACAATTTTATATAACCAACAAAATGTTTTATTAAGTAAATGAAACAGTAAGGAGATCATATGTGTTTACACCATGCACGCTGAGTGTCTGGGGAACCCGAGTAGCAAAGCCAGGGTGGCTGGGGGATATTGGACAAGAAAATAGTGAATATCACCTGGATGCAATGGCATACATAAATAGAGGAGGCAGCAATTTTGGCTGGAAGGCAAGGAAACAATCTGGAATTGTAATGACACAAAAAAACCTACACACGTGTATATCCCTTTACCTTTCCACATTTCCATTGTTTCTTGTACTCCACCACACCTGGTATGTAGTATTTTCTCACCCCTCTACACCAACAACCTAGCTACCCTGGCTTTGCTCTTTGGGTTCTCTTGTCACTTAACGTCAATATTAAGTGTCTCATCTACTTGCAAGAATAAGGTTCAATACCAAAATATTGTGTTAGACATGTTTGTCTTTTTTGTTCTCACTAATTCGAGGTGCCATCATCTATGGCAAGCATTGGGTTAAATTCTTAGTTTCATAGTTTTAAAGCATTTTCCTGCTCATTATTGTTGTACAGTGTTTTATTATTATTATTTATTGGTAAATTTTTGTTCAAAATTTAAAATATGATAATTTTCTTTTATTTGATTAAACAGTATACTGCATTTCATATATATATTTTTTACACAGTTCTTTTTCTTTTCAGGAATGCTGAACATAAAGTTATTATTATTTCTTTCTTTTTTACCTCTATAGTATTTTTATGAAAAACATGTATACCTAGTATTATCAAAATTAATCCAGTCATTTCCATAACACGTCAAAACATTTTAAAAAGTCTGAGGGACTTACATCTGTGCACTCACCTTCCCACTGACAATACCCATGATGCATCAGGAACTATGAGGGTCACCGAACGCTTCCAGCTATAATACAGAATATCACTCTGCCAACTCAATGTTCAGTCATTTCGGACAAGTCTTATCAGCCAGTGACTGCCACAAGATACTAATGGCTGATGGAATCGTAAGAAGAATGACAACTACACCAAGGAGATGAAAAACCAAAAATGAAGCTTTGTCACACCCCAATACTAGTGTATAGAACTTACATAGGGGGGAGGGGGGGGGGATAAGTGGGGCAAAAGTACCACTGGTCCAGCGGTCTGAGTGCCTAGCTAAATAGAAATCAAAAGCAAGTTTTAAGATTTGCATCTATCTTTTAGAACATTTTCACATTAAAATTTTCTGACTTTATAAAGTTTAAAGTAAAATATTTTGTTGAGGGAGGGGAGCTGACTAAGAACGCATACTTGACACCTGAGAATCCTAGCGTCCGCCCTGCTGACGTAGGAAATGTCTAGGCTAGTAACCTCTACCTGATTTGCCTTGTATGAGGGGTTACCCAAAAAAAGGAATTATTTTTTAAAATCTATATATTTAAATTTTTTTTTACAAAACAACCTACTCCCCTTCAAAAAACTACCCATTACAACTAATACATTTGTACCATTGGTACTTCCACTGTTCAAAACATTTTCTGTAGTCATCTTTAGAAATGACTGACAGCTCCTCCCTCGTTTTTTCTTGACCACTTCTGTGTTGTCAAATCAGTGTCCTTTCATACCCCTTTTCATGCATTGAAATAAGAAAAAGTCATGTGGAGCCTGGTCAGGCAAGTAAGGTGGGTGGTGCAGCGGAACCATGCCATTTTTAGCCAATGGAGACAGCTATGTGTGCAGGTGCACTGTCGTGATGGAAGAACCAGTTTCCTGTCTACCACAAATTGGGTCTTTTTTGACGAACACTGTTGAGTAATCTTCTTAAAACTTCCAAATAAATGGTTTGATTGATGGTCTGGGGAAGAAAACTCTGAATGAACTATGCCCTTGGCATCAAAAAAGCAAATGAGCATTGTTTTCATGTTTGATTTGACTTGAACACATTTTTTTTTTATACAGGGTGACAATGACGTCTTCCATTGGCTTGACCGTTGCTTTATTTCTGGGTTGTAACCATAGCACCATGACTCATCACCAGTAATAACCTTTGACAGAAAATCTGGATCAATTTCAAGCTGTTGTTTCAAAGCATGACATGTTTCAACTCGATGTTCTTTTTGATTGTCAGTCAGAGCTCGAGGAACAAATTTGGCAGCAACCCTTTTCATTCCCAAATCTTCAGTTAAAATTCACGGAACTGAGCTCCAAGATAACCCACTAATCTTTGACAATTGATCAGTTGTCTGTCAATGGTCTGAGAGCACAAGCTCTTGAATTGTTTCAACATTTTCATCGATTCGGGCAGTTAATGGACGTACAGAACGAGGATTGTCATCAATCGACATGTTGCCATTTTTAAACTGAGCGAACCATTTGTACACTTGAGTTTTACCAATAGCGTCAACATTAAAACAGTTTCAGCAGCATTTTTACTGAGTAGAAAATAAAATTTCACAGCTGCACGTTGTTCACTTAAACTTGCTATCATCAAAAATGAAACAATAACAAAACAGCGCTAGCAAAAACAATCTTTGCCTATTAATAGAACAAGCCAGGTCAACAACACAGGCAGCACTGAACTGACAATAAGTTGCACTATCAACACCTAGAGGCAGAAATGCGTACTACACAATCTCCATCCACAGCAATACTATTCCGGTTATTTTTTAGTACCTCCTCATAGCAGTACTAGGTAAAAAATAGGTTGAAGATTTCAGAATCTAGATGTAAAAATACATGCTCAGATAATCACCACAAAACTAAAAATATACCACAGAACCCCTCAGATGACGTATTCACCACAACACCATACATCAGCCTTTTCCAAATGTGGACCTCTCAGACTATGATCACCACAGACCCCTTATCATATATATTATTTCTATAAGGTATTTTTTTGTCACAAGCCTATATCTTCCTTCATACTTAACCTAAATCAATGAATGAGGTGTCATTTTAAAGCTTATGGTCTCCACTTTGGTTAAATCGTATTTTAAGCAAGAAAGTTTTCGGAATTCGACCCTTAAAGGGCAAAAATGTAAATTTTTCTAAAATGCTGTTTTCTGTGTTACGACTCAGTTATCTCCCTGGATACCTATCTGAAACCGTTTTATGAAGTATCATTTTAAAGATTAAGATCTCCGCTTTAGTGACGTCATATATTAAGCCAGAAAGTTTTCGGAATTCGACCCTTAAAGGGCAAAAGTATCAATATTTTTGCAATGCGTTTTTGTGTCACAAGCGATTTATCTCCCTTAATATCTAACCGATATAGATAAATGAGGTATCATATTAAAGAATAAGGTCTCCACCATGGTAACATTATATTTTAAGAAAGGAATTTTTCGTAATTCGACCCTTATAGGGCAAAAATGTCACTTTTTCTAAAATGCGTTTTTTGTATCTCGATCCATTTATCTCCCTGGATATCTAACCAAAATCGATAAATGAGGTAGGGTTATGAGGAGTAATGTCTCAGCTTTGTGACATCATATTTTAAGAAAGAATGTTTTTGGAATTCAACCCTTAAAGGAAAAAAGTATAAATTGTTCTATTACCGATTTTTGTGTCACGGGCGATTTATCTCCCTTGATATCTAACCAATATAGATAAATGAGGTATCATATTAAAGAATAAGGTCTCCGCCGTGGTATCATTATAATTTAACAAAGGAATTTTTCGTAATTCAACCCTAAAAAGGCAAAAATGTCAATTTTTCTAAAATGCGTTTTTTGTATCTCGAGCCATTTATCTCCCTGGATATCTAACCAAAATCGATAAATGAAGTAGGAATATAAGGAGTAATGTATCAGCTTTGTGAAATCATATTTTAAGAAAGAATGTTTTTGGAATTCAACCTTAAAGGAAGAAAGTATAAATTTTTCTATAACCGATTTTTGTGTCACGAGCGATTTATCTCCCTTGATATCTAACTGATATAGATAAATGAGGTATCATATTAAAGAATAAGGTCTCCGCCGTGGTAACATTATATTTTAAGAAAGGAATTTTTCGTAATTCGTCCCATAAAAGGCAAAAAAGACAATTTTTCTAAAATGCGTTTTTTGTGTCTCGAGCCACTTATCTCCCTTGATATCTATCCAAAATCGATAAATCAAGTACGATTGTGAGGAATAATGTCTCAGCTTTGCTGACATCATATTTTAAGAAAGAAGTGTTTTGAATTCAACTATTAAAGGGAAAAAGTATAAATTGTTCTACAATGTATTTTTGTGTCACGAGCCTTATATTTTCCTTGATATCTAATCGATATAGATAAATGACATATCGTATTAAAGACTAAGGTTTCCGCCGTGGTAACATTATATTCTAAGAAAGGAATTTTTCGTAATTCGACCCATAAAGCGCAAAAATGTCAATATTTCTAAAATACGTTTTTTGTGTTTCGAGCCATTTACCTCCCTGTATTTCTAACCAAAATCGATAAATGAAGTAGGAGTATGAAGAGTAATCACTGAACTTGGTGAAATTTTATTCAGCTTCACTATTCATCGCATTTTATTCGCGAAATTTTCGCACGGGTCGTCTAGTTAATAATAATAACTGGAAATTGGCTATTCTAGAACTGTCAGTTGATAGCTCAACTCACATCTCACAAATTGTGACCAGAGTTCGTGTTTTCTCATGCCTCAATTTATGCTTTTGTAATTATTAATTTTATTTTGTCCATGGACCGCTTAGGATAAGTTCGCAGGCCCCTGGGGGTCTGCAGTCTGGAGGTTGGGAAATCCTGCCTTACATGAAAAACACCGAACATTGTTAACTCAATTTAGAAACATATATTGCTTTTACTGACTATACCAAGGCCTTCCTTTGTGAAGGGAAAACAAAATAAATTATGGAGATTATACAAAAAAGCCTTCATAACATTTGATATTAGTCATAAAAAGTTTAAACATAATTTTAAACAATCCAAATAATGAAGCTGCAAATACAACAAAAATAAACAGAGGGGTTAGACAATGTTGGTGACTGAAGTATTTTATATTTTAGGAAAAGGAAACATCTTTTAGGCAATATTAGTAATAATAACAAACAAAAAAGGGAAACTCACTGATCGCTTCAATTTGAAGGCAGCAATGAGTACAAAACACACGAGACAAGCACAAACATACAATATTTTGGTTTAAAACCTTATATTTGTAGATAGGATTGGACCATTTGAAAAGGGAGGTGTCAACACACCAAAGCTCACTGCATGATGGGCAAGGCTATTGAGAACAGGATGGGGATTGTGGAGGTAAGCTACTGTCAAGTGAGCTGTTGATAACTTTTGGGAAAAGACAAGGAGATATATATGGTGGTCAGAGATATGAAGGGCGCCCTGCCATAACGTCAGCATCGAGGAACGTGCTTGTGTGGAAGTAGGTCCAGGTGTAGTTGATGGAATGGCTATTGTTAAGAGAATTGAGAAATTCTAGGTGTAGGTTGTCACTGTGTGTGTAAATCATAAACATATCATCTACGTATCTGAAAAGCACAGTGGGCTTAAAGGTGATGTGGTTCAGGAAATGTTCTCCCGACAACCAAGAAATTAGTTGTCACAGCATGGAGTCTTGTATGTACCTTAGTCTTTTCCTGAGAGTTATCGATACTTCACTTTACAGAAGCTTACCTCCATCGCCTCCACCCTGTTCTAAATGGCCTAGCCAGTCATTTATTTCGTGAGCTCTGGTGTATGCACACTTTCCTTGTCAAATGGCCTGATTCTCCTCACATAAATCAGGTTTTAAATTGAAATACTGTATGTTTGTTTTCGTCTCATATATTGTATACTTGTTGCAGCTTTGGTGAGTGATGGGTTATTTTCCCACATTTTTGTTATTTATATTATATCTTAACACTCTGGTAAGAAAATGGAAGAAACTATCCTCAAAGTGTTTTCAAATTTAAAAATCCTATTGTGTTCACCATAGTAAATCAGTTTTGGGGGTGCGGAAGGAAGTAAATAATTCTACAAGATTCATCACAGAACAGGTTTATTTCATTCTCTGAGCTGTACACAGACTCTAAAATAATGCAGTCTGTGAATTTTAGTCACATTTCCATTGCTTTGCACATAAAAAAGTTTGTTGTGTGATAATGTGATCCCACAATTATAAATGTAAAAATTTAATGTATAAAAAATAATTGTTGATAAAAGTCTATTTAATTTCTAAGTCCACTTGTCTGTTTTCTAAAGTCACAGTATGTTACATAAATAAAAAAGAAAAGTTTGTTTATTTTTGCTAAATTCTTGGAAGGGCATCTCATTCTATTAACTGCCTGTGTTTCTATATCTGATCCTGCTCTTTGCTGATGATTAGCTCATTATCATCTTCTCAGAAAATGATCTACAGGAAGCAATACATTTTACAAATTTCAAAGCCAACACATGTAACTGTGAAATCTTGTTGTATTTTGGTCTTGTTGGACTTTGTATTTCTTTAAAGCTTTATGTTTTCGGTCCCCATGGATTCAAGTCCCCTTTTAATTTGTTTAGAACTAGAAGCTCCAAATTTATTAACTTTATCTTTTATATTTTAATAATAACAAACTTTCATGTGATCCTTTTTCACTTATTCAATCTGCATTCAAAAGTCAGATATCTGTAGATATAAGGTCCTTTTTAGCTGTAACTGTCTGACTAGCATCGACTCATACACACACTAACATTATACCTCGCTCGCTCACTCGGTTTTTTGTTTGTTACTCTGTTCCCATATCAACAAACCCTTCTCATATCTGATACTGCTCTTTGCTGATGATTAGCTCATTATCATCTTCTCAGAAAATGATCTACAGGAAGCAATACATTTTACAAATTTCAAAGCCAACACATGTAACTGTGAAATCTTGTTGTATTTTGGTCTTGTTGGACTTTGTATTTCTTTAAAGCTTTATGTTTTCGGTCCCCATGGATTCAAGTCCCCTTTTAATTTGTTTAGAACTAGAAGCTCCAAATTTATTAACTTTATCTTTTATATTTTAATAATAACAAACTTTCATGTGATCCTTTTTCACTTATTCAATCTGCATTCAAAAGTCAGATATCTGTAGATATAAGGTCCTTTTTAGCAGTAACTGTCTGACTAGCATCGACTCATACACACACTAACATTATACCTCGCTCGCTCACTCGGTTTTTTGTTTGTTACTCTGTTCCCATAACAACAAACCCTTCTCAGAATAACCTATAGTCAGTTTTTTTTTTTGGGGGGGGGGGATACGTTATGCTACAATCTCTACAAATATAACCACAGAATCAACAATATTCAAATAAATAGGATAAAGTAAAAATATCTTTTGAGGTTTCTACCTGAACAACCATCAGAATTTAAACACCTAGGATACAGTGTCACATCATCATAGCAGGGGCATTTAATAACTAACACACTTTTTAAGAGATGTATTGAATAAATTAAAACTTACCCAAAATAAACTTAAATGAGCATCTATAAAGCAGTGATAGTCCCAGCGCTGTTATATGGAAGTGAAACAAGTGTTTTTAGGAAGAAAAACAGAAGCTGAGTACAAGCCTCAGAACTGAAGTTGTTGATAAGTGTTACAAGATGTAGAAAAGCAGACCACACAAGCAGATCGTGTTTCGTGGTAGACTTTAAGCGCTTATATAATTTTTACAAGATCTTCTGAAACCTTTATTAAGAGTAGGAACTGCAATTACTACTCTCCAGGTTTCAGGGATACTGCCAACTTTCCACTGAGTAAGCTTAAAATCACTCGAAGAAGGATATTGGGTCATACTTTATTAAATCTGTATTTATCTAATCCTATAGATTCTATATTCTTACAACTACCAAGTACAGTTTCAAATTCCTCAGCTGATTCCGGAAATCACTGTCATTTGTAGTGCTCTAAATTTTTTCAAACAATTCTATATAGTAATTCCTCCATATGCTGATAGGTATTGCATTACCATCTTATTGTGATGTATCTTTTATTGCTTTATACAAAACTGGAGAGATTCCAAACAATTTTAATAAAAGAATCATCTTCACACTTCTGAAGGAAGCACACACTGATAAATGTGAGAATTATTTCATCATAAGTCTAACATCACATGCTCCGAAATTACTGACCAGAATAATATACAGAAAAATAGAAATGACAGTAAAAGAGATAGTAGGTGAAGATCAGCTTGGGTTTAGGAAAAACTACAGTACAGCAGAAGCAATTGAGGCTTTAAGACTAATACTTGAAGGGCAGAGCAAGAAAAACAAAGATAAAATCTCACTCCCTCACTTAGGTGTTTGCAAATCTTTACTACCTTGTTTTATTTATCAGACTTACTCCTCAATTCTTACCTATAATGCCCATTCTATTTCAAACTCCGAACTCCTAGAATGCGTTTAGTTTCTTGCCTAGGACTGCATCTTGCTCATTCATTTTTCCACTTTGCCTTTAATTTTCTGAGCATTTCTATTGCTGGAGTCCTTTTTATTTTCTTATGTTGTCTCCATGTAAATTTCAACTGATATTTGCAGCCTTCTTCAATATATTTAATAATGTTTGTTCTGTTTACTTTAGTACTAGCTGACCACACAGACGTTGTCCTATCCAAATTTCAATAAATTTGTTATCATTTTGTAAATTTTGAAAAGCTACTGAAAATATGTAAACAATGTAAAAACAATAACAAAAATTCTGAGTGATCATTGTATTTATTAACAATTGTGTCCATGGATATTCAACTTGAGGAGTAAATTCAGAACTATGCCAATGGGAAATTTTACATGCAAGATGAATTCTACCGCCAGTACATCGCTGAAATGCTGCAAAACGTGTGATGTAACTGGAAAGTGATCGACTTGCAACTATTTTGTTCCAAAATTAAAGTCACAATTGAATTAAGTCAGAATTTCAAGTTAACCAAATGATTTATTTTCTTGCATTAAATCTGAAATCTCAACAAATATCAAGGTATTTTATTTACATTTCGATTTTGATCATTGCACCACCAAACCGGTCTTGATTATTTCATTGATATTGCATTGTTCGATCTAAAGCCTCCAAAGACTTTTTATGTGCCATTTTACATTCATCCCAAATGATCAGTTTGCATTGCTGCAAAAAACTTTGGCCATTGCACATTTTGTTGAAAGGCTGCATGTTGGAGTTTCATTGATTTGCATATTCAACAGTAACTTGAATGCTAAATGAACTGTCCAACAACATAGCACTAATTCCTGGTGAAGCAAGTGCAATTTCATACTGTGAGTGCATTATTGCCAAAATCAATCACATTAAAAAACTTTTTATAGGGGGAGAGTCCAAGAAGAAAATCCCTCTAGTTCTATTTCATGAGAGTGTTGGGTGCATATTTTTGTTGCCGAGTCAACAGTGGAATGTTCATTCAAACTAATTCTCTCAATGCATCACAGTCATTTTGTTGTTCGTGTTTCAACTGTACGTCATGCATTGTACAATTGGGCACTGTCATACCTAATTGATGTAATACCTTGTTTTGTCATCAAGCACATGTCCTCAATTAATATCAATGGAATAGAAATAAAATAACTACACTTGTCGGACAGATTGCGAAACAATACAAAAATAAAAAATAAAGTAATTTTGGAATAATTTATACTGGAATGCGCTTTTTCCACTTTTTTCTCCCGACCTTCAAGGCGTTCTCCCTCCTCACACCCCGCCCCCCTCCCCCCCTCAACAGAAAGCATTCAATGGGGTTATTTCCATCCCAGGAACATAAAATAATTACGCATATCCATTGATCGAATCATGAGATCAGTTTATACAAAAACCGCACAGGAAAAGAAAAATCAGTTTCCCCAAATTTGCAGCAATTTTTTTCTTTCTAAAAACCTTATTCTGACTAATGCGAACATTTTAAAAAAAAATTAGCCAACTCAGTCCATACAAAACACCATTTTGTTTATCCTGAATTTTCCAATTTTCTGGGCAACTTCTCTAAAAACCTTATTTGGACTATTACAAATATTTTTTTTAAAAAAAGCCCATTTGGTCCATAGAAAAAGCACTTCGTTTTTCCTAAAATTTCCTGGCAACTTTTCTTTCTCTAAAAACTATTGGGACTATTATGAACCTTATTATTTTTTTTTTTTAAATTTAGCCAAATCAGTACAGCTGTTCTCAAGTTATGCACTTACCAATAAATAGCATTTAATTTTTTTTATATAGAAATAACCCTTTTATGTGCAAAAACAGTCAGCATTACCAGCTGGGCTACTTGGTGTTTTTATCATTCTACAAACACTGCCAGTTTTCATTAATGCCCAGATCACTCAGCAGAGTACAAGTTTTCACTTATTGTCCCATTTATATATCACAGTAATATTCATATGGCAAATGTTGTGTGCCAAGTGATTAAAATGTTATCATCACATTAATTATACTTCTACAGGTAACTAACTTTAGGGTTTTCCCATAGTTACCCTTTTCACTCCTTATTGAAAATACCCTTTTACTGTTTCATCATCTATTTCTCCAATGTGGAAATGAAAGATAAAATACATCCATCACTAACCAAAGTTGAAGGGAGGAGGGCAGCAGAAACAAAAAATACAGCATTTCTGCAGTAACATTGTCTTGGTATTTATGATTTCTCCCACCATTCATCTGTAATTAGTATCACTGCAGTCATCTGTTTTTATCCCTTCATCAGTAACCTCAAAGCTACAAATACACTGTACTAAATCCATCATAACTGAAAAGCGTTTCCTTGCAGCTTTAGCTAACAAGTCACAAAGTACCCACTTTCCTGTTCTATTTGGAGTATGGCACACCTAGCAAAATACCCACCTACCACTGGTGTCCATAGGTGCAATGCCCATGCCATTCCCAACCTCTTCAGGCTTACTTGCTTCAAAGCTAGGTTCGATTGTGGCCAATCATGGAGGCTCAGTACCTTCATTATTTTAATCCTAGTATGTTGTGCCTCCTTCTCTGCATACCCCAGGACATTCTTCATTCTCTAACTCACATTTCTATCAATACTATTCCCTCCAGTATCACTGTCCTATCCTTCTTTGTAAAAGCCCTCAAACATTGCACTAGGGCTAAGACACTTGTGACCTAATAATCTGTGCCTAGGTGCATATGGGGGCCCACATCTTCCCCATGGAAACCCAGCAGCAGAATTTTTTTATTGAATGTTTTATACTCACACCTCTATAAACCAAATGATTGATTAAGTTATTCCAGTCACATTTATGTAAACTTGTCCCAAAATGTAATGTTTAGAGAAATAGTAAGTTTACAAATCATAATCCTTAAAACTCAAAACCATAAATATTGGGTATCTATAGTTTTGCTGCTATTAGCTAGACCAAATAAGCCATCTCATCATTAAATATATGTTCTTTATTCTTCTTACTTTTACAAATGAGATACACACATTCCACTCGTATATACAAAAACATAAAAATAATCATTCACACTAATATCTTACAAATCTTTCTACTGGCTCACATTTGCAATAAAAAGAATGCTTTTATAAATTACCGGCATCTGTGTTTTACTATTTTAATTATAACTTATTCATTCTGGAGATGTGAAATACTGATCTTCTGAAATTACAACATGTTACAGGAAATATGATGTATTAACTTTAAACAGATTTGTATGAAACTTTAACTGCCATATTTTGCTGTGGAAACTGGAACAATAGGGATTAAAAATTTGTACACCAGGAATTCTACCAGAGAATAAATTAAACACTCCAGACAATGGAGTTCAAACTGAACTAGAATTAGTATTTAGACTGTTTCTGCTTTAGTGCTGCCTGCACACATTTGGCCATAGTTGGAGATGCTCTACTAATTGCATCAGTCATGAAGAAGTCTTCTAATTCTTTCTGTTTCACATCTAATGGAAGTTTGTCCAGCTGTGTTTTAATGCTCTGTGAAGAGAGAGCAAAATCATTAGCTGACATGGGATAGCAGTACAGAAAGTTTTATTTATTAACATTTACACTTGTAATTCCAAAGCATGAAAGGAGAAATAAAATTTTTGAAATATTTTATGAAGATCTGAACAAGATTTAATCTTAAATAAAATAATGACAAACAAATGCTGAAGGAGTAAAAGACAAGAAATTCATACAAGAGGCTTTTCTCCTCGCCTGATAAGTGAAAAAAATTAACTGACTATAAAAAATTTCTTTTTTGTATTACTTTTTATCTTAGAGATTTGATGAACTTTAAGTGAAGTTTTGGCTGGAAAAAACATGTATAATGTTACCTTTGCAAGTTCCGCTGCCTGAGCAAAATAATTAGCCTCTTCAACATTGCCGTAACGCACAAGATTTGGAGATACTTCTTCCAACCTGTGTCTTATCTCAGTCAGATTATCGTAGGGTAATTTCTTGCCTATGATCTGTAAATAAAATGAAACACACATCCCGAAATAAATTAAAATTTTCAAATCAGAATTCTAAACTAGTTACCACAGACTTACTTAATATAACGTAATTGTGACATAAATACATTCTGATATGATGCCGAAAGATACCAAGAGATGCATTCTTTATTTTCAATTTGTCTCATTAAGATATATACAAATCAACCATTAAATTAATCAAACTACAGTGGCTCAGATATTGTAGAATCACCCAAGAGACATTATTTTATTTTTGTTTAAATTTAATTGCAATGGAATATAAGCACTTAAGGCAATTTTCATACTCACTTAATTTCACATTTCAAAAATAATGCAACAAGTATGTAAACAATATAATTTTTTTTTTATCAAAATCACGAATTTACTAATGACAAATCAATACAAAATCTAAACTGATCATCATAATATTACCATTATAAACAAATCTAAAGAACTCCAGTAAAAACTTATATGAAAAAGTATTTGTATAAAACACTAAAAGAAGTAGTTACAAAAACAGCAGGAAAACTACATCAGTTCAGAATACAATGTAGCTGATAGATACACTTCTGTCTAAAGAGCCCAAAAGGGAAATAAGGATAGATATCCAGATTTTAATGTAACAGGTGAATGTTATTGGCTTATACCATCAATTAAGCACTTCTTATAGGGAACAACATAAAAGCCTTCAATTCTATATCGGTGCATAAGTTCACTAAAAATGGTGCATTACCAGCATCAATGCCATTTCTGAAATTTGACAAATTGCAAAGAGTGCTAGACGTGTTATGGTCAACCAGATTACTAGAAAGTAAGGGAAAGGTTAGAGGCCATAAACAGTAATGACAGCTTGAAAGCTCATAGAAATATTTGAATGTGAAGAACATACTATCTACACACATTATAGGTGCAACATTAAACTTCAAAAAAGAAATAAAGAAGGGGGATTTAAAAAATTTCAAGCACTTCCTAGAAGTTCAGGCTTCAAAAATACCATGAAAAATCATGGTGACTATTTTGGAGTTGTTTAGGTATTTGGTTTATCAATTGTGTACCCAAAAGACTCAATGTCAATCAAAAAATATACTGTGTAGTTATTAGCTGGTATTTTCACAAGAACGATGTTTTGTGACAACTTGTATTTCCATTTTGCAACCTACACTACATGATACTAGTAACTTTCATCTCTTCCCTTTGCTAAAGAAGGTGTGATAAAACTTTGATTGGGTATAAAAACATGAAAAATGGCAGTTTTATATCAAATTGGTTTAAACAAAATTTAATAAAAACAAAGGATGCAAAGTTAACAAAAATAAACATGGATATGGAATGGAAACATCACCACAGTATAAGCAAAGATGCATTAATTTCTTAGGATAAAACATGCATCAACAGAACATGGTATCGACTAGAAAATGGTTTACTGCACCTAAATTAGCCCACGTCTTTTTGTTTCTACCCCTTTCTGGCATCAACTAGAGTAGAGGATGGTTCTTTTCCCCATTCATATTTATTCTTAATTTAATTCGATTTTTAAAAGTACTTGTTGTAAAACAATGCAACATACTATTCGGCTATGCTAATCTTTGTAATTTATTACAATGATATTTCTTGAATAATAACTATCAATGTGATGGCAAACGGTTATTTTATACACAATTTATCAGTTTAACAGTCTGAGTAAAATACCTTCAAAACCACCAATTTTCCTTGTTTTTATTTGATTTCAAAGATAACCTACACAGTTCCTAAGCAGAGACGATTAAGATTGAGAGTAGTGTTAGTATTTAAATTTACAGCTATGCAGTTTCAGTAATAAGTGTATTATGTACTCATAAAACAGGATTATTTAGTATACTAGATGACCCGTGCAAAAATTTCGTAAATAAAAAAATGATGAAAGCGAGGTTGGTGGTTTGTAACAGGATGAAAGAAGAACCACCTCATTTGTAGCAATTGTTTACTTGTTTAGGGTAATAGGTACATAACAAAATACTTACAACATGTTACAAAACAATTAGGAAAAACTTTTGGACGCGTAAAACATATGTATGACAAACTGACACTGACGTTAATGGAACAACTAACCTGAACAAAACATACAAAGCATACCCAGACTGTGTGTATGTATTTCTGCAATAATAGCCTGTGAGAAAATTTCCGCCAGTAAAATGTTTACGTAGAAATTGTATAGAAAAATATAAAATGTTTTGGCAAGAGAAAAAATAAATCTGAAAAGCTACTTATTATACAAAAGCTTATTGATATCTCTGTGATGTGAGTGCAGCTATCTATTGGTACCACGCTCAGTCCTTGTCAACGCCGGTGAAGTAGTTTATTAATATCTCTGTATATGTGTTGCTGATATCTAGTGGCTTGGCTGTCTCATACACGTCACCTTTGTGATTAAGGAACAAATTCTGAAAAAATTCTTAATTTATGATGTTACCTGAAGTAGAGAATCTTGAAAATGATTCACCTATCACTCGATTTAGATTAGGTATCAAGGGAGATGAAAGGCTTGTGACAAAAAAAATTGAATTGTAGTAATATTGATACCTTTTGCCCTTTTTGGGGCGAATTCAGAAAAACTCCTATCTGTGACATAACCAAAGTGGAGACCTTAATCTTTAAAATGATACCTCAATTTCAGTGAGGTATCAAGGAAAATAAAAGGCTCATGGGGGAACAATGTAATGGAAATAAATTATACTTTTGCCCTTTAAGGATTGAAATCTGAAAAATATCTTTCTTGCAATATGATGTGAACAACTTGGTTAGGACAATATATGTGATTAAATTTTTACTCTTTGCAGCACTGTTATTTTTGCTTCAATTTCAACAATTCTTAGCCTTTTACATAAACAATTTAAAGAAAGGTCCTAACCTTTTTTTGGAGATAAAGAATTTTTAATCTCATGCTATATCAGACACACTTGAACCTACGGTTCATATGTCAGTTCATCTCTGAATCACAAGATTACAGTTATATCTGCCACTGATGCTGCAAATGGCAATAATTAATTCTATCTCATAATCAAAATTACTACGTTACCTCAAACCCACCACATTATAATGCTATTCCCTTCGGAATTAAGGATAAGGAACAAATTACAACCTGTTTTAGCTCTACTCTGGCAGTGATGGAAACAAAATTGTGGTGACATTTGGATGAAAATAGACAGCTTAGTGTCTACGGATCAACCATTGTTGTTATATGAGTAAAGAGTTACAATCCTCAATCAATAAACCTTCTTCTATTTGGGAACACAGCATGGACTCTGTTACCAGGAATGATGAATTTAATTGCTGTGTTTTTGATGAGATTTTCAGTACTAGATAGACCGTTAGAAAGTTGTGAAGTAAAAGACTGGTAAGGCACAAGCCATGGGAATGACAGAGGGACAGGAAATGAGGTTGTTAGAGGGTATTTAACTTTATACAGTCTTGCATCTCCATGCTTTTGCTTGTATAGGACTATTGGAATGTTACTAAGATGCTTCTGGAATTTATATTTGAATTCTGTTTTCAACCCAAGAGCTATGCTCACAACACTATCACCCACCTCCGACAGAGCTCTTATTATTTTCCAGTCCTCTCTCGCGAGTCCTGGGGGGGTTACAGCCACCAGAGTCTGCTGTGCACGGCCTTCTGTATTCACGTATGATGCCTGCTTCTCTGTGTATGCAGCACCAGGGAAAATTGCATCAGCCATTGAAGCACCAACATCACCATGGTGACCTGAAAAGATGCCATTTGATAATCAAAGCAAATGAGAGAGAGAAGTTGTTTTCTCATAACAAAGTTATTGCAATCTGATGGATAATTTAACAGATCTAAAAAAAAGGAATTTATGTGAACCAAAATCTTTAACATTTCCGGACATGCTTGGTAGCTGAATTTTGTATCAATAATACAGCTACAGAACACAGAAAGATACTCCTGGAGAACTGTTGCAATCAAATGTTTAAAAGTATATTTTTCTTGCACAGGTATGTAAAATGTTAATAGAATAACAAAATGTAATGTAAAAGAAATCCCGATGAAATTTTTTCACACAGTAGTTTTGTAGCTACTAACTGCTATTTATTTGGTACCATCTGAAAACAAAATAGGCATAAAACTAAAATGAAGCAAAGAAACTTAAAATATGGGCTATGATGAGAGATACAAGATGTTTGACGAAAAATGTATGAAGGAAGTTAAAAATTGGATTTCCAGTCCATTCACACACCAATTAAATCAATAGGGAAACAGCAGTCAAATACTGCTCTATTGTTTTCCACTGATACTTGAATGTAACATTTGTCACATTTCTAATCACAACCTACCTTTGACTTCACTATTATTGATCACGATTTTTTGATAAGATGAATTAAAATAGGACGATACACAGTTATATTCTAATATAACTACTACAGGACTTCTGGATGCATCAACAACTTTGTTACTAGTGCCATAATACAAAGCAAAGAATGGAAATGTAGAGAATAAAAGAGGCAAATGAAGCCTTAAAAAATGACACAATTGTGCACCAAAGAAACCTAAACTTCAACAGTAAAAAATACTTCTGCAAAGCAACAAAGGGGCTAGTCAGATTTAATCCAAATGCACTAAAAACAGCAAATAAAGCATTTTAAAAAAATAACATAATAAGAAATCAGGTTAGTCTGTTCAATATTTGTATAGTAGTGTAGGCATTGAACATTTTTTTAAAATGTTAACTACGTTACTACAGTCATTATTTGAAATGAGAGACAATCAGCTAAACCGAGATCCACACCACTTTGGCAGTACATGTTAAAGTGGCATCATAATGAACCAAGGAAGGACAATGGACCTACATTCAAACGTCAGATAGCACATTCACAATTTCAATGTGATTTCTAATATCATAGAAGAAGGTATTGGGATAGTCCTCGATTTATGCCTCAGAAACTATACAGCTCATAAAAAAATTAACACTAACTACACAGAACATAAGTAACACAGTTCAAAGTCAGATGAAGACACACACTCCCAGTGAGCTGGCAAACTGAATAGCTGCATAATTAATATTACATCATTGAACTATTTTTTTTTTGCCTAATCTGGTACATCCTCTTTCCAAGGACTGTGTTTATTTGAAATCAAGATTCCAGCTACTACCTGCTTGCTGGGCCTGTTGTGGTTTAGATACAGAAGTGAACGTGTTGCATCTGTCTGTGAATGTTTAACTTGTGTTCTATGTGATAAGTGTATTTTTGTTTGTGAAATGTATAGTTTATGAGATAGAGATTGAAGATCATTCCAACATTTGCCTAAATGATTGCAGAAAACTGCAATAAGGGTAGCTGGTTTGCCAGGGCTGGGATTTGAACCTGAGTCTATTGTACCTCCCTGTACCAGTGTAGTGGAACCATAACATGCGGTTTCACTGGTGGATTGTTACAACTATATATAAATGGGAGAGGTGAAGGACCTGTGTTGGGGACTTTGCCTTACGATATCATTGGTAAGATGGTTTCACTGAGGCATGGCCTTCCTGCTGAACAGGAAGGAGGCACTTTCTGAGCTGTTAGCTAAATCTGTAAGGTATTTTAGTTCCAGTTACAATGATGACAGGTTTTTAAGCTTAGAGGCTACTAGTAAGGGATATATAGAGAGATGAAACGAATAGAATATCGAACATGGATGCACCATTCGAAGAAATGATAAATACCAAAGAAAGCAGTTAAGGCTGAAATGAACAAGAAAAGGGACAATAAAGAGGATGAAGAATAATTATGAAAACATGCCAAAGCCTAGCTATAACACTGATGGGAGTGAACTTGCAGGAGAGTAATGAACAAAGTAATAGAGTTCTGTAAATTAACAGGGACACACAAATTATAAACATAAATAGGAGAAGAGTTTTTGGTAAAAGGAAAGAGTGCTAGACAGTGAAGTCTTCCCGTAGGGTTATAAGGTATACTGGATGGAAATTTGTGGAGGGGTTTGCTCATTGGTATTCATAGATTGTAGTTAAAAGTAAACTGGAAGCAGAAGTAAAATAATGGCATTGGCTACTTAACATAGTTGAAGAATGAATGACCAAGATAAGGTAGTTGGAGCAAAATTTAATTTACATTAAGATGTGAGCATAGAATAGCCATTACTTAAATTTAACATTTGTGCACAGGGATGGAAATAAGATAAATAATACAAAGAAGCAAAGATCTGCACATATCTTAGTGAGGAAGGTGTGTAACGATGAATCTTGAGTGGTGGGATGTAATGTTTGGTACTTGCATGTGATTTCAGTCTTATACAAGTTGTTTTGCCACATTCTTCAGAAAGCTCTCTTCTGTGGCTTATTATTATTTGAAAACTTAACATAGATGATAGGAATTATTTGGACCATGAAAGGAACGTACTGGTACACTGCTAAGGACTGGGTAGGATTTCTCACAGATTCAGAAGTCAATAATGACCCACTTGGGATTTGGGAAATTCATTAGGATTAATCATGCAAATGTTTGTGACTAGAAGGTTGCTACCAAAGAATGTTCACCAGCTTCTAAAAGATCATGTTTAAACTGTTTATTTCAAAGCACAAATATCCAGGCCAGTACCAGTTCCGCATTACAATGAAAGTTTAAGACTTCGAACTTCGACTTGAAGAAGGCACATTTGGAGTTAGAAAACTTGGGTATCCTAATTAGCATACATTGATCTGATTGGATTATCGCATAAATTCGAGAGTCTTTGCAGCTCACATTACAGCTAGGCAAGATAACAGAAAATGCTTGCGACCTGTCAAAACACCGCACATGGTCCACACGCAGATCCACTATCATGCGAAGACACCTCATCTTTTTTCGACTACCTGGAAATTACTGCCCTTTCAACATGGCTGTCTGTCATCTTGCAGCCAATCGTAATTCCTTCAGTTGTCACATGTTCTAACCAACCAATCATTTGTTTCTTTAACACCTTGTACACCAGAGATAATTTCTTGGTGTAGCCTGTAAACTCTACTCTTTTTTTTCTTCATTTAACCCTGAGGTTCACTGTTCTGTCTTGCCAGCTCGACCCCTGTACGCCAAAACATTTCACCAACCCTATACTGTTAACATTCGCGTTACAGGTGACCTTACACAAATTGTAGAACAGAGAGGGGAAAAGAAGGGACAAAACAAGCTGGATATCTTCCTAATAAAGCCTGATGATAGCTTTGGGGTTTCAGGCTACAGAAGGAATATGTAATCATGTTACAGTTCAGAGGGATATAGCAGGATAAAATGAAGGGTGCTTGTTTCAGAATAGAAGAAATATTTCATGGAAAGGTTCAGTATAAAGTGAAGAGGAAATCAGGAATTCAAAGAGTTAATAGGACTGGGAAAATAAATGTTTATTTTGAATATTTAAAAAAAAAAAACAGAACCTATGCACTATAAAAGGACCATGTAAAGGTTCAACAGGTTGGTAAGAAGATAATGTAAAAGAGTTACAAGGCAGCAAGACATTAATGAAGAATATTATACCTGAAAGAGGAGCCCCTCAATGATGTATCTAGAAATTTCTGATGTATACGTAAGACAAGTGAAGGTATGAAAGATATTCAGACAATTGAAGAATTAGGGTAGGGAGGAAGTTACCAAAGATATTAAAAAGGCTGAGCTATCATGTAAAAGATTTAAGGATACCATTAGGGACTATCATTTAGGAATGGGAAGGGGAAAATGAGAACAGGAGATTCTCCCCATACTTAAAAATGAGCAGATCAGGAAAGTAGAAATAAATCTTAGTAAGCTAAAAATATGAAGAGCTGAATTATACAGAATATTACTACAAATATATTAAAGATATGATAGGACTCTTCAATATACAATATCTGGAAATGTTATTTAAATTGAATATGGAGACTTGCTGAACAGTAGACAAACTGTAAAATTGCCTGTTAATACAGGATTGAAAAGAAATAGAGTTGAAAATTGCAAGTCAATTAGTTTAACTATTAGTATTGCCAAGTTGACAGAGACCTTGACAAACAACCACATCAGAAATGTGGTTTGCAAATCATTAAGTTTATGAGTACATTGACACAAATCTCAGTAAGGGCACGATATTTTGGATGAAAAAGGTTTTTATTTTTTAATTTTACTTATTGCTTTATGCCTCGTCGACAGCTAAGGTCATTAGAGGTAGGGGTGGGACTGGGGACAAGGAACGGGAAGGAATTCGGCCATGGCCTTTTTGAAGGAAGCATCCCGGCATTTGCCTGGAGTGATTTGGGGACACCATGGAAAACCCATCTGGATGCCCGGACAGGGATTTGAAACTGTGTCATGCCGAATGAGAGGCCAGAACAATTACCGTTCACCCACCGCACTCGGTGATGAAATAGGGATAGGAGGACAAGTTGATAGTGGCACTGGATTTATCCAAGGCAATTAAAAAAGTATGCTATAAAACGGTGTAAAATAAATGGGGGAAAAATAATAACCTGGTGGGGTGGATGAAACAGTGTGTAGATATTCTTAAAAGGTAGAAAACAGGGTAGATATGCAGTACCATCATGTTATGTATTGCTGTTTGTTATTATGTTGATAGTTTCCAGTCATAAGTAAGGTTGTCTGCAGACGACAGTGTTATACAGGGTGTTTTCAAACAAAATCGTTCAAACTATGGGATTGTTTAGGGGTTGGTACAGAGAGTGATTTAATTACAGAGAACATAGGGTCACAGCATCCTACAAAGACCTGATTGAAGTAGGCCTCCACCTGTGTAAGACAGGCAACATTCAGTGGTATTGTGGCAGTGAGGAGAGATGTGGTTAGTGGCAGACACTGCAGCTGAAAGTGCGACAAAGACAAATGTGTGAGGGAGAGTTAAAAATGGTGGGACACATCATTTTTAACCCTTTGACTGCTGTTGACGTCTATACACGCATGCTGCTTGCGGGCCCCGAGTGCTGATGACGGGTATAGCCGCAGCCGTCGGATTTCCCTTGAGTGCTGATGACGAGATAAGCCGCACCCGCCTGCCGCTACCTGTGTGCTGATGACGAATATAGAGGCGCCGCTACCTGAGTCGTACAGCGGACTTCTCGCCACATTTCTCAATAGCCTTTCGCAGTTTTGGTCGCTAGCTTATTGTACGAATGTTTGTCTGCTGGGAGCCTAGGCTTCGCTCTACAGTTCACTGTCCAACGAAAATTAAATCAGTGTTCTTTGTGTCCTGTATTTTATAAAGAAAATTGAAAGACGTCGTTGGTGCATTGAGGAATAAATCATGGAGATTCTTACGATGAGCGACACTGAGGATGAACTACTTCATTTTGATGGAAGTGATAGCTTTTCCACAAAATCGGAAAGCTGTATTCCTAAAACATACTCGTCAGGAGGGGTGACAATGCAGTCTCATGTTTCAACAAGTTAGTTGTTCTCAAGAATCAGAAAGTGATAGTGAAACGGCTACGAAGAAATTACGTCTTGGCGATAAATCTAACTAGAAAATCACTTTCGTCCAGTTAGTCACGCATTTGATGTTACACTATTGGGAAATGCGTGTCAAATAGGGAATGTGTCAAGTATTCTGTCAGTTTTCATGTTATTTCTTACAGAAGAACTGACGAAATATATAGCTGATGAAAAGAATCGGTTTTGTATAACCACTATGAAGAATACTCCAGAATCAGAGCTTTCTCGAATATCAAAGTGGAAAGATACTGGATATGATGAAATGTATTGTTTCAGAGCTATTTGTCTTCTGATGCCTAGCGTGAAAAAAATTGAAAATTAGGGAATATTGGACCAGAGATGTCCTTCTAAATACTCCAATTTTTAGTGAACTTATGTCCAGATACCGCTTTTTGTTACTCTGGTGAGGTTTCGTGCGATTTCGCCACAACCCGCCCCCCCCCCCCCCCTCTCTATTTCACATCACGTAATTAATGGACAGACACTTCATAGCTTAGAAATGAAAAATCTGTTGAGTACTTATGTGGAACAAATTTCATCAAAGAAACAAAATTACGTATAATCGGGTAATTACAAAGCGCAGCAAACATTCAGTCAACATCGAGATATTTTGGGTGTCTACATCTACAAAGATATTCCGGAAACCAAATTTCGGTGTGTGGGGGAGGCTGCTTGAACAATTATCATTTTAAGGTCTCTTTCTATGGTATTCGTGAATAGCGCGAGGAAAAATCGGATGGCTTTAACTCTCTGTATGAGTTCGAATATCTCTAATTTTACAGTCGTGGTCTGAACGTGGTATGTAAGTGTGGAATAGAATATTTCTAGCATTTTTTTCGAATCAACAATAACACTCTAATACAGTAAGGGACCTACAGAAACTGCCAAGAAAGAACTGTAAACTATTGACGTAAATTTAAGAATCACCACGCATTCGACAAAAGCTGCAAAAATCGAGAGAAAAATGCAAGCAAGAAATAATTATTAGTTATGAAAAATAGGGTTAATGATTCAGTTTTATTCTGTAGTAATTTATTTGCAGAGAAACTATGTAGTGAGAGCATTTATTCTGTATCAGTCGTGAGAGGTCACAGTGCTTCGCCAGAAACATTCAGCACAGGGCGGGCGGAACCGCTCGGACGGCCCCGTCCCCAGGGATAATCACTTAGCGCAGGTAGCAGGCCACAGCACGGCAGGTACACGATCAGCCGTCAGCAGTCAAAGGGTTAACCTCAACCCCTAAATGATCCTGAAATGGTAACCATATATTAAAAAAAATAAAAAAAAACAACTCTGTGTAATAGGATTAAAATGAGAGAGGGCTGTGAAGAGTTACTGTGGGTTATGATAGTGGATACCTAGCTGAGCAGTTCAACATAGAACAAAGGTTAATGTCAAAAAAGTCAGCTTATTACACAGGTAGAAACATGCCGAAGGAGGAATTTCTTGTTGAATGGTCTAAGTGTGTACTGTCCTAACATTTGAAAATAAAATCAACTGGGCAGACTATGTTGGGAAGGTCGAAGGGAGAGGTTTCAAATCCTGCATTTAGAATAGAGGGTGATAAGGAGATGCATCAGGGATGTAATGGAATTTTGATACAAAAACTTGGCTAGGTCTTTGCTTGAGTATGGTGGGGGAATATGGAACCCACATTATGGATATAGAACAGTGCAAAGGAAGGCAGCTAGTTATGTTTATGCTAATTGTTACAACGGAACACAATCAGCAACTGATAAAATGATGGAGCTGGGAGTGTGGTGGAACTAACATCAGACTTTAATGCTGGGCAGAGTACAGTGTATCTGAACACACAGTGCACTGAAAACTCCTAACGATGGGCCTCCGCAGCCGACGACCCACGCATGTGCCAATGTTGACACCACAACTACGACTGAAATGGGAACCTCTCCATCGTCACTGGACGTTGGCACAGTGGCAGAGCATTGCGTGGTCTGATGAATCCCATTACCTTCTTCATCATGCCAATGGGAGGGTGCGAATTCATTGTTTTCCAAATGAATGACTTCTTGACACCTGTACTGCGGGACGGAAACAAGCTGGTGGTAGCTCAATTATACTCTGAGGAACATTCACGTGGGCATCCATAGGTCCAGTGGAGCTCATGCAAGGCAACATGATGGCCAATACGTATCGTACATTGGTTGCAGACCATGTACACGCCTTCATGACGACCGTGTATCTCAATGACAGTGGCACTTTTCAACAACATAATGTGCCATGTCACAAAACCGGGAGTGCGATGGAGTGGTTCGAGGAACACAGTGGCAAGTTGCAATTGATGTGCTGACCCACCACATTGCCAGATCTAAGCCCGATCGAATACATCTGGGATGTGATTGAACATGGCGTCAGAGCCCATCGCTTCCCTCCCTGGAATTTACAGAAATTAGGTGACTTTTGTGTGCCGATGTGGTGCCAACTCCCTCCAGTGACCTACAAAGGCTTCATTGCTTCCATGCCAAGACACATCGCCGCTGTTATCCGTGCCAAAGGTGACATACCAGCTATTAGGTGGGTGGTCATAATTTTCTGTCTGATCAGTGTATTAATAACATAGGTACAAGTCAATCCGTGGAAAACTGTAGATCATCTAATGTCATCTGTCTTTGCAGACCCACCAGAATGTGAATAAAATATGGTTTAAATACTACAAAATAAATTTTTAAAATGTGTTACACATCAATTTTAAGGTGTGAATAGTACTCTTTTTGAACCCAGAGTTGTGGTCTGTTCTGACCTTAACTGAGGTATCTGGCTACTTCTCTGTCATGCTGATCTAAAATTACTTTGTGCAGACTCCTAAAGGTTTCCGGTTTCTAGGCTTATTACCATACTAAACAAAATTGATGATGAGTGGATCCATACCCTAGGCAGAATGCTGCAAAAGGTTTGAACCTCACCCTACTGTACCTATCTATTACCAATATTTGAGCAAAAATTTACTCCCTATATTTTCTTGTTGGAAAAATCATAGCCCATACTGAGTGAATACGCATCAAAATAATGTATAGAACATCAAACATTATAACAATTAAAAAAGAACCCTGAAGAATAGTATAATCTTAAATCAAATTTTCCGCGATTGCATTTCCAACTTGATTTTGGAAACACAGCTTTGCTGCAAATGGTTCCAGAGAGAAGCAAGCAACCCAACATCTCACAGCTAGTAGTAAAAAAAAACATGACATCGATGGTGCTAGACACTTTCTGCCCGTGAGGTATTTGCTGCAGGCATCCTATACTGTTACCTGTTATCCAAAATAGAAACGAATTTCGAGAATACATATTGAAAGTGAATCAACAGGTTATACGATTTGATAAAGCAGTAGTTTACTATACTCTCCAGTATTTTCACATGCAGTTTGTTAAGGCTATGATACACTAGTTTGTCTTAGCATGCGTTCACCTCCTTGATGTTGATGGGATTTTTAGTCAAGGTTTGATCCAGTCTTTTGGTATGAGCATTTAAACCAAGATCTCCACTATCCATAACACTCAATATTTGGAAATTATGTCATAGCTTCTTACCTTGAATAAGCTATACACATACTCAAATCTTGGCATAATAAATAAATGGTTAAATATTACACTGGGAGAAAGTGCTCAGTAATGCATATATGAATGTAAATGCAATAAGTGGATGCTAGATGTGATAAATTCCATTTCAGGGATGTCATATGGAATTGAAAACAGCAAATTTAAGAAATGAACACAATCTGAAACTGAATAACAAAATAAAGGAAAAGGAGGGGGGGAGGAAAGGGTTTGACTCAATTCATCATAAAAATAAAGCCATATGCAGTTGGTTCTTAGGAAGGAAAGGAAGCCTGTTACTTGTAATACTGATGCCAGAGGAAAAAACATCAATTACCAAAGCATAATAGATGAAAGCAAAAATTGACTAAGAAAATGTCTAAATGGGCACTAAGAATGTGTGGTATCGCTGCAAGGTAGAAGAATCTAATTAATACAGCTTTAGATGATACACAGCTTGCAATTGTATGTTTTGACATTTTTATCTGTTGTTACTGTGAAAATAACAGGTATTCTTCATCAATGACTTATGAATCCTAATAATTTTAACAAATAAATCACCCACCTTGATAAATAATAAATGAGTCCTTTGGGAGGTCCGCCCTTGATATAGTTCCCTCATCAGCACCCAGTAGATAGAGTACTTTTGGAGGATTGTTCCTTATTTCCTCTACTCCTGCCTTGTAGCCCAGATCAAGAGCTGCTACTTGAGATGCCACATGGTGCAACACATTCAGAATCTTCCAATCAGCTGGTGCCTATCACAGAAAATTTACAAAGCACAATCACTTCACCTGTTGTGCACTAAAAGCAAAAGCTTTGGAAAGCTTTGTGAACAGACTGTAGTTACAAAAACTGTTTTCCATCATCTTCGGAATAAAATGTGAGTACTAGCAAATGTACAAAAAGCTAAAAAAAACATTTAAAATAGTTCATATAAAAAATTTCAAGCAAGGAATTTTGAAATTACTTTTAATAAAATATTCATGTAACAGTCTTTCACTCTATTGTTTATTGTGTAGGTTTTAAAAACCTCCCACAACTCGGCAATAAAGATTCATGTAAATGTCCATATAGCCTTTCCATAAACAGAAGATAAGTCACAATGAATGATCACAACAGTATTTTTCTATTTTTTTGTTTTGTTTTTTGTTTCTGACAATATGAAATTCACACCCAAAATTGCTCCAGAATGTTATGTGATAGCAGTCACAATTCTAAAAAGGCAGACAACTGCATCTTGAAACCAGCCACGTGTTATAAATTTCACAGAAGTTGTAAAGATATTCTTGCAGTTTGTTCACTGAGTGGAAAAATTAGGGAACACTACCAATTGATATGTGGTCACACATAGATATATATAGCATCAGATAGTTATAAGCACGTAGTCTATAAACATAACACAGGTCAGACTACAAATCAATTATCTATAAGTATTAATAATCATACACAAATGCTGCCAGTGATAGAACATAAGAGCCTATTTTCATCTTGTTTCACAGGATCCAGTTCTTTACTTAATTTAAAATTCATTTAACAACCTTATTTCTTCTAGCATTTTGGTACAATTTGAATTAGTATCCATAATTAGCATACTGTTATTTAGCAAATTAATGATGATGAGTTGTTTGTATCCAAACTTATAAATTCTCCAGATTTTCAAAAAATTATTGTATTGTACAAGCAGCATAGTAATTAGGATTTGGCTGAAAGTCATTTGTAATGATAAGTCTAACAGTAAACTTTATGGAGTGCACAACTAGTCTTTGAACTTATCAGCTTTTATATATGCATGTAATTATCATATCAACAAATTACTATACCTCTACCTGCTAAATTTTTTTTATACGAATCTGTGTTTTTGATATCATCTCTGGTGACATGCTGCTATGATATATATAAGTGAATGCAATTTAAAGAAAGTAGTAAAGATAAAAAGAGGTAAAGGCAGTGGGTTTTCACAGCTTTCAAGCCATATTCCCGTAGGATTAGAGGAGGTAGAGCTCCACATTCCTATTTCCTGAACGTAGGCATTAGAGTGGATGTGCCGTGGTCAGCGACACAGTCTGACCCTTTTTCTTTTGCCTTCCCGCAGAGTTTCCTCCATGGTATTCATTTGATAGCAGGGCTGAGTGTGTCTGGGAGACTGTTCCAGACATTCAGCTCAGAGGAAAATCCTCAGGCTCATCGGGGATTAAATCCCCATTGTCCGGGCCGTAGTCAGACACTCTACCGCCTGAGCTATGCAGCCGCCTTGTAGAAAGTTTTTTTTTAAAATTATTAATTTGTTACTTGAGGCAGCATTTTAATAATGAACAGCAAGTGTAAATTCTATGAAGAACCTAACCCATCAAGAAGAATAACAGATAAATTGGTGCTAACAGGCACATTATAAGACATAGTGTCAATTGAAGCAAAACAATTAGCAGAACTGAATTACACATAATGACTGTCGTGTTTCGTGTAGTGAAGCCAAAAGAAGCTATGTGAACCTAAAACTTTATGAAACAAGGATAAATATCTATGTAGTGTTGTTATTAACAGTGATAAACAATTGTTCAGTTATCTGTTCTTATTTAATCTTCAAATTCAAGTTTTACATTAATTCTGCAAAAAACTGTTCCTGCTACCTAACTCTGTAATGTTTTGTTACCTGAACAGCTTGAGCAGTATTCCTGGCAAGTTGTTGCGCCAGGGCTAAGATGGTAGCTCCATCAGGTCTTTGTAACTGATCAGCTCCCAGGATGATTATAGGTCGCTTAGCTGACGTCAGCACCTTACTGTATGCATGCTGCCCCGACACCAGCTGCTTCAGAACTTCTGCACTATCACCCAAATGCTGAAAAACCAATTAATTATAACAAAATAAATTCAAACTTAGTAAATATACATGTTTTATAGCATGGCTTGTTGTTTTTTAAAAAAGCAATATTACTATTGTATTACTTTAGTTACAATAACATTAATACAGCTACATAAAAAATGGTGTATACAACATTGAACAAAATGTGGACATATACTATGAGTAGTTTTTTTTTTTTATGAGAACAAAATGAATTTTACAGAATTTAATGTGCTTCACAAAATATTACATTTTAAAATTCTATGTATTTAGTGGTTAAGTGCTCACTACTCTTTTTAGTAGGGAAGTGTTCAATAACATTTAAATTTTCTAGTCAATTTTTAAGTGTACCGGTATTGTATTATTAAAAAGTATCTCACAATAGTATGTTGCAACATCAGATCACTAGAAGAAAATTAATGTTATGTTACAGTGCTTTTCAAGTTTGCTTTTAGCAAACTGTGTGCCCCATGTACGTATCTAATATAAATATGACAAAGAGGGTTTTCTCTATAACCATTGTTTAGAGTTTATGAGTGATATCTTTAAAAGAATAATTATAATATTTAATTGAATTGTAATGGAGCGAACGCTCCAGTAGCAATTTCCCTAAACACCTATCTTCGCCCTTTTCTGCACCCAGCTACATTTGCCCTCTACAAATTTCAACTTTAAATTCTTTAAACATTTTTGGCAAATTATTCATCATTTCTCTTGGTAACTTATCACAATCCCTGACACCCTTACCTAAAAAGAGAGAATCTTCTTACACCCTTGTGCTTGAAATCGACTGCCAGCTTGTGGTCATGGTCATCTTTTCTTTTCCATGCATTACTTTAAATTCTTACACCAATATCTTTCCATGCCTCATCACAAATATATGCCCTGTACAGTCCCATGACACTCATCACTCTCCTTCTGTCCAATGAATTCCAATCCAGCTCTTTTATCATATTGGTTGCTGGTGTTATATGGTAATTCCCAGAGACAAATCTAGCAGCCCTTCTTTGCAACCCCTCCAACTCTGTATTTGATACTCAAAATGTGGGTCCCAAACTACACCATCATATTCAAGCAATGGTCGGACCAAAGTTTTATAATCCAATTCCTCTACTTCTTTCGTACGTCCCCTCATCAATTTCTCGAACAAGTGCAGAATTTTGAAACCTTTTCCTACTAGCTGTCCAATGTGTTCTGCCAGTTAAGCTTGTTATCAAATGTAATGCCAAGATATTTACATTTCAAGTCTTCAACAAGCAATTCTTCCCCCACCTTGTAATCATAATTGACCTTTAGTTTTTTATTTGTGTATCTAATAAGCTGACTCTTCTTTGCATTTATCTTCATCCCATGTTTACCAACCCAATGACATATCCTGTCCAGACCCCCTACAACCGTTTACGATCCTCTACCGTTTTTATACTTTTATGTAGCATTATGTCATATGAAAACAATCTAATTTCTGATAGTAAACAATCAACACAATTATTCATTAGAATAATGAACAGCAATGGTCCCATTACACTACCCTGTGGCACTCCCATTTTTACTTCCACGTCTTTTGATACTACATTTCCTACCCTAACTTTGTTTTCAGCCTTTCAAAAATTCTTTTGTGAAGCATCTGAACCAGATTCCAAAATCATTTTATTTTGTTGTGTATCTTTTTATTGTTGACTACTAGGCTCATTAGGGACGATATAACCTAATGTCACTTGTCTGTGAAATGCTTTAATTTTTTATTTTTGTGGATATCTTATTTATGTGTAGTTTTTGAGGTAGAAAATGGGGAAATATCCATCAGTTGTCTATATTACTACTGAATACTGACTAAGAACTATAACCAACTCAGCCTGTACAATCAAAAGAGGTTTATACCTTAGTTTGTATGAGATTTCCTCACTTTTATTTCCTTCCCCACCTCGATTAATCATTTCCCCAGTTACCTTTCCTTTCATATGACCCAAGACGAAACATAAATTACAGTAGTTGGTACATATGTTTCAAATTTTTTATTTGGTTTTCATTTTATTTATAGTTTAGTTTTATAAAATCAACCCTACATGTAACCCTACAACTTTTTCTTCCATTCTCACCGATATTCCTTCCTGGTTAGAATTGTTTTTTCTTTTTTAACTATAGCTTTATTCCTCGTTGACATCATTAGAGGCGGAACAGGAAGGAATTTGGCCATGGCATTTTGAAGGAAGCATCCCGGCATTCACCTGGAGCGATTTGCGGAAACCATGGAAAACCCAAATCTGGATGCCTGGATGGAGATTCGAATTGGCATCCTCCCGAATGTGAAGCCAGAGCATTAGCTGTTCACTTACCACACTTGGTAGTATTTTTCCTCATTTATGTATGGCTTATGTGGCCAGGAGACTTCCATGGGTGTGGTTCAGCTGCCTGATGACAGTTTTGTTTACCTGTGCCTTATGCTCCTATCATGAGCACTAGCCTACTGGAGTAAATAGTGAAACATATAACTTTATGCTCTGTATGATAAGCGAATATTTTGTTTAGTAAGCGGTGACTCATCATTTATAAACTTGCTGTGCTCCTAGGGATTCATAGTGGAATATACCACTAGATCACCAATTTCCATAAGTAGTTGGTCATGGCAGTCACTTTCACAGTTTTTCTTTCAGAGAACAAGACCAATCCAAATTTTTTTATGTTTAGGAAAAAGATACTTCCAAACCCTATACTATAGAACCCTATACTATAGAAGTATTTTCTTCTTACACGATAAAGACAAATCCATTGAAAGGTATCCTGGCTCCACTGGTGGTGTGTATTGGCCTACTTGTTCTTAGGAACCAATTTTCCTGAATCTATTGGTGGATTCAAGTAATGCTGGTAAGTTTATGTATTAGAAATCTCCCTTTCTCTTTGCATAAGCATTGGTAACAAACAGCAGTGGTTTACATATACGGGCTTGTGGTATCTATTCTGTCCTAGTGCTCCATCTGGACTTTGCCTGATAAGAAAATTCATAAAACAAAGGTACCCATTTTATTCTTATTCCATAATAGAACAAACATTATTACAATTTTTTTTAATGTAGTCTAGAAATTTATTAAATGCTTGAAAATCACTGGGCCATATGACAAATGTATCATTCAACTAATGATAGAAACACTTTGGTTTTAGGAATGTGCATCTAAAAGCTCCATCGTCTTACTCCTTCATGTGGAGACTGTTTACTTGAGACACCATCATTTTGTAGGATCGTAATTTTTCACGGCGTTGAATATTAATATATTTTTCTCGAGCTTCCAGCCGTGTTAATATGTCATATTTGCGGGACGTTTCGAAGGCGTCCATCTCTGCCTTCATTTTCAACCTGATGTCAATGTTTAACTGTTTGTTTATTCAGCCGCTGCTACGGAAACGGTGGAAGACAAAAACCAACACAAGGCGATTACGTCATCCGCTCTTCTGCTCGTGCGTTTAAACAGAAGGAAAATCGACGGAGAGATCAGATTGATACCAAGGGCCTTGCGTTTCTGCCGTTTGTGGGTGCCCTAAGTTTCAAAATAGGTAGACTGCTATCACAACACGGAGTCAAGACAATTTATAGACCACCCACTAAAATTAGTAACTTGGTCGGCAGCGTTAAAGATGACCTAGGTTTACGAACCCCTGGTGTATATTATATACCATGTGAATGTGGCCGCGGCTACATTGGACAGACACAGCGATGCATTGTTCAGCGATGTGTAGAGCACGCCAGAAATGTTCGTCTTGGGCAAGAAGAAAAATCTGTGGTGGCCGAACATAGTGTGCAAGAGGGTCACACTTTTGAATTTGAAAAAACAACCATTTTAGCCCGGGTCAAAGATTTTTGGGCCAGCGTTATTACAGAGGCTGTGGAAATTAGATTAACTGATTTATTAGTCAACAGGGACACTGGTTATCAACTCAGTGCGGCCTGGAACCCGGCGATTAAAATGCTGAAACAGTTTCGCGTCGGTCTCGAGCAGAAGAGCGGATGACGTAATCGCCTTGTGTTGGTTTTTGTCTTCCACCGTTTCCGTAGCAGCGGCTGAATAAACAAACAGTTAAACATTGACATCAGGTTGAAAATGAAGGCAGAGATGGACGCCTTCGAAACGTCCCGCAAATATGACATATTAACACGGCTGGAAGCTCGAGAAAAATATATTAACACCATCATTTTGTTAGTAGAATTTCTCACTGATGGGAGTCATCATACCTAAGCTTATAAGAGGAATCAATAATCTTGGCATTGCACTCCCCAGATGGAAGAAGGGCAGTGGTGTTTCCCATATGCAACTGTGACATGTCACTCTTCATCATTCTGATACAAGGCATAAATTGTGACATGTTCTGCCTTTGTAAAGTTAGTCTTTGGGATCTTGGCTCTCTAAAAAAACCACAAAGACAATAGAATTTTGACATGTGTTCTCATTCTCCATGGTCTACCACTACACTGACACCATGAGAATTAAGATGTTTATATATTGGGCAAAACTTGTGTTTCTACAGTATAATATCCACCAAACCATGCCCTAAGGAATTGTCATTTTCAACTGACAGCCATGTAGTCACACAATTTTGAGTACTGGTTGAACACTGCCACTTTGACACAAGGTAAACTGGATGTCAAAAGGAAAGGAGGAAGATACATCTCTAATGTTCTAAGATCTAAATTTTGTTCTAAAAATAATTTTTATCCCTATAACACGTATCAATCACTCTTTTCAGCGAGTCAGCTAGAAACTTCCTTGAGAGATATAGGAATAAGAAAACCTGCAGCGTTGTGGAAGGAGTGAAGCCCCCAAGTGCCTAACATTCATAAAAGCAGAGTGCCAGGCACTATGTTCCTTACGCCAAATGGAAGATGTAGTAATGTTGCTGGCAGACAAAGGAATTTAATAAATATTCTTGAGCATGTATCTGCATCAAAATGTTGCATTTCTAGTACGTTTTAAGAGTCCACATGTCCTCCCTTATTTTCGACCAACTGAAGTAAAATGGTAAGCATGCCTAGTTGGTGTTTGTTTTGCACTGCTACGAAAATGACAGATGATGACAAAAGTTGAACCATGGTGGTGAGATTTCTGATTTTGCAACTTTCCGATTGATGTTTCCTTAACATTTAAAATGACAGGTTCCAGACCAGACTAAGCTGGTATCCAGTATGCCTATTCAACAAATTATCAACTGTATTGATATTAGAGACCATGCTGTCACAAAAATCTTTGGCCCAGGTTAAAATGCATGTTTCTTCAAATTTAAATCAATGTCCCTTCTGGATACTGTGTTCAGCTACCAGTGACTTTTCCTCTTGATACAGAGAACATTTCTTGCATGCTCCACACGCCGTTGGACAATTGTCCAATATAAGCACACCCCCATTAACACAATATGTGGGAAATTCTTGGGGCACATAGTTCAAGGTTGTCCATAACGATTCCAAACACGTTTTTAATCTTTATGAGTGGTCTGAAAATGATCTTGACTCCATGTTAGCTCAACATTCTCTGTAGTTTTGTACTTAATACACCTACGAACAGTAGGAAAGCAAGGTGCTTGGCATCATCACCATCTTCCTGACCGTTTTACTTGTTACTTAATGCACCGAGTGTGGTGGGTGAGCAGTAACACTCTTGCCTTGCATTTGGGAGGACATGGGTTCGAATCTCTGTCCAGGCACCCAGATTTGGGTTTTCGATGGTTTCCCCGAACACTCCAGGAAAATGACAGGATGCTTCCTTCAAAAGGCCATGCCCTAATTCCTTCCCATTCCTTGTCCCCAGTCACACATCTAATGACTCCAATGTGAATGAGGTGTAAAGCCATCTAAGAAGGATATAACTCCACGATGAGGTTGTGAACCACTGCTTACCAATCTGTATTTGAACACTGAGTGTCATCACATCTTGCAATACAACACAGTTCTGACTACCCACGTACAGAAAGCATGAAAGGTATGTGACAAAAGACAAACCTGCCTCTGAATTAGAGTTCCTCCATAGAATTTTGCAAAAAATGGTTACAAGGAACAAATTCAATGCATGTTAAGGAAGGAGGACAGGAATAATGTGATGACATGAAGTGCCTTGCTTTCCTTCCATTCATGTGTGCACTAAGTGAAAAAGTGGAGAATGTTGAGTAAACATGAATGCTGTTTTTTCAAAAACCCGTAAAGATTAAAAACTTGGAAGTGTGAAGTATGACCTGGGACTATATACCTCATTAAAACATACCGTGTGATTGTAAGTGGGCTTATATTGAACAAAATCTTGTTTAAAGTTGAAGAAATGAGGATTCTGACAAAGGCCAAAGACCTTTGGAACAGCGTTGTCTCAGAAGCCATTACGATTATGGAGAGCAGATAATTCAGTTCACCTGTTATTAGCTGTAAAATGAGTCAGTAGTAAATGGAAAACATAGGCAGGGACACTGGTGCCTAAATAAGTTATAAGGCACTGAAAAGAACCAAAACCAGAATTTACAAGTAGGGTGGTGTCAAAACTTACAACAGAACAAACATTGAAAAACCTTTGTATCAGTCCCGATTAAAGTAGGTGACCAAACAAATCAATGGAGTCTCTTCCTCTATATCATATTTAAAAAAAAAAGTCCCTGGTTTGCAAAATCGGCAACCAAAGAAAGGGTTATAGTATCAACAAAACAGTGCTGTTAATTTGCTTATCAGATTTTTTTTATGCATATTTTCCCTAGCTCTTCAGAAGATTTAAGCATCCATTTTAAAAACATTTATTCATACAGAACATGTAACACTACACAAATACAAATGTTCACACAGTCACTCATTCTCAACCAGAATTATGTTTTTTAACTTTTATACTAAACAGTAATTTTACCTGATAATCATATGTAAGATTTATTTTTGGGCCAATTACAGCAATTTCACTTTCTTTGTGTATATAAGATTTGCGGATGCGTGCATTTAATATTGGCGCTTCAAACCTAGGATTGGTTCCAATTAGAAGAATATGGTCTGCCTCTTCAACTCCTACAAGAGAACCAATACAAAGAACAGTGAAACAGACAGAATGAAGGAAATACTTCACATATAAAAAAATCTGATTTTTAAAGAAAAAAATTATGTTACGTTCAGATAACAATCCTGATCAGTACACTCCCTCATTCTTCCACTTATTTCCTCTGTGAGTGAATTTAATTAAATACAGACTGAGTGACTTTTCTATATCTATAAAACAAGACCTGTGTATTTATGTTTCAGAAAAACTCAATAACTACTTTTCAGATTTTGATGGGGTTTTCATCATTTTAAAGTTAAGACCAGACTTGAATTGTTTGGCAAATGTCACATTCCAGTATTACATGATGGTAGAGCAGTAAATGAAATTCTGAATGAACTGGCGAAACACCATAGATTCAAACACCATATGTTGCATACTCTACACTTAACAAAATGTACTCTCTTCATCAAAATATTAGGCATATACCGGCTCTTTCTTAAATTTAGGGTATTCAGTTTTTAAATAACACAGATGGACATGTGAAAAACTACGTAATTTAATAACGAAAAATGAGAGAGATTGTCTTGTCTGTGATCTCTGGCATTGTAACTACAATGTCTCTGAACATTGTCTTTAATGTACAATTTCTCTGATATTTTCCTTCAGTTTTTTAAATAACAGTCTGTTTACAATAATAATTGTGCATAAAACCTTAACAAAACATTACGACATATACTGGTTCTTTCCTTATGTTTGATGTATTCCTTAAATTTGGGGTATGTGGAGAAAAACTATGTAAATTAATAACAAAATTTTCTTTGCCCATAATCTTACCATTGCCTAAAAAGTTCAAAATTAAATTATACAGGTAAGGCTCATATTACAATTTCTCTGACATTAACCAATGACTTTAGTATGAAAGCCTTTAGTGCCAGCATTGGTATTTTGATGAAGATTTTACTTTAGTACTGTAGATCATGATACATTCGGCCTTGACAAAAC
The DNA here is from genome assembly GCA_031002005.1 of Vandiemenella viatica. NCBI lineage: Eukaryota > Metazoa > Arthropoda > Insecta > Orthoptera > Morabidae > Vandiemenella > Vandiemenella viatica. The sequence goes on from JARYHS010009186.1 coordinate 241,065,245, forward strand.
TTTCACTCTTTTGACTACTGATTATGTTCTTCAGTAATCCATTTTAGATATTTGCATAAAGGGCTAAGTTGACATAGGTAAAATATCTGAAGTTTGGAGCTGAAAGTAGATTCAATGTGTTCACATTAATTAATGCAAAGGCTGATGGTTTTTATTTGAATAAAACTTTTTTTTTTAGGCCTTTAACGCTAGAAATAAACATAGTACACGGCAATTGAATTTTATTTTGGATTTACTGTAGTTCACGATACATTCTGCATTATACTCCAGAGTCTCTCACATAAATTAGCTTTTATTCATTTTGGAAGTAGCGCTCGAGCCTGGCGTTCAGGAAGATATGGATTCAAAACACCATCCGGCCTTCCAGTTACTGGTTTTCCATGGTTTCTTAAAATCACTCCAGGTGAATGCTGGGACAATCCTTCACAAAGCCAAAGACAAATTCCTTCCCGTTCCATGTCACAAGTCTTTACCACGGAACAGATTTTAATTTTGAACTCCTGTGCCAGATGAAATAGACTTATGAGAGAGAGTTTCTGGCCATTCAGCAGAAGAGACAAACCTAGTGTTTTGTAGAGTGAAAACATAATCAAAATCGATTCAGCTGTTTTCAGGTATGCTGTATACCCTGCTAGTTATTAATATAAAGCTACTATACAGAAAGAAAATGGTAAGACATAGAGCACTGTATACAGTGAAAATATGGTAGAACCTCTTTATTACAATAATCGGGACACAGAACCACATTTTCTTGTGCTGTGTGTGCTGTTATTAAAAATATATTTCAAAGCTAACTTTAGACTGGTTAGATAAGTACACAAAATAATGCCTTTATAATATAAATTTATTCATGTAAGGTTTTGTATAGATCAAGCCTCAATTCCGTCAAAAAATTTTATAAAAAATAATCAGTTTCTTTACACACTGCTGTTTATGAACTGAGAGGAGCAAAATTTAAATATTTTTTCTTAAGAAGTCCATAATATGAAGATTATTTCAGAACTGTTTTCAATGTCTTTAAAAAGGTTGAATTACAATGGACTATTTGACTGCACTGAAAGTGTGTTACAAATTGACATCCAAATAAATTATTTCTTAAAGAAGTTATTTTTTTAATAAATTTGAAAATAAATGTGTATTATTTTTAATAAAAATAAAATTTAAATTATTTTTTCTTATCTTTGGTCACATAATAGAAAATGTTCTATGATTGGTGATCAGTAATGTCACTTGCCACTAAACACTGTGGCTACGATGGTAATGTTCCCTTATCCCTAAGTTTTTGATTATTCATTTCTGGTCATTTTCTGTTATTGGTTAATTGTTCATTTAAAATACAAAATGGAGACCAATTTTAACGAATATGACAGTGTAAAATTAATGAAACTAAATGCCTTAGTGGTCTGACTTTTTCTTCCGAAAATAACCCTGACTTTTATGGCGCAGATCTTAAAAACATAAAAGCGGCAATTTTCAAGTTCAAGGATGTAAATGCCTGAACACACATGATTTATTTGATTAAGCATCATAGTGTTAGTTACAAATTTAAAGTGTGAACACCAATTTAGAGCACAGATGAAGTTGATTACCTTTCAATTTCAAAAAAACATTTAGTACATACCAACAATTTTGCTATTAAAAATGTAGTTGGATCTGAAGTCAGTTCCAGAGCCATCTTGAGGAAACGTATGCTCTGTGCATAATGCCTCAGAACCCAATCTGTTGAGTAGATCTTTCAGTGCAATTAAGGCCTAAAAATAATTGGACAGTAGAAAAAAAATCAATCACAGCAAATTTCTACAAATATTTATTAATGCAAAAATTAGAGGAGAATGTTTGAGTACAAATTATTCATGGCAGATAGACACATCAATTAGTTTCATGGTCTCTGAGCATTTTTTTGCATTTGTCTGTGATGAAACGGAAGGTTGAAGGGTGTTATTACTGTGCAGGTTATAAAAATGTGAAGTATTAGCTGTAACAAGCTTAGAAACTAAAGTGAACGGCGTGGCCTGTGTCTTGCTGTTTGTGTTCTGTTTTTTCTTTTTCTGGATGTACCACACGCTTAAAGTCCTAAAAGTATGGTTTTATTCTACTATAGTGAACTTTTATTTCTTTATATGGAAGTTTAATTTTTAAATTGATTGGAGAAACAGATTGAATCACTTCGAACGGACTTGTAAAATTAGCTTTAAATTTTTTGGGAAGACCTTCCTTCTGTTATGGCTTAGTCAACATAACATAATTCCCGACTTTGATATTCTGGGGTTTCGCCTTTTTTTGTTAATCGTTTTCGCCTGTGCCCGAAATGCATTATAAATTTTTCTCTAACATGAGCCATGATTTTCCTCAGTTTGAAAGCAAGACTTCTGACTTCAGGATTTCTTTGATGGTTTTAAATAACAAAAATAGTGAAGACATTTCTGACCCATACAAGATTTGGAAAGGAATTTGCCTGCACTGTAATGCGTATTTGTGTATTAAATCAATACTATGAATCGTAATAAATTATCCCAGTTTGTATGTGACTCGTTAACATAGAAACTTAGTGTTCTGTGTATAATTTGATAAACATGATCAACCCATCACTTTAAAAGTTGAAAACAGGAGGTCTGATGGAAGGGTGAGTGGACGGTGGAAGATCACACAAAGTTTTGTGTTCTGAGTCAGTTTATTTGCTGTCATAGCTTTCTGGCTGTCAACTAACTTCAATCATAAAATATACAGGTGTAGTAGCATTTACAATTTTTAATTTGGAATCTCAAAAAATGCATAGAGAAGTGCAGTGCAACTGACCTTGAAGGTGTCAGAAATGCATTTAATGGAGTTTAATTGATTGTTGCAGGGTCACTTTATAATAGTAAAATATAACACCTGCAAAATAAAAGCAATGAATAAATATAGTAGTTATGTCACAACTGTACTTTTTTTCCTCCATTGACACATATGTAACACAATCAGAAAAACATGCTTCTGTGCTTTCGAGAATGGATTGTACCAACCATACAACAACACGTTGTTGAAGATGGGTATTGTGGATCTATGGATGAATTTTTATTTCATCTTACTAGCTTTGAGGTTACTAAATTTTCTTTGAGTAACAGTGCACTATTTTGACTTTTACAATGAAATTTTCCACTTGCCTTAAATAACATACCTCACATTGTAAACATACTGGTGTATACTTGGGTTGTATGACTTTCAGACTTCAATTGGGTGTGTTATTGACTTCAAGAATAGACTCTTTGGGGGATCAAATTGGTCTGCTTGCCCGAGGAGACAAGTACCTGTTTTCATGATATCACGAAATAGCTGTTGTGTCTGGGACGTCAATTTCTCAAATTTGGCGCAAATCACAAATATTTTGCATTCTCAAAATGATTTCTTTAATAAGTTTCATTAATTTTATTGTGATTTGATTATATATTACTTATTTAAATAAAATTTTCTTGTGAATTTTTTACTGTTATTATTTCAAGTAAAATACTTTGAAAGGTACTTAATGGTTGCTAGTACACTTAACACACTACTTTATTAGAACTCCTAATCTCGTTATCCATGGTTTTGTTATCAATATAACATTTCTGGAATATAACCGCTGTGGATAACGAGAAAGCACAGTACAAATGCTGTTACACACATTATGTCAAATACATGAGGTTTGCCTTGGAAAATGATTACATTCCAGAAAATTTTATATTTCTAAGATAGATATTTATACCAACAAAATACAATGAGTCATAATGTAACTTACTTTGAACACATGTGGGAAACACTACCATTAATGAACCTTAACTTAATACTTTGTACGTTGTATGGCCTAATCCATCATTGTTTACGTACAATTTATATTTTAGATTTGGATTGTTAAACTGATCAGTAATCACCCAACACTTCATCTAAGACTCTATGCTGCCAATCAGTGTCAAAATACCTCACAGTAAAAAATGAATGCTTTTGAGAATGGAGTGTACCCAGGGCCGCTTTTAAGCATAGGCTATATAGGCTGTAGCCTAGGAACCTGCACCACAACCCTGGATTCCCTGCCTGGGCCAGTAGTAGAGCTAAAAAAAAAGGTTGCGCATAAAATTTTTGGGGCGAATTTCATAATTTAAACATTTAAGCATCCATAGCCAGAAGCAGCCAGAGCTACTGCTGACAGTGGGACCTGCACCACATGTATAGCCTAGGGGTCCACAGAACCTAAATGCGGTTCTGAGTGTACCAACCATACAACAACACGCTGTTGAAGATGGGTATTGTGGATCTATTCATAAATGTTTATGGCATCTTACTAACTTTGAAGTTACTAAATTTTCTTGGAGTAACAGTGCACTATTTTGACTTTTACAATGAAATTTTCCATTTCCCTCAAATAACATACCTCATATGGTTAACATACTGGTGTATACTTGGGTTGTCTGACTTTCAGACTTCAATTGGGTGTGTTATTGACACAACAATAGACTTTTTTGGGGGTCAAAATGGTCTGCTTGCCCGAGGAAACAAGAAAATGTTTTTTTTTTTTTACATAGTTTCAACATATCAGGATATAGCTGTTGTTTCTGGGATGTCAATTTCCCAGATTTGGAGCCAATCACAAATACAGTGGTACCTCGACATACGAGTGCCTTGATATACGAGTGTTTTGAGATACGAGCTGCCGAGCGAGCGATATTTTGCTTTGAGATGTGAGCAAGAGATTTGAGATACGAGGAATAAGGTTGGCAATTTAAGTCGTGGCGACCCTTTTTTTTAGCTTTACTACTACACTGGGCGGCGACAAAAATGCGGTTCGACCGACAATCAGGCCAGCGACACTTGCGGTCGGGCGGGCAACAATGGAGGCGCCAAATAATGTTCCAAGGGGCGGCATTCTCACAGTTTTTGCCCCGGCTCAACTAGACCCCAGTCTGTGTGCTTGTTTCGCTCGTTTTCGAAGCATTTTTGATAAGTTGGGTTCGCGTTTTTTGCTTTTTGTACATTTACAAAACATTAACACATTTATTTTTATAACCATGGGTCTGAAGAAGAAGATGACGTCTAATGAATTAAAGCGTGAAGCCATAGAAAAACATGAGCAAGGTATGCGAGTAATTGACTTGGCAAGGATGTACGGGCGTAGCACATCAATGATATTTACTGTGCTTAAACAGAAGGAGTTTATAAAGTCTATAACGCCAGCTAAGGGCGTTACAATAATTTCTAAGCTCCGGATCTCTATCCATATAAAGATGGAGAAACCACTGATGGTGTGGGTGACAGAGAAGCAGCTTCAAGGAGGAACCTTAACACAAAGCATCATATGTGAGAAGGCACGAGTGATTTACGGCGATTTACAGAAGCAGATTCCACACATTTCCACAAATGAGGAATCGGAAGACTCGTTTAAAGCCGGTCGGAGCTGGTTTGACAACTTTAGGAAAAGGACCGGCATTCACTCCGCCGTCAGGCATGGTGAGGCAGCAAGTTTGGATGTGAAGGCAGCCGAGGTTTACATCAGAACTTTTTCCGACCTGATAGAAGGATACGTCCCCCAGCAAGTTTTTTTTTTTTTGTAACTGCTTTACGTCTCTTTTTTAACATCGAGGTCTTTAGAGACGGGAAAGGATGGGGGGCAAGGAATGGGAAGGAATTCGGCCATGGCCTTTTGAAGGAAGCATCCCGGCATTTGCCTGGAGTGATTTGGGGAAACCATGGAAAACCCAAATCTGGATGCCTGGACGGGGATTCGAACCGCCGTCCTCCCGAATGCGAGGTGAGAACGCTAACCGTTACACCGCCCCGCTTGGTGCCCAGCAAGTCTTCAACTGTGACAAGACAGGGCTTTTCTGGAAAAGGATGCCGAATGGGACTTACATAATGGCAGAGGAGAAGACGATGCCAGGTCACAAACCCATGAAGGATAGATTAACTCTAGCACTTTGCCCCTGCTCACCCACCAAATCTCGAAGATGATTTACTCGAAGAGTTCAAGTTTATAAAAGTTCTCTACCTACCACCCAACACCACTCCTATCCTGCAGCCCATGGATCAGCAGGTGATTTCTAATTTTAAGAAGTTGTACATCAAACACATTTTTCGGCGCTGCTTTGAGGTGACGGAGAACACAAACCTTACGCTTCGAGAGTTCTGGAAGGACCACTTTAACGTGATATGCCTAAGATGTATTGATCAGGCCTGGCTGGGTGTTACAAGGACCTTAACCTCTGTATGGAAGAAGCTGTGGCCTGAGGCTGTAGCTGAAAGGGCCTTCGAAGGATTGGAACCCGAAGTGTCAGTGGTAGAGGAGATTGTTTCTCTAGGAATATCCATGGGTCTGGAGGTGGATGAGAGAGATGTGAACGAACTTGTCGAGGAACAATCTCAGGAGCTGACAACAAAGGAGTTACACGATCTACATTCGCAGCAGCATACGGTGGTACAACAAAAAATTAGTTTGAAGAGGAGCTAGAGATGGAGGAGGTTATCTCTACAAGAGAAATAAAGGAGAAATTGGGAATGTGGGAGAAAGTTGTAGAGTTCATGGATAAAAATCACCCCGAAAAAGTTGCAACTGGTCGTGCATTGGAGTTGTTCAACGAAACCTGCGTAACTCATTTCCGCAATATCTTGAAAGGGAGGAAGAAACAAAAATCCATGGACAGTTTTTTTTAAACGATCTGCAGGTGAAAATGAGCAAAGCGTGACGAAAAAAACGAAGAACAGTGATGAAAATTAAACGCTTCCATAAGCACTTCACTTTTTCTTTTATTATGTTTTTATAGAATATTTATTTGGATAAAGGAAACAAAGAAACTGCTGCGAGGCACTGAAAATAAGATAGGATAGGGAAAATAAACAGTTACCCGTCACTTACCACAGATGAGGGCGAGACACGTAAAAACACAAAAACAAACGAATTGCACAATCAGAACAGATGCACCTGCCACGGATTGCAAGGCTGTATGGGAGGGAACGTTTAATGTGGAAGGGGTGACAACTGTATTTCAAAGTGTAAATTGGTCGGTTAGATCAAACCGACCAATTCCTTGTAAATACTGAGCTACTGTCCAGATTCCATTTTTCAACAAATAGAAGAATGTTATTATTATTATTATCATCATTTCTTTAGTGCATTTGTCTGGAAAATATTGATAAACTTGATCAAATTCTTTACAATGGCAGTCACTCAGAGTATTAGGCAGAGGTTCAGATAATATGTGGGTGTATCAATGTTGGTAAAAAGACATAGTTTCATTGTAAATTTTTGGCAATACTGTTGAACTGTGGTGGCATAGCAAATGGCTCTAGTGAGTCTAACAATCTGCACAGTTGATGTCAATTCACAATTGGACACTAATTAATTACAAAAGAAGGGGTATAGGCACCGATGTCAGTATTAACAAAACTGCACACTGAACAAGTGGGATACCAGTAAGATTCAAGTGAGTAAAATGAAATTTCTAAGAAGACTAGGGGTTGCTACAATGGACAGAATAAGGAGCAAAACAGTTAGTGACATAGTAAAAGATGATCCCCTGCAGAAAATAATAGAGAAGGTAAGACTATTGGGTGGTACTGACATGTTAAGAGAATGGAGGAGCAGAGAATAATGAGAAAAATACACAAAAAAGGAAGATACAAGGCAATTGATCCAAAGGAAGACCACGGGAGATGGCTGAGAGGAGTGGAGGAGTGCTGAAGAGCCCCATCGACATTATTAGGGGAAGGAAGGATGGGAGGCAAGGAATGGGAATGAATTCGGCGACGGCCTTTCCCAGGAATCAACCCGGCATTCACAATGGAGTGATTTTGGGAAACCATGGAAAGCCCAAATCTGGATGGTCAGACAGAGATTCAAACCTGTGTCCTCCCGAAGGACAGAGTATTACTGCCCATCCATCACACTCAGCGTGCTGAAGAGAGGAGAGGACTGGAGAAAGGTGGTAATGGAGAGTTGGTGGGAAGAGAGAAGAAAATGGAGAGGCTTGTGTAAAGCAGACCTTATCAGTAGCTGGAAACTTTTGACGATAAACAATATGTAAAAAAATCTTCTGACAGGGTGTAAATGAAAAAGTTGAAGAACTGTAACTGTCAGCCACAAATGAGTAACTGTGTAAAAAGGAAAAAACAAAACAAAATACAAATTTTCATGACAAGTTCTTGGTTATGTGAAGAATTATTAACTTTACTTGGCAATTTAAGAGACACATCTTAATGGCATTGTACATTAAGTATTTCCTGGGCTAAAACTAAAAATTCATATTTTGTCGTTTTTGTCTCAAATGTGTGTCCATAGCTGGGTTGTGATAAATCTGCCAAGATCTGCCTCACTTTCTCCCTGTCTGGCTTAATGAATGTTATCTGTTCACAGTGGAACATGAGTAATTCATAACAAAAAAAAATTAACGAACAACCAAAGAGAAAGACATACCTCCGCATCCACCAGCCCTCCAGCAATAGCAGCAATGCTAGAACCAGCACACTGAAATGCCTTGCTTACTGATATAAGTGCATCCTCCCACTCAACTGCTACCAATTCACCACTGGAATTCTTTAACATTGGGGTAACAAGCCTTTGTCGCTTCAGTCCATCACATGCAAACCTCGACTTGTCAGAAAGCCACTCTTCATTAATCTCCTACAATAAAGTAAATCACGTATAACAAAAAGCAAGACAGGAGGAAACCCTATAAAATGAAGCACTGTAATCTTAAACCACAAACAACATGAACATACTGAAATCAATGGAAAAAGATAAGAAGATTTGTATACAAACATTTACATCATTATTTCTCTTTCCCCATCTGCAACATTTGGTGATTTTCCACGAGATGAAGAAACCACTTTGATGTCAGCAATTTGACAAGGCAAGTAATACCATTCTGGCCCTTGAGGATTCTCTGTTATGATTGATTTAAGGATAACAACATACAAAGACAAACTTTTAGGGTAACTAAGTGAAAAAAAAATTACATTGAACACTTCATATTTAACTTTACATCTCATTCTGTTCAGACTTTATGATAGCCCCTTATATTTGTACCCTACTTTTATTTACAGTGTGTATATAAGGAAATCTAACAAATGAATGTTCACTGGCAATATTATTCAACTTAGAGTGTCGATGTATATTAGATTAACAAACAATTTGTCCATAATTTTAAGTAATTATTCTGATTGTGTACCAAAACATTTATTCAATCATCAGGGGACTTTGAACGATGTTTTAATTATAACAGTTAGAATGTGTGCAAATAATCTAGAGGTTCAATATGCCTCAATGTTCTTAAGAGAAGAGATAACAGAAGACATAACATCAAGTTGCAATTGGGTAGTAAAGTAGTTGGCAACCTTTTTCTACTTGCGGCATGCCATAAATTATCCATGATTCAACTAAAATTAACAACTGTGAGTTAACAATTAACATTTAACTCCTTAGAATGTGAAAATCTGTAGCAATCTGTGGCACATGAAAAGCAGAATCTGGAATGAAATTTTTTTTAAATCGACACTTAGTTCCTTACAATAGATAAACAGGTTGTGGGCTACTGGTGTTGTAAACTGCCATTATAAACAAGTATTGTCAAGTGTGAGTTACTCTTTCATACTAAGGCAAGACGCAAATTGAGGCCCATATAGCACGTGTGAGGTGACACAGCACAGCGCGCTTTTTTGTAAACTATAGAAGCAAATACAACAGCGCACATTGGGAACATGATGCTATTTGGCACGACTCACGTCTGCTCCCAGTTGTGTGGCGCTGTGATTGAGAGACAGTTTCTCGTGCCACGTATGTGAACCTGTTAACCTTCTAATTTTTGCTATTTAAAATAAAAAACGCAGGAGAAATGTTGATAGAGGCAGTGAGGTAGCAGAAAGAGCGTTATGACACAAAACATAATTTATATTAAGACAAAACTGAAGAATCGCACTTGGGGTGTCACTGCAAATAAGTATTACCCATATTTTGACGAATAGCCATTTCACAATTTTTATTAATACATATCGCACATACTAAGTAAAAATTTTTCTAATTAGTACATCAAAAAGTAACGTACACTCTAACATGTCCCTGCATAACCTATAGAATGTAAAACTTATACAAATGAACTGTGGTATGTTGTCAATATTTTCCAATCATAACTGACTGACCTTGCCACAGAACTGTTCCTCAATTGTGGAAATACTCAGTGAAATTTTTCCTTGCTTTGAAAACAGCTGATGAAGTTTTTTGATCATGCAGTGAATGAGTTTGCTGCAATAGTCTGGTGTCGTTTACATCTTCTGCTACCACACAGTAAGTAGTTGTGAAAAATGGTAGCTGATTTCACAATATCTTTCACTGTGTCCACTGTATTATCAAATGGTTTCCTGAACAAATGAAACCATGAGACAGTATACTGAACGCACATTCCGTGGTTTGTCAAGCTTGAAAAATTGAGGCGTTGAAAAATTGGTGTTTCCAGTTATATGTCTCCTTGGATACGGTCCTATTATATTTTCTGATAAATGAAAGACCTTGCCTCCCAGAAAAGTGTGCGGCATCGGTTTGGCAATCGTAGGAATACTTACAGGAGATAGAAATAGTAACATGTGTTTCATCATTTTAATGCCCAAAGCACTACTAGCAAATACATTTCCATCAATGAATCTGCCCATACTAATAGTGATGAATTTGCTATCCACACCCACTGCTTTTCCTTTTCGACAAAATATATTCATTTGGCTATTAAATATCTTATTCAGCAAGGAAAAAAGCAAAACTCAATGTTTGGAATCATCTTATTCTAAATAATGACAAATGTTAATAATAATAACAAATGTTTTCTTTGCGTGTCATATATTTTCAGACGCGCGTGGGTCGCACACTACTTGGAAACTGCCTATCACCAAGCTATGCGCGTCTCGTATCACGTTATGTCACACATACTATTCGCGTCTCAATTTGTGCCTTGCCTAACGGTTCTGTACACAAATTGTGTGTTAAATTTATTTCATTTAAGGAAAAAAGTAGGTTTTTTTAAAATTTTATTTTAAGGGAAGTCCCCTGTTGTTAAACCAGAATTAATTACAAGGAAACTCACAAAATGTATTATAAAGACACCACACTTGTTACACTTCTTGTACTTAACAGGAGAATAGAGTAAAAGAATGCCAATTTTCACCATGTTTAATTTTTCAACAAGTTTTTTTATTTTAAAATTAATTAGGCTGTTGGCATTAGATACCAAAGGGCACCATGATAATTTGATTTTATTTTACAGTGGAAACAATGAATGTTCACTGGTAGAGTAAAAGAGCAGAGCCATAAGATTCTGAAAACTGCACAAGATTTACCTCATTTTCTCTTGGAATTATTCGAAGAACTTCACCAGTTCTAGTTGTAACAACAATGTTACTGCCGAGAGCATCCAGGACATCCACGCTTTCAGTTTTCCTTGTTTCCCAAGGCCTAGCAGTAAACGCATAGGGTTTTGAAGTAAGGGCACCCACAGGGCACAGATCTATAACATTACCTGATAGCTCAGACAAGAAGAATTTCTCCACGTATGTCCCAACCTACAAACAACATAATAGGTTATAGTAATGTTTTGATTATTATGAACAGCAAATATTAACATACTCTTTGGTTTTACTTATTAAGCATGATTTTCACAGATAAAAATAATCAATATAAAAAAGACATCAAGAACATGACAGATTCGATTAAGCTAATTTAATTACTGCATGTTATTCTCAAAAAATAATAATAATGAAGGTATTATTGGAGCAATAGATTGTATAACAAACGTGGAGACAAAATGAAATGCTTTTAAATAACAATGTATTATTCAGAAAGTATAATAAAATCATTAACAACTTATTGCACAATCACTTTCAACCTCCTCTATTTCATTACAACTTTGCTGCATATCACGTCAGGACTAACAGGTACAACATTATTCCCTGAATTGTAGATCCTTCAGCAGTATTCAACACGTGGCTAGAAAAAAACTGAATTAATTTTGTTACACTGATGTTGAGCTCGAACACTTTCTCTACCTATACCATCATTTTGATGACCGTACAGTTTGTTGGTTCAGCTGCAGTGCTAGTTTAAAATAGTTCATGTATTTCAACTGTGTCAAAAAAAAAATTGGGGTTGATGTTGAGAAATAAGTTAATGTGCAACTTCTTGTTAAACTTGGGAAGTCTGCTACAAAAATAATAAGTTTGCTGCAAGAAGTATATAGTAATGGACTCAAGTTCTCGAGTAGGTAAAATGATTCAAAGATGGCAGAGCAGAAGTCACAGATAATCAACGTGTTGGGCATCCATGAAAGGTAAAAACATGCGACAACATTGATAAAGTTTATAAGATGATTAAAGAAAATAAACATCTGAGTGAGTTGACAAACACGGCGGGTGAGACAACAAACATAAATAAAGTGTTCATCAAATTTTACATAACAGTTTTAAGATGAGCTAAGTGTTTTAAAAATTGTAATAAAAGTCTTTTTTGTTATTTATTTATTTATTTGTCATATGGCTAAGCAAATAATACAATATACATAAATATATACAATGACAAGAACATTGGTAGCATTCACAAGTTGATGTCCAGATCTTCCAGCCATTCTATGAAGGAACTTGTAGCTCCGAAAACATCTTCAAATGGTCCATCATACTTCTGTAGAGAGCATTCCCTGACGATATGCTCCACACTCTGAGAAGGAGCTCCACAGTCACATGCAGGAGAATCCTGAAGACCCCACTTATACAACATGACGTTGCATATCGCATGGCCTGTTCTTAGGCAATTTAGTTTGACCCACTGGTCTCTATTTAGATGGAATCCTGGAAGTCCAGTTGTGGGATCTTTAATATCTGGATGTTTTACAGATGCGGAGCTCCAGCTTTGTCACCATTTTTCCATGACATCAAAGTCAAATTCATCTTGCCATACCGGATTCCTGGATTTAAGACGAGTGGGGGGTAAGTCATTTAGAACCTCGTGGATTGGGAGATCCTGTGGATGATCAGGATGGTGTAGTTTTATCCATTCACGTGCCGATGCTTCTTGGAGTTTTATCTCTGGAGGTGGTATTTTGCTGATTAGGTGTAACCAGAGGACTGGGGTGGATTTAGGGTGCCAGTTATTACTCTCATACACTCATTCAGGTGGACGTCGATTTTTCTAGTATGAGCAATACATTGCCACACTGGAACACAGTACTCAGCAACAGGGTGAGAGCGGTTGTTCGTAGTGTGTTCGCATCAGCTCCCCACAAAGTACCAGCTAGCTTCTTCATGATGTTGTATCGTGTTTTCAGTTTCTGACTTGTGTTTTCAAGGAGTTTTTTGAATGTTAAGGAGCGGTCTTAGGTGATGCCAAGATACTTAGGATAGAAACTATGTTTCACCCTCTGGTGGCAGAAGTTCATTTTGAGCTGCTCATGTGCTATTCTATTGCTCAAGTGGAATGCTCTTTTTTTGTTGATCAGAACTGACAACCATGCCATGCACTAGAAAAACTCAAACTCACCAAAGTGAAAGAAAGTGTGGATGAATAAATTAAAATTCAAAGCAATGATGATTGTATTTTTTTGACATCAATGGAATTGTTCACATAGGTTTGGTGCTGAAGGTCAAATTGTAGCTGCCAAGGTATCAATACCACAGAAGCTTAGGTGAAAAATATTGGCTTTGACTTTTCTTTTTTATCTAATTCTAGCAATGAAATTGTAAAATACAACAATTTTAGCTATAACCTTTGAGATTCACTTAGATATTAAAATTACACTCAAACAAGATTGACTGCCCTGCATATTTTCCAGAGTAAATTGTACTCATATTTTCTTCTTCGAAGAAAAAATTCACTTATAGAACAGATCTGTAGATTCAACAAAGAATTTGGCAATCCAAAGAGATTAATTTAAACACAAATAGAGGATGCAGTATGGAATTATGACTAATATTGCTGTGCATACCTGCATACCGTTTCCTCGTCCAGTGGTACCCAGATCATCCACTCCAGCAACTTCCGAAGCAAATCGGATACATCTTGTACAATGAATACAACGGGTCATAATTGTCTTAATTAATGGCCCAACATCCTTGTCTTCAACTGCCCTGTAAATGATAAAGAAGCTCATCAAAGGTAGTCATCCAGAATACAAGATGTCTAAGCAAGAATAATGCTTTGACGTTTGAGGATAGCAGTGCTAAATATGATAATTTCTTATTATCTGCGATTTTTTTTTCCTATGGGTTTAGTTATTCACTGTCAATAGGTTCCTAAAATAAAAATGATGCCAAATGTAGCATGACATTCACAGGTATATTGTCAAGTCCAAAGACAGACTTACTTTGTTTTATGTGCATATTGTTGTACGATTAAGTCTATGCTTGTTTATAAATCATTGAATCCATGTGATTTGAGGGGCCTGGTCAAAAACCACTTACCATTTTTTTGGAGGGCTAATAACAAAGCCTGGGTAGCAGCAGATATTTTTAGCGATTATTTTATTAACTATTTTGTTCCAGAACTGGAGAATTCCATAGGTTCAAGAATGATATAATTTTCTGTTGACTGATAATACATTTGCCCCTTCCCAGTTCTCAAAATTAGATCAACCAGATGCTGAAGCTATGTTTTTGCCATTAGACTACTACATTGGGTCAATAGGTGAATTCTGCTTTCAAGGCCTATTACATAAGAAGATATTTCAAAATTACTTGAAACACAGAAGATCATTCAGAATTAACAGTCACATAAAGTGGGAAAAAATTATAGCATCACAAAATGTCTCATCAACATCGAGCAGTCAAATGATGGGATTAAGCATACTACAAATGCACATTGGTGTACGTTATGGCCACAAATTTTAACAAGTGGAGAACTCTTAATGTGCATGATACAATATCTCAAATTCTGAATATTGCACAAGATGGAGAAAGATAAGTTTTCGAGATAATAGATGAAACAGGCATTGTAGAAATGATTGTTAATCATGAGTGATACACGAGGAGCAAGAACAATTTGCAAACACCCTGAATAATAGACGTTATAGGATGAAGTTTAGGTGGAAACTGTTAAGCAAACTTTTTGAATGAAAAAATAATGGTTGATTTTTTCTTTAGTGGTACAGCTAAATGACTGCATTCTCAAAATGTTTTCTTTAATAAGTTTTATTAATTTTATTGTGATTTGATTATATATTAATTATTTAAATAAATTTTCTTGTGAATTTTTTACTGTTATTATTCCAAGTAAAATACTTTGAAAGGTACCTACTGGTTGCTAGTACATTTAACTCACTACTTTATTAGAACTCCTAATCTCGTTATCCATGTTTTTGTAATCAATATAAAATTTCTGGAACATAGCCCCTGTGGATAACGAGAAAGTACGGTACAAGTAAATGCTGTTACACACATTATGTAAAATACATGAGGTTTGCCTTGAAAACTGATTTTATATTGCTGATTTAGGTATTTATACCAACAAAATACAATGAGTCATAATGTAACTTACTTTGAACACATGTGGGAAACACTATCATTAATGAACCTTAACTTAATACTTTTTACATTGTATGACCTAATCCATCATTGTTCACGTACAATTTGTATTTTAGATTTGGATCGTTAAACTGATCAGCAATCACCCAACACTTAATGCCAGAATCTACCTCTTTAAAGATTTAAATAGCAGTTACACAGCTCTGCCAACAAGCTGACATGGTATCATAATTTCCATCAAAACTCATTATGATCTACTAGACATAAGCAGAAAGAGAGATAATAATAGTAAGGTTTAATAATTCAACTTGTTTTGCCCATACAGGCCCCATTACAACACATCTGTCAACTAGGAGAAAGGTAAACAAAAGTGCATAATCAATCTCTATCACCATCTAACAGCCCATGCAATCACTCAAGATACTTTAACATAGAGTTACCAGAACTCCTTTGATAATGCTACAACTCCTTAGGTTAAATGACTAGCTGAAATATCTTCAAGTCCTGCGCACCAACCTTCCCATGGGTATAAAGTATAGTTATTCTTTTCACACTTCTTTCTCTATTATATTTCTTTCTTTTTAATCACATACAAGCAATCTAATAGAAAGAAAACCACTATTTGTTGCATTATCAACAATGCCAAGAAGAAAAATACATGAACAATTTCACAGAAAGTTCATAAACTGACTTGCAACAAAACATGCTGACTTGTGTGAAATAATCTTTAATTCAATTGTGATGGAGTGTGAGCTCTGGTGGCAATTTCCCTATCCACCTACTTCCCCATTTCATGATTTTATAACTTTACATTCTTTAAGTGTAATTTTATCACCAACAATTCAGAGTTTTTGGTAAACTGTTCAACATTTTGTTTGGCAATTATTGCAGTCCCTAACTGCATTACATAAAAAACAAAATTTTCCCACTCCCTTGCACTTGAAACAACATGCCAGCTTGTGGTTATGGTGATCTCTTCCATTCCATATACTACTACTATTTACTACTAATTATTCTACCACTATCCATACAAGCCTCATTGTCAATATAAGCCTTGTGCAATACAAACACTACCTATCTCCTATCTTCCCATCACTCCAAATCTAGTTCCTTAATCATATCAGTTACTAATGTTGTTCTGCAGTAACTTCCACATAGAAATCTAGCTGCCCTCCTTTGCACCCCCTCCAACTCCTATATCTGATACCCAAACAGTGGGTCCCATGATACACCACCATACTTAAGCAATGGTTCCATGTAGGGTTTGTGATGATGCAATGTACGAGAGAATTAAAGGAATTTGGTTACAAAACTTTGGTCAGACCATTGCTTGAATATGGTAGTGTAGTATGGGACCCACATTTTGCGTATCAAATAGAGGAGTTGGAGAAGGTGCAAAGAAGGGCTGCTAGATTTGCTTCTGGAAATTACCACAGAATGCAGTCAGTAAGAGATATGATAAAAGAGCTGGAATGGGATTCATTGGAAGACAGGAGGAGGGTGAAGAGGGTAATGGGAGTGTACAAGTCATATGTTGGTGATGAGGCATGGAAAGATATTGGTAAGAATTTAAAAATAATGCATGGCATGGAAGGAAAAAGATGACCATGACCACAAGCTGACGCTCTATTTCAGGCACAAGAGTGTAGGAATATTCTCTCTTTTGGGTAAGGGTTTCAGGGATTGGAATAAGTTACCCAGAGAAATGATGAATAATTTACCCCATTCCTTCCCTACCATTGTATGTCTCCTTGTCAAATGAATGAAGGATGCTGGGAACCTCTCCAATACCATCTGCACAATTTTGTTCTGCTCAGTTTACTATCAAATGTTACACCAAGATATTTACATTTACGATCTTCAACAAGCAATTCCTCTTCCATTCTCTAATCATAAAAAACTTTTATCATTGTACCTAATAATATGCCTCTTCTTGTCATTTACTTTCATTCCATACTGACATACCAAGCTAGATATCCCGGCCAGAGCCATGCAGCTCTTTAGTCCTCTCCAATTTTTATTCTAATTTCTGACAGTAAACTATTAACACAATCATTCATTAGAATAACGAACAGCAATGGTTCCACTGAACTACGCCATGTTCCTTTCAGATATGGGATTACCTGAGTACCACTGGCACCATAAAACTGGCTGAACATTAAAAAAAAAAAATATGACAAATTCAAATAGTGCAAAGCTGTTAAAGTTTTATTGGAATACTCTGTTAAGCAAGAACAAAATATGAAAATACAATAAAATGGTCATAAATCTAACAATTACATGGAAGTATGAAAGTTAATTACAAAGGCAGAAAAGGGAGTCCTAATGCAGAAAATATTCCTATTTTCTCAATTACAGTCCTGATACATTTTATATGCTCATCATAGAAATTCACCATTAACAGAATGAATTGGAAAATATAAATTTTTCATGCCAATACTTTCACAACTCTGAATAAAGATGTAGATGATCCACGAAAACAATCAGTGAAATACTGTCTGTAAAAGAGGATGTATTTGGCAGCAGAAAATATAGATGTTTATGTGGAAAGTGTTTACTGGTGATTGATATCCAACATGAACTGTCATCTATAAAATTAATGTAACTAACCGGAAATTTCTTGTCTTAAAGGTACTGTTACTTGTCATTTTGCCCTGTCCATATATGTTCCACTTCCCATTTTCACTGCCTATAAGAATAAGTGACACCATGTCCAGGAACTGACAGGACAATGCATAGAAAATATGGGTGTATCAGCTTCCTTTGTGTCCTAGATAAATACTATTAGATCTGAGCAGTCTGCTAGCTCTGTAAGACAACTAGCTTATGCTGGGGTGATACATAAACTTCAGTCTCAGCTATGACTGGATATTTCAGTTCTAGATTTGCAAATGTACTTGGCCGCCACTTATTTTAAATAATCCCAAACTAAGAAAAGGTGTTTGCAAATAATGTTCACAAGTCTATTGCTGGTATACATAAATTATATTCTTGAAAAGTTTTGCAAAGTTACAAACTGAAACGGCATCAGACAAATTCTCTGAAGATATAGTTGCAGATTCAACTA
The DNA here is from genome assembly GCA_031002005.1 of Vandiemenella viatica. Classification (NCBI taxonomy): domain Eukaryota; kingdom Metazoa; phylum Arthropoda; class Insecta; order Orthoptera; family Morabidae; genus Vandiemenella; species Vandiemenella viatica. Next base: position 241,083,801 of record JARYHS010009186.1, read on the forward strand.
ACCGATTCGAGCCAGACCACACCCCATAGTTTAAAGTACAATTAGCTAATTTGTGAAATCAAATAAAAATTCAACACATGCTTCAACTATTCAACTTGTTTATAAACGACCGACACTTAGATGATCTCTACGCCCCACGTCACTGCTACATTTCTATAAAACTAAATACTCGAACCTACATTACGCCAAAATAAAATGGTTGCACAGTAGTGCTCAATATGAAACTTTCTGACCGACTGAGCTACATGGTGTTGCACTCACTGTTCTGGAAGACTGCGCGACTGCGACTGCTACTGAGAGGACAAGGAAAATTCTGGGCGGATATTTGTACTCGTGGAGTGTGGAAGTGCCGGACTCTTGCATGTTCACATGAGAATATGCTGGAAAGCTGATCAGATTCGCATCTCATGCCCGAAGGTTTCATCAGATATTTTAACCTTGAATGTTAAAAATATTCCTAGAATTCTCGAAATTTCGAGGATCGCTAGATATTGTGAAAAATGTTAACTTTAATCCTTATAAAAAATTCTGCAACTTTAATAGTTTTGCCGTAAAAAAATCATTTTGATGTGATTACCAAGACTTGTTAGTAACTTTCACAATTTTATTGTTACTAAACTGAAATAAATTTTATTTTACTCCCAAAGGGTTGTTCTTTCATATACTATTAAGCAAAGCATGTTTACTATTATCAAAAGGTGAAATAAAAATTCGTAAACTAAAAACAGAATCTAACTAATTAATATTTGAGAAGATACAGAAGATATTAAAGATATCAACTTTAAAGTAGCTTTAGTCAAATCTACATATTAAAAAATGGTCAATGTGTGAACTTAAAGTCTCTAATTTTTTTCTATAATTTAAGAATTTTTCTTGTAAATATCACTCCTCCAGGTGAATGCTTGAGAATATTGCAATTGAAAATACTATCTCAAAACTGTGAAGACCTGATTTCTAGCTTGAATTAACATAGTAACTGGCTTTAAAAATTATATTAAATCTAACTCGTGGTTCTGAGAACAAATTTTGTCACACAGTTACAAAATTTATAAGATACCTGACACTCTGTGATAAGATGCCTGCCTTGAAATCTGGAGGTCCCGTGGATCGAATTCCAATCTGCCCTTGAATCTGTACTTAATCTTACCTTGAGTGTCACATATGGCAAAGCTTGCTTTGTGAAGTATGCTACTGAATACTCCAGGGTTCAGATTCCATGTAAAACTGTAAGTACAACTAAGACAGAGATGGAATGCATGGCAACTAGAAGCTTTGTGACCTAGTCATCAAGACCACACAAATTTAATTTACCCTTAGATATATGGTGAACCACGTACTGTGTTGACTACCATTGAAAACCAGTTTCATGGCTTTGGGGGAGTTGGGAAAAGCGGGGGGGACTGAAATGGCTTGCAGCAGTAAGGTGGAATATTTTTCCCACATTATTCAAGTTAATGTGGATGATAATCATTTCAAATTATTGTTGTAACTGCACAGGAAGAAAGATACTTGCAATAATCATTTGAATAATTAATAAATTAGCATAAAAACTTTTTTCTTTCCTTTTCATAAAATGTGTGATTTCTCCCTCATTCTTTCAATTAATGGCTCTGACCTAAATCTCAGTTCAATAGATTTGAAAAAGGTTCTCTTACATCCACCCCTGCAGTACTATGGCCTACCCACTGATCTTTTCGAAAAATTATTTTCAGTTTTGCAATGAATTGTACCTATTTTCTCTGAGGCACACATTAACTTAAGTAAACAATAATTTCTTTCCCATTTGTAAAATCATTTGGCTGGCATGCATTGTTTCCTTCCCATGTAACCAAACACTGATTAAGTCGTTTCCTAATATATTTTATTAACGTGGTATTCAATACGTAGTATTTTATTTCTATAGTCCTCTTTAATACATGAAAAATATATCAAACATAATGCCAAAACTGCTAGTGAACAAAACAAGACTTTACAACATTGGTGAGTCAAAACATTATGACCACTATTTAACAGCATGTTGGTACATCTTTGGAACACAATATAACAGTGATTCGGCATAGAGTGGATTCTATAAGTCCCTGGTAGGTTTTCAAATGTATCTGGCACCAGATATTTATGGACAAGTAGTGCAATCATTTAAATTAGGGGCCAGTGGTTTGTGGGCGCAAAGGTGGCACCTGATAGCATCCCAGATGTGTTTCAACAGGTTGAGAACAGGTGAATTTGGTGGCCAAAGCATCAATATGAGTTCACTATCATGTTTCTCAAACCACTGTAGTGTCATTCTAACCTTGTGACATGGACAGTTTTTATGCTGGAAGATGCTACTGCCATCATGCAATAAATGAAGCAAGAAGGGATATAGGTGGACTGTAATAATTTTCACATAGTACATAACTTTCATGGTGCCTTCGAGCTCTTCACAGTTCCCATGAAAGCCCACGTGAGTGGCCTCCATAATCCATAGTATAATACTAACCCCGCCAGCCTTCATCATGCCACAGTGCATGTTTCAAGCAGCCATTTCAGATACGACCATCAACGCGGTGTAGCAAGAAATGTGATTCACCCCACCAGTTAATACATTTCCACTGATCCATGGTCCAATCTCGATGATCTAATGCCCACTGCAATTACAGTTGACAATGTCAAGATGGGTACATGCAGGAACCACTTGCTGTGGATCACCATATTCAACAATGTGCACTGAATGGTGTGCTCTGAAACACTTGTGCCTGCCCCATCATTTTACTCTGCCGTCCAATCTGCCACAGATTGCCCACTATTCAGCATTACAGAGTGGGCAGGCCTCCAACGTCCATGTTCTGCGATGAGGTGTGACTGTCCATCACCCTGTCACTTGCTTGTGGTTTCACTGTCCTTCATCCACTTTCCATAGATGCTCACTACAGCAACATGCAAACAGTCTTCTAGCCTTGCTGTTTTAAATACACGTTCCCAGGTGCTAGGTCATAACAATCTGGCCTTTGTCAAAGTCACTTATGTCAGTGGATTTTCCTATCTGCCATACGAATAATCGTAGAATGAATCCTATTGTGTCCAGTTTGTTTATACACTTTTCTTACCAAATGACAGATAGCATTCAATCTCACAGTAGATGGTGGTCACAATGTTTTGGCTTATCAATCTATGTTAGCAACTATCTAAAATTTTGGAGAAATTTTATACACACCATTCTGGGGCTCACCTCTTTCCAGAGAAGTTAATATCAACAAATCTGCTTCTGTCACTACCAAAAGCCATACTCTGATCTTGTAGATCACATTCACCACCTTGATCACATATGGGACAGTCTAATGGGTGGTTCACCAATAAGAATTCCATTACACCTTCCCGAGCCTTGCGAGTCATCTCAGAATTGGTCTTGATGCGCCATCCTTTCATCACTGGCATTGCACAAGCTGCAACAGGCTGTTGAATAAACAAAGCTATGAGTGTGTTTGCAAAATTAAATAAGTGATTTTTTTTTTATTTCAAAGCAATTTTGAGAACCAATCCACAAATATCTTCTTTGTAGGATTAATGTTTCATTTTGTTTTTATTATTGATAAATATTTGTGTCCTCATTCTACTGTGCATCACTATCACTTTTTTCCAAGATTGCAATAGTAACAGTCACACATTTTTTTAAAAATGAAATAACCTTTAGAAGTTGACTATTTTAAACCAACTATTCCAGATTTTGCATCAGTATTTCCATAAAATTAGTGAGAGACATTAGGAATTAAGGGTGCATAGCTGATGAAACTCTTCTATGTAATCAGCATATTAATACTAATATCTTTCAAAATTACTAAAATTATAGGTCTACAGATGTTCAGTAACAAAAATGTAAGTTTCCGAGGTTGGACTACAGATAAAATTTAAAAACTCAGTTACTTCAATATAAAGTTTACAAAATTAATTACATTGCAAACTAAGATATGATTGTTATGGCTTAATTTTAATCTGATTAACAGCACAAGATGGTACTTATTACAATCATATGACTGCAGTAAATAACTCAAAAAACTTTTAAAATCATCATAACTTTAAAAAATGCCACTTTCTAGTAAGACTAAAACACTACTGCCATTTTTTTTTTCAGGATGAAGCAGACACATGGACAAATTTGTTTTTTTTTTTTGTTTTTTTTTTGGGGGGGGGGTTCAAATAATTTATAACTGTCACAACTTATAACTAAACAAAGTCAAATTTTCATAATAAAAAATAAGGCAAACCTTAGGAGATTTTTCTACTTCAACCAGACACATTCTACAGTTTCCAGCAACAGCAAGCCGCTCATGGTAGCAAAATCGAGGAATCTCAACACCAACTAAGGCTGCAGCCTGTAAGTAAACTGTGAATTAGAAATGTAATATAGCAAATCTGGATGTGGTACATTCCACAGAAGGTAAATAACTTCGCTAACCTAACAAGCAATATATAATGTAAATACTTTAAATCGTAAAACTGAAATTACGAGGAACATAAAATGTGTTGTTGTTATTATTATTATTAATTGTGATGGAGCCAACACTCCGGTGGCAATTTCCCTAGTCATCTAATTACCCCTATCATATGTATATTTTTAAATTTTCTTTTATAAGTAGAATGTTAAATTCCTACCCCATTTTCTATTCTGATTTACAAATTTTAATTTCCTTAAGCGTTTTTGGAAAATTATTCATCATTACACTTGGTAATCGGATCCAATCCCCGACACCCTTACCAACAAAAGAAAATTTTTCCACTCCCATATGCATGAAATATTACCCTCTCGGATAGGTGCAATTTCTTACATAATTGCATATCAATCTCTCCATCACCGATGTCAAATTAATGGCTTGTAATTTTCAACCGTATTTGTCACCCCTCCTTTATGAACCAGTACTACTATTGCACTTTTATAATCGTCTGGTAAGCAGCAACACTCCAAACTCATTTTAAATAAAATTTCAGGGTAAGGTACAATATCGTATCCCACAATCTTTAATAAATCTGTAGTAATATTATCTACACCAGCCCCTTTACATTCTTTTAGCTTTCCGAGTTCCTTCATAATTTCCTGAAAATGTATTTCAAATTTTGTACTTTCATCATTTATACTTTAAGAAGACTCTCCACTGATTCATTCCCTCCCATCACAGGATGATTTACCTAGTTGTCTCACTTAAGCAGTCAATCAATGTCTCAGCAATTTTGAAATCCTCAGTGACTTCAACTAAGTTCTTATCTACAATAGTCTGAATACCTTGCTTGAAGATCTCTCGGGCATGCGGCCAGATCAATTGATCGTGGATGAACGAATTTTCGATGGCGTAACATGCGATCATCTTCAGGTTGTGTCTGCTGGTCGGAGTGAGGAGCGCAGTCCAGGTCGCGACTGTTGGGCTGGCCCGGCCGGGTCGGAATTTATACCCTCCGACCCATCCTCTCCACTGCCGCCGTGGCACTCCGATAGCGGTGGTGGGGGTGGTATGCTGCGACGCGTCGAGTAGTGACCATCAGTATGTATGCCACCTCCGTCGCGCACTGTGCCTTGGCTCTGGTGTTTGCGGAGCCGCTTCAGTGCTGGGTTCCAATCTTGGCTTAGTTGGAACCAATTATGTTTGTTTATGAGGTTACTCCACAGCCGGATCTTAACTGCTTCCTTGTAAACACGCTCCCAAAAGTGAGAGGTGTTTCTCAGGACTTCGATGTCCTCATATTTAATAGTATGCTGTGTCTCTAAGCAATGTTCTGCAATTGTAGATTTTGATGGCTGCTGTAGCTCGGTGTGACGTTTATGTTCCCTGCACCATTCTTTGATCATGCGAATGGTCTGCCCAATGTAAGCTTTACCGCACTCACACGGTATGTGATATACGCCAGGTTTCCTAAGTCCCAGATCATCTTTAACCGATCCCAGTAGTGCTTTAATCTTGGCTGGGGGGCATTAAATGCAATTGATGGTTTGTTGGCATAAAATTCTACCAATCTTGCTCGATACATTGCTGGCATACAGAATGATGGCTGAGGCTCTTGGCTTGTCTTCCTCGTCAGTTGGTACTTGAGTGGTCATTCTGCTTGAAGGCGTGCCGAATTTGGCGGCTGTCAAAGCCATTACTCTGGAACATGTTCTTGAGGTGTGTTAGTTCAGCAGACAGACTGGTCAGAAATCACATGTGCTCTGTAAACCAGTGTATTTAGCACTCCTTCCCTCAGGTCCAAATTTCTCGCAAATCAGTTCAAGTGATTCCCTGATTGGCAAGAAATTTGGGCATGAGCTCACAAAACTGTTCAGCTTTGTTTTAACATCAACATCTTTTCTCTTCAATGGACAGTATTATGAACAGACAGATGGAGTAGCTATGGGTAGCCCACTGTCACCTGTGGTTGCCAACATGTACATGGAGCACTCTGGGGATGAAGCACTGGAATCGATACAGTTAAACCAGCGGTTTATTACAGGTACATGGATGACACGTTTGTCATTTAGCCCCACGGTAAAGAACGGCTAACTACCCTTTATGGATGTGCTGATAAAGAGAAGATTGGTTGGCACATTAGGGCACAGTGTTTACCCTAATGCTACTCACATGGACCAATATTTACTTGCTACCAGCTGCCACCACCCATCACACAGCATGTGTGATTTCTGACAAGGACAGCCTGTCTGTTGAACTAACACACCTCAAGAAGATGTTCTAGAGTAATGACTACGACAACCGCCCAATTTGGCGCACCTTCAGGCGGAAGACCACTCAAGAACCAAATGATGAGGAGGAAAAGCCAAGAGCCACAGCCGTCATCCCATACATCTGCAAAGTATCGATCAAGATTTTTATGCTGACAAAACATCAAGAGCGTTTACCGTCCCCCAGCCAAGATTAAAGCTCTACTTGGATTGGTTAAAGATGATGTGGGAGTTAGGAAACCTGGTGTATATCACATACCGTGTGAGTGCAGAAAAGAATACATCAGGCAGATTATTCGCTCATTTGAAGAACGGTGCACCGAGCTACATCAGCTGTCAAAATCAGCAATTGCGGAGCATCGTTTGAAGACACAGCATACTATTAATAAGAGGACACCGAAGTTCTGAGAAACACATCTCACTTTTGGGACTGTGTTTACAAGCCATTGAGATCCGGCTACGGAGTCACCTCATAAACAAAGATAACGAGTTCCAACTAGGCCAAGCTTGGAACCCAGCACTGAAGCAGCTCTGCAAACACCAGAGCCAAGACACGGCGCACGATGGAGGTGGCATACATACTGATGGTCACTACTCGATGCGTTGCAGCATACCACCCCCCCCTATTGGAGCACCGCGGCGGCAGTGGAGAGGATGGGTCGGAGGGTATAAATTCCGACCCGGCCGGGCCAGCCCAACAGTCGCGACCTGGACTGCGCTCCTCACTCTGACCAGTAGACGCAACCTGAAGATGATGGCATGTTACGCCATCGAAAATTCGTTCATCCATGATCAATTGATCTGGCCCCATGCCCAAGAGATCTTCAAGCATCAGTTTCGCCGGGTAAACCTACAATTACATATCAGTCTGGATACCTTCCTTTGCCCTCAGTTTTATAATATAGCCATAGAAATTTCTAGATGCATCGTTCAGTGATCCTCCTGCACCAATAATATTCTGCATAAACCCAACCTTTGTTTCTCTCTTTGCTCTTATTAATTGTTTGATTAGTTGTTTTAAGTATTCCCTATTACCTTCCTGTTTCTTAACTCTGTTGTGTGCCCATCTCAGTAGCCTCTTTAACCTTCTCACCTCCCTATTGTAGTATGTAGATTCTGTACTTCTCTTTATTTTCTGTTTTGGAATAAACATTTCCTCACCCTTTTTTTATTATCTCCTTAAACTCTTACCATTTCGCCTCCACTGTACTTGTGCCATCCTTCCAAATGCTGAACCTTTCCTTGAAATTACAAAAAGGCACAGACTTTAGAATTGAAGTCTGTGCCTTTTTGTAATTATGCCTTTTACTCCCTTCTATTTTGGCCACTGGTTTACTGAATCCCCTAATATCCATTAGGCTTTATTAGAAAAATATCCAACATGTTCGCTCCCCTTGTAGTATTTTGCTCTACCATCTTTTTGTAATCATGCCTTTTCACCCTTTTATTTTGGCCACTGATTTACTGAATCCACTAATATCCATCAATACCGCACAGTGATCACTTATTCCTTCAATTACTTGACACCCTACAAGATTTTAACTAGACTCTAATAGAAAGATATCCAACATGTTTGGTCCCCTAATATTTTGCTCTACCATTTGTGTAAAATCTCCTTCCCTTATTAAGGTATTTGCATTTCTCGATTCCCTTGTGTTGTTTATCTTATTTCCCGCCCATGTGACGCCCGGTAAATTTAAATCCCCTCCCATAATAACCAACTGTGAATGTGAATTTTAGTTTCTCTACAAAAATCTAATCTTCATAATTAATTCTTCCACTACGGTAAGGAGCCAATACGCTGATTTTTTCTTTTTTATCACCCAAAAATCTACCCCTAGTAACTCATGGTCATGATCTATGAACACTAGAAAACTATAGTAATCTTTGCTAACCAGTGTGTTATACTAGACAGTAAGTTATATTGTTGAATAAAATAAATAATTACATGGAAAAGAAAGGGAAAATACACCCAACACCAAGTTGAAGGGAGGAGGGCAGCAGCAACATAAATAAACACACAACAAAGAAATAACAATACTTCGACACTAGTCTTAATCCTGTGAGGCGAGACATATGGCAGTGGGAAAGATGTGGTCATATCCCAGCCCTCCACATGAACGAAGCACAGGCGGAAAATGCATGGTGGTGGTAGAATTGTCGGGAGGGGGGGGGAGGGGGGGGGATAAGCTTGATCAGCGATAAAAGTGAAACAAAATAAACTTTGTGTAGCATAATTCCAAAAGTTATAATTTTATTTAGATGAAAATAAAGGGAGATAGAAATATATATATATAAAATGTAAATAAATAAATAAAAATATAACTGATTTTTTTTTTTGAAAAATATATGAAACTATTGTGCTGGCCAGTGATGGGTGTATAGGGGTGAGGATGGAAGAAATTAATGGAAATTAAGGCCTGGGGGATGTCTAGTCTGCAGGATGCATTGATAAGCCAATTCCCACCTGCTTAACGTTTCTTAACAGCGAGGTCTTTAGAGACGGGAAAGAATGGGGAGGGGGGGGCAAGGAATGGGAAGGAATTAGGCCATGGTGTTTTGAAGGAAGCATCCAGGCATTTGCCTGGAGTGATTTGGGGAAACCATGGAAAATCCAAATCTGGATGCCCGGACGGGGATTCGAACCCACATCCTCCCGAATGCAAGGCCAGAACGTTAACAGTTCACTCACTGTGCTCAGTCAGGAATAAGTTACCAAGAGAATTGATGAATAATTTACCAAGAATGCTGAAACAATTTAAAGTTGAAATTTATAGAGTGCATAAGTAGTTGGGTACAAGAAAGGGGGAAAATTGGTGTATAGGGAAATTGCCAGCGGAGCGTGCACTCCATCGCAGTTAAATTACATTTAGATTGGTAGGATTTGGCCATTTGACAAGGAGAGAGTGCACACACCACTGTGAGACATGTAGTATGCTGTATATCTGTACAATTTTCCAATAAAATTCATTACCATCTAGAAATTGTTTGTAAGTTGCTGTGGCAAGGTTGCTTCATATAAAAGAAGTAGTTATTGTTATAATTCTTTCTTGATTTCCATAAAAGTCCCAAATTTTCCATCAAGCTCTTTATTACTTAACTCTACTTCACCCTTAGAACAATTAAGGAAGCTCTTCAGCAGTTTTGACACTTTTCTTCTATTTATTAGACAAGTAGACTCCCTGTACAAGTGCCAAACATTTTCAAACTGTCTTCATTATGGCTGAAATCACAGTCTCTCTTTGTCATGAGACTGACTGACCATCTACCTAGCTGATGTGGATTCACAATTTCGTATTAGTTCCACCCGCCTTCCTGACTGCTATCTCAGCCAGCTGGAGGCTTCAGCAAATAAAAATATATTCTTACTCAAAAATCATTTGTTCTGCTTTTGCTTCTGACTTTAAACCTGGTTGACATTAAGGTCATTAGAGGTTGGAAAGGACTGAGGGCAATGAACAAGAAAGAATTTGGCCATGGTCTTTTTGAAGGAACTATCCCTTCATTCACTTTGGAGTGATTTAGGGAAAACATGGAAAACTCAAATCTGGATGACTAGACGGGGATTCAAACCCATGTCCTTCTGAATGAGTTACTGCTCACCTACCATGTTTGGTCCATGAGTTCCCTTACATGCTCTACACTAACATGATGTCTGCAGTTAATTAAATAACAATGGCTCTGTTGGAAAGTCATTCCACGTCAATACAGGTGTTAAACTGGGCTGTGTGCTTGATATCACATGTTCTACCTTTACACAGATGCTGTCATGCATCAGCAAAGACTATCTTCTTCCTGGAATAAAGATTAATTACAGAACTCATAGATTTTTTTTCTTTTTTCCAACTGGGCAGACTAAAGTCAAGGACTCCAACATCTACAGTAGTAGTCGAGTTCCGGTATGCAGATAAGCCAGTTGTATCACAGATGTAGTACGTGAAAATGTAGAAAATGCCTTTGTTATTGTTTGCAGATACACAGATCTTAGACTGAAATTAAACAAAGGAAAAAGGAAACGGCTTTGGGCAATATAAATTACAAGGAAAGAGCTTTTAATTTAGATCTTAGATTGAATACTACTAAAATCAAAATTCTACACCAATCAACTGGTGATGAAAGGCAAAGAAAGAACTATATCATCATCAACAGTGTGTGCCTACAAGTAGAAAATTCTTTCCCATCTTGACAGTACTCGCTCATCAACTGAAAACATTGATTCAGAAATCCAGTACAGAATCAACCATGCTTAAGCATCGTTTCCCACATTAAGATCAAAGAGTGTTCAATAATCATGATTGCAACACTCCAACAAAGATTCTTGTGTGCAATTCTGTTGTTAACAGACCCAAAAAATTTTGCCCCCCCTTCCTTTCAATGCCTGCTCTAACTGGAAAAGAAATAAATTAAACAAGTTGAACTTCTGTTATTGCAGATTAGATGCCAAATAACTTATATAAGGTTCATACTTTGTTACTTTTAGCAGCATGCAAGCTGAAGTGGAGTGATCTGACAAACGGTTTGGAAGTGAGTCTTTAATATACTTCTGGTTAGCTTTTCTGACAAAGAGATTTGTAATTTGTTTCATAGTGTCGTTTTACAGATGTTCTACGAACTGTTCCAGAATGTCAAGAATATACCGCTTTATCACCTTTATTAATCATACCACATTTCTCAGTTTGCCAAGGTTGAAATTCTCTATTACATTTATCAGGAACTGCACCAATTTGGTAACCTTCTAAAAACTGGTACTAACCTGTTGAAATTTACATCAATCGTTTCGTCAACATGTCCTCTTCACGTTTTGCGATCATACATTGCGGAAAAGTCGATAGAAATCTAATTAAAAATGCTGAAATATGAAAGACTGAGCAACTGCTAAATGCTATAAGCACTGCAAAACATAACATAAAAATTATCGGTACAGGGATCATTTCAATCTAAACAGTTTCGTTTTGTCATAGAAATCATGGTTAGGTTGAAATATGGCCTGGACCAAGTGAAAAAAAAAAATCACAATTTTGGCTATGTGGCATCCAACACGCAAATGGCGTTTTTGTTTACAATGGAAGCAATTGATTATCTCTGGTTGCTAGTTGCTATGTAAGATGGTGGGCATCACCGTATTACAACTCAGATAAATATAGTCTGTTTGCCAATTTTGTGCAAGTTTTTACAACAGACTAGAGCTGAAAAGGCATGAAAACATTACAACAAAGGATTAAATCAACATTTTAAGAGAATGTCACTGATTTTTCAACATTGGCGGCTTCCAACGGCTGTCTGTCGCTGTCATATTTTGGAATTTTTAGTTAAATTCCTGGCAATTTTTTCACAATTTAATTGCAATGGAGCACAGGTTCCGGTGGCAATTTCCCTACACACCCATCTTCCCCCTTTCCTGCACCCACCTACCCTCTACAAATTTTATCTTTAAATTCTTTCAAAGTTTTCGGTAAATTATTCATAATTTCTCTTGGTAACTCATTCCAATCCCTGACACCCTTACCTAAAAAAGAGAATCTTCCCACACCCTTGTGCCTGAAATCGAGTGCCAGCTTGTGGTCATGGTCATCTTTTCCCTTCCACGTATGATCGTAAAACGTGAAGAGGATATGTTGATGAAACGACTGATGTAAATTTCAACAGGTTAGTACCAGTTTCTGGAAGGTTACCAAAGTGGCGCAGTTCCCCATTTATCTTACAAATTTTGTATATTTTTTCTTTTTTTACCACATTAGCCATTTTCAATAGTTGTACATATAACTCAAACAAACATTAACAAGATGCTGTGTTAACGAAATTAGTATAAAAAATGTTAGAAATATGCGTGATTGATAAAAGAAGTCAACGACCAAACAAGTGCATAAGCAAGTTTAGTGCCCCTCTCAGAAATTCACTTGAAATCTACCTCTTTTAGCAATCTGTAGTCATTCCGGCACCGGTAGTTTCGTTCACGTTGAACTTTCTTACTATGACCTTAAATTTTGTAGACGAAAAAATAAAGTACCTACTTGCATTGATTAGGTGCCTATTTAATTAATGCCGTGCCCAAACAATTTAGTCGAGTACCATCATCGGCACGCATGTCACTGGTTCGCCATCCCTGATGTAGACCAAGCTGTCATTAAAGAAGAAGCCAGCTTTCAATACAGTAGGTCATGCTGTAGACAAATCCTGAACCTCACACAGTATACAGATTTGACAGGAACAAGAACAGATCACAGGCATTGCATTTATCAACCTGGCAGCTGCTTATGGTAGTTATAAGAAGCTGATAACAAAAATATATAATACTACAAAGGACTTCCAGCTGGCACATTTCATCCAATGCCTGTCACAGAACAAGCAGTTCTTTATTTAGCTGCGGACAAAAAGGAGCCAACGCTTGTATCAGTTAAATAGCCGCCTACAAGGCAGTGTTTCTGAACCATTGATGTACACCAATGATCAACCGACCAATCTGCGCTGCATGAAAAACGGTTCAATTTGTTTGTACAAGTGTGTGTTAAGTTTGTTTCCTTAAATTGTATAAAACTGGTGTCTTAGAAACAAATAAATAAACTGATAAATCTAGCTGTTGGGTCCCATATCATATTACAATATTCTAGCAAGGGCCTGACCAAAGTTCTGTAAACCATTTCCATTACTTCCCTCATACTTACTCTCCAACAGATGCAATACTTCAAACCCTTACCTACCTCCTCCCCATTGTGCCCTGTCCAGTTTGCTTACTGTTGACTGATTTTCCCATGTATTTACATTATTTTCCTTTCACAGGCAACTCTCCTTCCACTGAATAATCAAACAAAACCTTTGTTTTCCTATCTGTATAGGTTCTAACTAATATGTTGACTCTTCGGTATAATTATAGATGGGGATACCTCTACAATCTCTTACCACCGCATGTATTAAACACGTAGATCACGTGGTATATATATACATCACACACAGCTATCAAAGAATTTTTTTTATGACATTTTTCTTCTGGTCCAGGCTGTATTTCAACCTAATCTCAACTGTCAGGAATAAAAAAAGCAAGTTAGGTTGATATGATCCTTGTACTGGCAATAAAGTTACTGTAGCGATATCGCAATCTATATAAAATTCGTGCAGTCCCGTAAGTGACGTCATATATACCACGAGTCTGTGTGTTTACTATGCAAGGTGGTACAAGATTGTAGCAGTATCCCCATCTAGAATTAAACTGACTCTCATTGGCATTTATCTTACCCAGCCAACTAGGCATCATGTATAGATCCCTTTCCATTTGCTCACAAACTTCTCTCAGTGTAATTCCCATAAACAGCATTATGCCATCAGCAAACAGCCTGACTTCTGACTCTAGATCAACATCATTTGTTAAAATAATGAACAGTAATGGTGTGGCACAACTGTGGTCAGATCCATCTCCCTTGATATTGCATTACAAAGAATACAACAGGTTTTAAATGTACAGCTTCTTAAATGATAACTTAGAAGACTGTAAGCACACGTATCACAATACTAACCTGTAATACTGTTGTTCCAGGCTCCACAAGTACTCTTTTATCATCAATAAATACTTCTAATTTTTCTGGAGCTTTTGTTGCAGTTCCCCTCACACATGAGACTACTTGTGGCTTTGGCAATGACAGCGACCGGGAAAGAGGGACTCGCAACATATTTCAAGCAACTACAAGAAAATTATTTACCTTTTTAGGACATTAAAAAAATAAAACAGCTTAACTTTTATTGCGACTAAGAAGATACGGCAGCAAAATACAAAGGCACACGAACAGTGAAAACAATATGTCACGTTATAGTCTTTAATGTATGATTGATTGTATAGAAGTTTCAATATTTATGCAATTTTCTGTTTCTAAACAGTAGTTACCTGCCACCTCTATTCCATAAAATAATCGACTACCGAAAATCAGTAAAGGTCAGCAGTGCCACTCTCGGCCACAATGTCTTTAGAATTTAATGTTGGCTATTCTGACAACATTTTTGTATCTTTGTCTTGAAAAAACTAGAGATGAACTGCAGAATCCATCATTAATTCAAATTTATTATTTATGCCTGCAAGGCTATCCATTAAGCTTGATACCGTATAAATTTTCTATTACTTGAATCTAATATTATTCAAAATTTATCTCTGTCGCAGAATTATGAATGGACTGAGATATTTTACGTCATTTAAATCATGGTTAGTTGTAAATGCCTTTTATCTTAAATTAAGCTTATTGTTTTACATCTATTTGCTGAAAAATAAATTTATTCTAACCAGAACCTCATACTTTCGAATTTGAAGTCGCCTCGTTATTAAAATTGTGAGTCAGGTAAACGTCAAAAAAATAATTTTTGCCTCCAACTGTATTTCTTATTTTAGAAAGCAAAAACAGTGAATGAATTAAAACTTGTAGTCTAGCTAATTACAGTCACTACTAGCCGGTTTTCTACAGGTTGAATCCTGAGATATTGTTAATGAACAAACTCTTCCCCCTCTTCCGCGAGAATAAACTGAGTGTGTATTAGGAGACGGTAGGATAAATTTAAATTACTTTCGGTAATTAACATGACTGTTGGCGACTTAAAAACAGAGCAGGGTGTCAAGTCTCTTGACACGTATCTAGCAGACCGCAGTTACGTCGAAGGGTAAGTGTTGTCAATGTTAAAGAGATATTTTATAACACGTGTGCACAGCCTAGCATATAGGTAGAGAGAACAGATTTCTTAGAATGTGTTCACTGCATCGCTGTATTTTGCTTGATCATTCGTATCACATGAGAATTCAAGGATTTAATAACTTTATTTTTTTATAATTTTGTAGGTATGAACCTACCCAAGCAGACGTCTGCGTTTTTGAATCCTTAGCCAAAGCACCTTCATCTAATACGCCACACGCTTTGCGTTGGTATAATCATATAAAGTCATTTGGAAGTGAGAGTAAGAAATTTCCTGGCGAGAAGAAACCACCAGCATCATTTGCAGGAATTGTGACGAATGGAAGTGCTGCACCACCCGCGAAGGATGATGATGACGATGTTGACTTGTTTGGTTCTGATGACGAAGCCGTAAGTTTTTAGTAATGTAAAAATCTGTAGCTTTTATCAGTTGGAGATTTCTCTCCCTTTCAAGCACACATTTCCTTAGTGGAATTAATTTTGAATTTCTTTAACTCTACGTTTACTTAAAAACGTGTAGACCTGTGGTATATACAGATTCGTAGGTATTAATTCGAATTTTCTTATTCTTTGGACATCCAGCTACAAGTTTGATGAACATGGATAGTCAAAACTGAGATAAATTTCCATTCTTTCGAGGTTTGTGATACTACTGAAATGAGAATTCTATGATAAACCTGGTGCCACAATTTGAGAATGGATCTTATGTCACATGACAAGACTAATCGAAAGTGAAGAATAAATTTTTCGACATCTCTCTTAGTTTTGGAGATATGCTGTCTTAAATTGCGATTATTAGCTTGGGATGCAGTCTGGATCCAAAAATAAGGGGATTTCACTATAACTGTGGAGCCGCAATTTATTGATGGATTCTTATGTAACTCGACGAGACACATTGAAAGTAAATAATATTATTTTTTTTGATATCTCGCTTAGTTCTAGATATATTGTATCCCAAAATTGACGTGGTTGGGTTGAAATGCGGTTTAATTCTAGATGGGGATACCGCTGCCTCGCGACTGTTAACGTGACGTCACGTTCACGTACAGTCATCATTTATTATTGTATTGTGCCCTCGCTACGCTCGGTCACAATAATTTAAAGCTATACAATATCAACATAAACTGATATCCCGAAGGTAGATCAGAGGCAGGCGGCCGCTGGTAAGCGGCCGCAGATGTCCGATAACATAACCGGATGTTCAATGTTTCAGGTAAAGCCCGCATTTCAATAATAAATTATCTGCTGTTAACTTCGACAATTAATAACACGTATTTTACGCAGATGACTGTACGTGACGTCACGTTAACAGTTGCGAGGCAGCGGTATCCCCATCTAGAATTAAACCTGAAATGCAATCTGGACTGCAAGAAAAATTTCATCATAGCCAAATTTGATGATAAATTCGTGTATAGCTCGATGAGACAAATTGAAAATAAAGAATATTTTTTTTAATATCTCGCTTAGTTCTCAAGATATTGTATTTTAAAAAAGATGAGATTAGGGTGAGAGATACGTTCTGCGCGCATCTTTAAATGACACTAACGGGGCCTTCCACGGAAAGTAGTCCATCACTAATATGTCTGGGATTAGTGGAGATCAAGATTCCGCCTGCTATTGGCATCATAATACTGCAGTGGTCAAACACAAGGTTCCGCTAGAAATTCTTTCCGAAGTACATTTAACTGTTTCATGCTGGTCCAGGCTGTATTACAACCGAATTATTGCTTGCAAATCCTACGTTTTGCTACCAACTGCAGCAATATTACAACGATATTATTTAATGTTGTTGTTAGGGAATCGTGATCTTCAATAGACCCATATGTCTCATATTGTGAAGTCATTAATTTTGCACCAGTAGTACAGGAATAAATTCATTAGTGTTGAGGTTTTTATGCAGCCTAGACCACACTGAAATGTAACTATCGAACTCCTTACTGCGGATACCTAATTTCTATGTCGTATCTATCGCTGTTGCTGTCGTTTACATCTTAATGCAGCCTGGACCATAGTGAAACATAACCATCTCACACTACATTGCTGACACCCAATTTCCAAATCTTATCTATCTCTGTTAATATGGTCCAGGCTGCGTTACAACCTAAACGGAAATGGTTATTGACAAAAAAAAATTTTTTATTAAATAAATATAGACATTTAATTTTGTATGAATGATTTTAATAGCAATTTCAGCCATGCGAGGAAAAATAGAAGAACGGAATGAATCAAAATAAATGGAAATGTGACTAATACTCTTTATTTTAGATTTTTTTTTTCGTCGAGTTCTATAAGATTTAATCATCAGATTCTGGCATCATGGTAACGATAGAACTACGTTTTGACTTGCTTTTAATATTGTCTGGCAGAACTTTCTCGCAGTTGAATTGCATATATAATAAGTGCTGAATTTGCAGTGGTGTGTTCTACTATTTTATTGCGGAGTTTATATCACAATTTATAAACATAAATTTAAAAGTCATATTGAGATCTTACGGGGGAAAAAATATCTGAGGTCATTCAATATCAGAATTGAAATACTGGAAAAATCAGTCCTCAATTCCAGGTTTGCGAAATCTCGAAATTCCGGTATCAATGTTCTAGTGGTTTCATACTAATATTTATCCAACTTGGAGTTAGGTCTCAACCGTATTTTTGTTAAGGTCAGATCAAACTATCCCTTCACGCCTTCTGCTGTGCCATCACCACCATGCCCCACCTAAGTTTTGCAATTCCGCATTGTTTTCAATCCCGCAGGATTTTTGGGGGATTTGCACCAATCATACGGGATTGGCGCCAATAGTTTTTTAACGTATGTATTTAAAATATAGTTATTTTAAGCATTAATAAATCAAATAAGAATCTGTTAATTAAATTAATAAATCAATTTTAATGTTTAATGTTAAGATTAAGAGTTACCTATAGTTTAATTGCCACAATATTTTTTAAAAAAATATCGTGTCTTAAGTAGGGCCTATATTTCGAAGTTTTACATTTTTGTTTTAAAATCTAACCCAATTTTTAAATAAATAAGCAAAATTGAAAAATATTCAGTCTTAGGTTATATTATGTGCCTTACAATACATCACATCAGTTTTAAAACATGGTATGCATAATGGCAAAGTTACCAGGTTTTTTTTAATAAATGTTCCATAACACCAAGAGAAAGCATTCTATTTCACAAAATTAAGTGAATATATTCTGTAAATGTTCAATGTTTCAGGTAAAGCTCGCATTTCAATAATAAATTATCTGCTGTTAACTTCGACAATTAATAACACATATTTTACGCAGATGACTGTACGTGAACGTGACGTCACGTTAACAGTCGCGAGGCAGCGGTATCCCCATCTAGAATTAAACCTGAAATGCAACCTGGACTGTAAGAAAAATTTCATCATAGCCAAATTTGATGATAAATTCGTGTATAGCTCGACGAGACAAATTGAAAATAAAGAATAATTTTTTTAATATCTCGCTTAGTTCTCAAGATATTGTATTTTAAAAAAGATGAGATTAGGGTGAGATATACGTTCTGCGCGCATCTTTAAATGACACTAACGGGGCCTTCCACGGAAAGTAGTCCATCACTAATATGTCTGGGATTAGTGGAGATCAAGATTCCTCCTGCTGTTGGCATCATAATACTGCAGTGGTCAAACACAAGGTTCCGCTAGAAATTCTTTCCGAAGTACATTTAACTGTTTCATGCTGGTCCAGGCTGTATTACAACCGAATTATTGCTTGCAAATCCTACGTTTTGCTACCAACTGCAGCAATATTACAACGATATTATTTAATGTTGTTGTTAGGGAATCGTGATCTTCAATAGACCCATATGTCTCATATTGTGAAATCATTAAATTTGCACCAGTAGTACAGGAATAAATTCATTAGTGATGAGGTTTTTATGCAGCCTAGACCACACTGAAATGTAACTATCGAACTCCTTACTGCGGATACCTAATTTCTATGTCGTATCTATCGCTGTTGCTGTCGTTTACATCTTAATGCAGCCTGGACCATAGTGAAACATAACCATCTCATATTGCTGACACCCAATTTCCAAATCTTATCTATCTCTGTTAATATGGTCCAGGCTGCGTTACAACCTAAACGGAAATGGTTATTGACAAAAAAAAATTTTTTAAAATAAATATAGACATTTAATTTTGTATGAATGATTTTAATAGCAATTTCAGCCATGCGAGGAAAAATAGAAGAACGGAATGAATCAAAATAAATGGAAATGTGACTAATACTCTTTATTTTAGATTTTTTTTTTTTCGTCGAGTTCTATAAGATTTAATCATCAGATTCTGGCATCATGGTAACGATAGAACTACCTTGCTTTTAATATTGTCTGGCAGAACTTTCTCGCAGTTGAATTGCATATATAATAAGTGCTGAATTTGCAGTGGTGTGTTCTACTATTTTATTGCGGAGTTTATATCACAATTTATAAACATAAATTTAAAAGTCATATTGAGATCTTACGGGGGAAAAAATATCTGAGGTCATTCAATATCAGAATTGAAATACTGGAAAAATCAGTCCTCAATTCCAGGTTTGCGAAATCTCGAAATTCCGGTATCAATGTTCTAGTGGTTTCATACTAATATTTATCCAACTTGGAGTTAGGTCTCAACCGTATTTTGTTAAGGTCAGATCAAACTATCCCTTCACGCCTTCTGCTGTGCCATCACCACCATGCCCCACCTAAGTTTTGCAATTCCGCATTGTTTTCAATCCCGCAGGATTTTTGGGGGATTTGCACCAATCATACGGGATTGGCGCCAATAGTTTTTTAACGTATGTATTTAAAATATAGTTATTTTAAGCATTAATAAATCAAATAAGAATCTGTTAATTAAATTAATAAATCAATTTTAATGTTTAATGTTAAGATTAAGAGTTACCTATAGTTTAATTGCCACAATATTTTTTAAAAAAATATCGTGTCTTAAGTAGGGCCTATATTTCGAAGTTTTACATTTTTGTTTTAAAATCTAACCCAATTTTTAAATAAATAAGCAAAATTGAAAAATATTCAGTCTTAGGTTATATTATGTGCCTTACAATACATCACATCAGTTTTAAAACATGGTATGCATAATGGCAAAGTTACCAGGTTTTTTTTAATAAATGTTCCATAACACCAAGAGAAAGCATTCTATTTCACAAAATTAAGTGAATATATTCTGTAAATTGTAGACTTGGCTCAGAACAAGGTCATATAACTTTTTTTCACTGCACTAGTATGAGATTTGGCCTATTTTTACAAGAATTGTTTTTGTGAGATTCCTTATTATGTCTCCTGATACCTCGATTGAACTTATAGG
The DNA here is from genome assembly GCA_031002005.1 of Vandiemenella viatica. NCBI lineage: Eukaryota > Metazoa > Arthropoda > Insecta > Orthoptera > Morabidae > Vandiemenella > Vandiemenella viatica. The sequence goes on from JARYHS010009186.1 coordinate 241,104,482, forward strand.
CCTAGTTGATTCATTGTTATTAAAAGAAACTACTCGCCAAGACATAAACTGTCAAGTATTTCAGTTTTACATTTTAAGTGGAGAAATCACTTTTTTATAGTGTAAATTATTATTATTATTTAGTTACACATAATACTTTCTCGGCATATGATTGCTATGAAGTCCTCATGAAAGTATCGCCAGATTTCATTGTAAACACACGAAATTACTCTCTTGAGGAAGATGGCAGAGGCAGCCATCGTAGTATGGTATTTTTACAACACAATTCGGCGATACAGCCGTGAAGACTTCATTATAGCTTTTTTTGCCTTTAGTCGAAATAATAACAAGGAATTGAAAGGACACATGCTATTCACTCAAAAATAATGTATTGTGGCAATTGACCAATTCATCCAAACAAACATTTGTTCGCACTAGTCAAATGACAACTGCAAGGGAACAGGTAAACAGTGCAATACATCCGATAGAGACCGAGTAGGAGTCACGCATTTTGTAGATTGCAGATCTGCTTAATTTTGTGCAGGACCACCAGACTGCAATGATGCGGGATCCCACAATATTGCAGGATCCCGCTTTGCTGGATTGCAATCCATAGCCCCACCCACCCATCTCACATCTTCGGTCAGTTGTGGAATGTCAATCTGTGAATGGAAAAAAAAAACTAGTTGTTGGATATTTAACATGGACTATTTAATAATTTTTCATGTATCAAACAGAGTTGGAGATGATTATTTCTGAGCTTTCATTATGCCAGATTTGTGAATGTATGAGAATGCTGCTCCTCACTCTTTTGAAATATTGGTTATAGTTTTATTTCCCAGTTTCTTCTCAAACGATACATCCCTTTCGTCACTAGTTTCATACAAACGGCACTGTATTAAGATTATACCTTGCTTAGAACAAAATTGTCTTAAATGAACGATATTTTACATTATTATTACTATTGAAATTTTAACATTAATCAGTTATTTTTGGACCAGCAAATATAAGAAAACAAAAAAGACAATAATACTTTAACTGTGAAGCTTTTACCGTATGATGCAGTCTGCCGGCCAACAATGTAGCACCAGAGATATCCTTGGCCACCAATGAAGCCAAGCCACAGATTAAAATACTGTGTAATTTGTTTTGCTAAACTGTCTCCTGCAAAATCAATTTCTGCCTCACTACATGCTGTAAAATATTTAGAATTTTCATATTTACTTCCCATGTTACCTCATACAGCAACCAAAATGCAGTAATTCATTCCTGCCAGCTGAGAGAGAGCTGGCACTGAATCCAAAAATAACTGTTTAATGTTAAAATTCCAATAATAGTAATGTAAAATATTGTCAATTTAGCAAGGTATAAACTTACTTTAAAAATTTGTATGTTTTTTTTAAGGCGGTTTTTATTTTATTCTAAAAATTTTATTAGCCTGGTGTCATTCATTCTAATTGGTAATTTATTTTGGGAGGGGATTGACATTTGTGAAACTATCAGATCTAGTACACAAATTCTGTGCCACCTCACAGCCAGAACAGCTAGGCAACCATCCTAAAGTTTCTAATAAAAACACCAGTCCAGTCCTGGTAACACAGTTGTTTCCAGGACTTGAATTCATGAGTCACATTCTCCAAGATTTCATTCAAACATGCTCTGAAATGAGATCCCTCTTCCCCAAAATCCTCCTCATCCATCTGAGAACATGATTCAATAGACCTGTAACTTGGCAATTACTTTTTTCGCAAAGGCTATTTCCACATCCCACAATACACTCCCATGTGTCCTTTCTTCACAATAGTCCTTGCTGTAAGATGTATGATGTATCATGCTCCCAACACTTTCATTTATATCATGACAGGTGGTAGCTTTCCTATCATAACTTTTAAAACCTTTTCCATCATATAGAAGCTAACTTGCAAACACTGCTATGCTACCAATGCAAATGAACTACCAATCAAAATGAATGATCAGACACAGTGGCCACCATAAATCCAAAACTGTTTGTACCACCTCTTGTGATAAAATTTCAAGCCCCTAGTGTTCACACAGTCAATCCTTCCCAATAGTGGCAGTTCAAACTGGGCACAGGGTAACTACCAGAACTCGACCGTAGATAATATCGAATATTCTTACCATTTTTTAGATTTTATATATATATATATATATATTTTGTCATTTTCCTAGCCTTCCTTAGTTTCCATCACTTATACAACCCAATGTCTTGCCACTACACTCCAGTGACAAATTGTTGTTAAAATTTGAAGATCCTCTTTAGTATTTTCCTTCAATATCATTATTAATTTAAATGCATATGTATTTAAATTAAATAATGTTATTAGAAATAGCTGGGATAGGCAACAGAAGTCTCTCAAAGACTTTGTAGTCTGATCAAGAAGCAGAGGCCATTATCACAGACGTGAAAGTATTACCTGGAGAAAATGTAGGTAGCGACCACTGTTTGTTAATTGCTAATCTCAGAAATGTTGGAGTAGAGAAACTAAAAATGATGAAAAAGCCTAAGATAAAAATTTGAGAACTGAAGAAACCAGAGAAACGGGCAGAATATCAAAAGAGAATATCTCATACGCAAAAGTGAAATAGGATCGGCAGAAGAAGAATGTAAAATGTTGAGAGAAGTCCTTGTAAATACTGCTGCTGATGTAGCTGATAAAACTAGTTCGAGAGTGAAAGATAAAGAAACACTCTGGTGGAATACCACTGTCAAAAGTGCTATAAAAGAAACGTGGTCAAAATACAAAGGGACCAAGAAAACGGAAGGATCAGGAAAGAAGTGAAGATATACTAAGGGAACTACACCCATCTTACAAGAAATTGAAACTAAAAGTCAAGAAAATCGTAAAAGAAGAAAAAGAAGAGAGCTGGTAAGAATTTACAAAGAAAATAGAGGAGGATAGCTGGAGCAATAAGAAACTGTTGTACAATATTGTAAAATCCAAAAGGAATACATTTGAACCCATTAAGGCCATGGAAAAAGAAAATGGACCAGATATCTTGAAAGGAGATGTAAGGAAAGAGATGAGGAAATATTTTGACCATCTATACAATTGGAACGAAACAACAAGCAAAGAAAGGAGCAGTTCAGGAACAGGAAATCAAGGTGAAAGAATAGAATCCCCTCTGATATTGTCAGAAGTTGAAAAAGCCCTGAAAAGCATGGCTAAAGGAAAATGACTGGGTTTAGATGAAGTAAATGCAGATATGATCAAAGTAGCATGAATCTATGCACTTCACTGGCTATATAGAGTAATGAACACCACCTGGAAAGAAGAAAAAGTCCTCTCTGATTGGACAAAAGGAATCATAGTGCCAATGTTTAAAAATGGTAGCCGAAGAAAATGTAACAATTACAGAGGAATAACTCTTCTATCCCCTGGCCTCAAGCTAATGGAGAAAATTATAGAAGATAAGCTGAGGAAAGTCATTGAACTGCAGCTTGGAGAAGAGCACTATGTATGTAGACCTAATAGATCTCATCTTCACTGCTAGGATGATTATGGAAAAACATTGGGAGAAGAGAAGAGATGTAATTCTGTCAAAAACAACTGTTTTGGTGAATTTTGATTTCCCAAATGCGTTTTGCCCTTGTGGTGTAGGGCATCTTCAGTGGCCGTAAAGTGTTTTTTCAAGTGTTGTTGCAATAATTATGTACAGACAACTATATATATATATATATATATATATATATATATATATATATATATAACAATGAAAAAAAAGACGCTAAGTAGCGGAAAGGAATCAAATTAGGATAGGGAAATGAGCTACCACTTACCTTTAGGTCATAGGTGGCCAACCTTTTCAGCAGCCGGGCCAAATTTTGGAATTGTAACTCTCTGCCGGGCAGCATGCGTTACTTTGGAAAAATGCTTTAACATTTTTATGAAGTAAAAAAAAAAACACTTAAAATGAAATATGGATATTTAATGAAGTATTAAATATACAATTATCTTAATGCGACTTTTGACATTGTTTGGCAGAACTAACGGCATCAATATTGATATTGCATAAAGTTCTCCAAATGAACATCAGTGATTGGTGTTGTGTTGTGACTTGATCATGAGAGTAAGCCATAAAATGGTAATAAATAAGGTAAAAACCATCGGAGTGGATAAGAAAGTCATTTGGTGGGTAGAAGAATTTTTAAAAGGTAGAAAACAGAAAGTTAGGGTAGGAATGTAGTATCAAAAGAAGTGGAAGTAAAAATGGGTGTGCCACAGGGTAGCGTATTGGGACCATTGCTATTCATTATTCTAATGAATAATTGTGTTGATTGTTTACTATCTGAAATTAGATTGTTTGCAGATGGACATAATGCTGTATAAAAGAATCAAAATGACAGAGGATTGTAAACAGTTGCAGGGTGATCTGGACAGGATATCTAATTGGGTTGGTAAACATGGAATGAAGATAAATGCAAAGAAGAGTCAGGTTATTAGATACACAAATAAAAAACAAAAGGTTAATTATGAATATAAGGTGGGGAAAGAATTGCTTGCTGAAGACTTGAAATGTAAATATCTTGGAATTACTTTTGATAACAAACTTAACTGGGCAGGACACATAGGACAGGTGGTAGGAAAATGTTTTAAAGTTCTGCACTTGTTGGAGAGAGTGATGAGGGGATGTACAAGAGAAGTCAAGGAATTGGGTTACAAAACTTTGGTCAGACCATTGCTCGAATATGGTAGTGTAGTATGGGACCCTCATTTTACGTATCAAATACAGGAGTTGGAGAGGGTGCAAAAAAGGGCTGCTAGATTTGTTTCTGGAAATTATCGCAGAATGCAATCGGTGACGGATATGATAAAGGAGCTGGAATGGGATTCATTGCAAGACAGGAGGAGGATGAGGAGGGTCATGGGAGTGTACAGGGCGTATACTGGCGACGAGGCATGGAAAGATATTGCAATAGGTATGAAAAGTAGTGCATGGAACGGAAAAGATGACCATGACCACAAGCTGGCACTCGATTTCAGGTACAAGGGTGTGGGAAGATTCTCTTTTTTAGGTAAGGGTGTCAGGGATTGGAATGAGTTACCGAGAGAAATGATGAATAATTTACCGAAAACTTTGAAGGAATTTAAAGATAAAATTTGTAGAGGGCAAATGTAGGTAGGTGCAGGATAGGGGTAAGATGGGTGTGTAGGGAAATTGCCACTGGAGCCTCTGCTCCATTGCAATTAAATTAAATCCAGCTGAAAAGCTGCTCAAGCACGTAAGTGTTTCCATATAGAGAAATCGTACGCAAAGCATGTTTGTAAAATGCATGATATCTTCTTGTCCAGATATTCTTCCAATCCAACCTGGTGGAATTTCTCCGTAAGGTGTGCGTCACACTACAATTCACAATATTCCATTTGCAAATTTACTGGCAATGAATTTATATCAACAGAGAATGGCGTTGAAAATGCAGATAAAAGAATATGATGTTTTTGGAAAACCTGAATCGGTTTTCAAACTCAAGGTTCAAGTTTGATATTAATGAACTGTACTTAATCGCCAACGCCTGTGTCACGTCTGCTTGCAATGATAGTGTGGAAAAATTAGTGAAATTTTTATTTTTCAACTGTTGGTCCCAAAGCCCAAGTTTCATTTGAAACGCGGCAACAACATCAAACATATTATTAGCCAATTGGTCTTTGCATTGCAGACGAATGTTGAGTTTATTTAAATGGCTAGTTACGTCGACTAGAAACGCAAAGTCACAAACACAAGCCATGTCTTCAAACTCTTGGATACTTTTCTAATTTCTGGCATAGAATGATTGTATCTCTTCCTTCAAATCAAACATTATTTTTTTAATTTTTGCACAGGACAACCATCTTACTTCAGTGAAAAGTGTAAGGTTATTATTAGTCAGAATGCAAATGCTTGAGGAATTCTTGGAATTGACGGTGGTTCAACGCCTTAGATCTAATGAAGTTCACTATTTTGATAACCACGCTCATAACATGACCCGTTTTTAAAGACTTGGCACAAAAATTCTCTTGATGAATAATGCAATGAAAATTTAATAATGAGGTATTACTAAGTTTGCAGGCTTCATTTCCAATCAGTTTTACTAAACCTTCATGGTTTCCAACCATTGCTGGAGCTCCATCCATCGTCAAATAGAACAATCAAAGCAAAGAGTGTACTTCCATCTATGGGTGGAAACATTAACTGCAATAACAGACGCAAGCGATCCTAGAATGTCAGGCGAACCACTAACGCGCTGAAAGTTACAAGAACATAAGCCGTGATAAGGCTCGGTTGTACACCCGCACTGTCCATCCCCGCAAGATCAATCGAGCGATGATCTTGGTTGAATATCAGCTTAACTTAGTATAGATGTCAAAGCTCACCCTCCAGCTTTGGTTAACAAACAGCTTTCACGTGCTACATCACAACTGAATCAGCCAATCAATCATCCCAGACCCGCAAAAACCAACCACAATCCAGTCTTGGTCACACAGTACTACCCAGGCCTCGAATCCATCAACAGAATCCTCCGGCAGGGCTATGATTTCTTACAAACATGCCCTGAAATGAGATCCATTCTTCCTAAAATTCTCCCTGCCCCTCCTAGAACTTCCTCCTAACCTCAGTGAACTTCTAGTCCAGAAACACAGTCTTCCTCTTCCTAACAGCCAGCCCCAAGGCTCTTTCCCATGTAATAGACTACGCTGCAAGATGTGTGACAACCATGCTTCCACCACTTTCATCAACCCGGTCACAGGGGAAAGCTTCCCTATCATAGGACATGCCACCTGTGAACCACGCATGTAATATACCAGTTAACATGCAACCACTGCCTGGCTTCATATATAGGTTTGACCACAAATGCACTCCCCATAAGAATGAATGGCCACCATCAGACGGTGTTCACACAGAACCCAAAGCACCCAGTTGCTGCCCATGCCATGACCCACGACTTGAATAATTTCAACTCTTGTTACACAGTCCGTGCTATCAGAGTTCTCCCTAATAGCAGCAGTTTCTCTTAACTCAGAAGGTGGGAACTTGCCTACCAGTACAAACTTGGCACAAGGCAACCATCTGGTCTCAACTTAAGATAATACCTGGTCATTATTATTAGTAGTACATATGTTTAACCTTTTTTTATTCCTCGCCTTTCCATCACCTACATTGAACCACCACTAACCTGAGGCGATGTTTACTTCATAAATATTATTATTATTATTTTTTGTGTAATTTTTTTTTCAATATATATTTATTCTAATTATATTTTGATCTTCCCACCAACCAGAAATTAGTTTGGATATTTATTTTTGCTTGTGTATTAGCTCTGATTCACTGCCCCTCTACTTTTCGGATGTTTGAATTTACCCCCACCATTTTCTCGACTGGCGGTCTTTCTGTGAGGAAATCTCCGTCTGCACCCACCTCTCATAATGTTCTCTCGTTGACGAAGGGTTTTTTTCCCGAAAATTACTTTATTATTTGCGTTTGTGTCTTTTCTGTGTGTTGGCGCCCCACATCCATCATCTAAAGGTAAGTGGTGGCTCATTTCCCTATCCTAATTTGATTCCTATATATATTATATACACACAGTACTGGCAGATATAGTGGTAATACTCACATGCTGGTCTGGAACAGCACTTCACACACTTTCACAGCATTGTTCATTGCAGTTCCAGCTGAACATATTTAACTAGTTGCTTGCATGCTGCACTTGTTATTGTATTGAATTTTTTCTGTTGATTTTACACACAACTTGTTTTGTTTTTCCAGATCTTTACAGTTGTGCCAACTTAGTTTCTGATGCTATTTTATCTGTGTTGTACATTCTATTAAATTATCTCTCTGTTTCTGTGTTTAAGTTACTGTTTGTGATTATTGTGTGTGTGACCGTATTCATTTTCTTATTTTTAGTGTTTTGTATAGTGTTTTATTGGTTAAATTCATGAATTCATTTATTTTTTATGGCCTATTACCAGATTAATAATGAAGAGATGTCATCTTTATTTTCTTAGAGATTGAATAGGCCTGTGACAGCATACCTAGAGATAAACTTTGAGAATGTCTGTCCAAACGAAAGGCACCAACAAACTTGATCAAAGTTAGAATGCTAAATGAGAATTGCCACAGCTGAATTCAAATTGGAGACTCCTATTGAGACTGGTTTATGACTACCAGAGGTATTCAGTAAGGTAGCACATTGTCACTGTTGTTCACCATTGTAATGGATGAAATTATGAAGTGTAAAACAGCAACTCAACCCTGACTACTTCAAATCATTTGCATTTGCAGATGATGTTGAGATTTGGGGATATTCGGAAGAAGTACAACAGAAACTGAACATCTGGAATAAGCATTTTAAGGAATTTTGTCTAAAAATAAGCCATACAAAAACAATGGTAATGGTTGTCAGCAGACAGAATACGAAGTCTGAGTTTTATCTGGAGGGTGAAAAATTGAATCAGGTGGATAATTTTCAATACCTTGGCAGTAAAGTGACCTTTGACAGTCGATCCCAAAACGAAATTACCAATAGGGTACAAAAAGGAGCTCAGTTTTATCAAGTTAGGCACCTTCTGTAGGACAATCATATTCCAATTACAGCCAAAATGTCACTGTATATTTCATAAAACGTATAGCCTGGAAGTATGTACCACTACCAGCAGAGATGAAAACAGACTCCAGGCGACCGAGATGAGGTTCGTAAGATGAATGGTACAGAAGATCAGAAGGGACAAGGAAGTGATCCCAGTCAATGAAACCCTTCAAGAAAAAATTGCCAAAGCACGATTGTGATGGCTCGGACATAACAAACGTATGGACCCAACAGAAAGAGCAAGGATATGGCTGGAAAAAGAACTGAAGGGAATAATACCAAGAGACCGTCCCAGAAGAAGATGGATTGATCTTGTGAAACAGGACCTACAGGAGAAAGGTGCATCAAGGTCTGGAATCCAAGAAGAGGAAACATACTTGGACAAGCAAAGGTGGCGAGCGCTCTTACACCGCATCCAGGAAACTGGAGACGGAAGAAGATTATGATATATATATATATATATAAAATCTCCTGTTCAATGTAAAATTTTGTTTTTCCAGTGTTTGGCTATATTCTCTTTAATTCTGAATCCTACTACCAATCCTTTGTTGTCCATTATTTTAATCCATCACCATCCTCTCTCTGAAACGTCACAAATCGAAGCAGGTTTTGTTGAAGGGTGTGCATATGAAGTTTTCAGTGTTTTGTGTATGTATATTTTAATTTGTGTCAGCATTATTCTGCTTACAACTGTCAACCATGTTGAGCAGTGGTTGCTTTTTTGGCTATAGGTGATGGTACCAACAGCAAACATTAAATTTAACTCTCCAGAACAAATGCAAATTTACAAAATTTTAAGAGATTTATTTATAATTGTAATAAGCATCAACTTTTAATTAAAGTATAAGAAGTTGTACATACTGCAGACCAGATAATAACTAATATTGTGCATAAAGCTTAATTCGATGTAAATGAACATATATACACCCTGTTTAAGTTTCATCACTAAGCTGGATGTAAGTGAAAAAGATTTTGAATTTATAAAATGGTTGAACTATGTAATGGCTGAGCTAAAAAGAATACAAAATCTCTTGAGAATTTCTTTCAAATATCTTGAAGTGTATTTGTGTGGAAATAAGTGTTGCGTGTAAAAGGATTATAAAGACACTGTGGAGTATTTATGGATATAGTACTGAAATGTTTCAGAAAATGCAGTTCGTTTTTTAGTTGATTTCATTGGGTGATTTCATTTAATCTCCTGGTCGAATGAGATACTTTGTTAGAAATTGTATAAGACTGAACATAGATTTTTACCATTGGTAATTTTATTGAGAGGGAATAGGTACGAGCCAATGAACACTATTGGAATTTTTGTGGTATTTCAGAAATTCACACTTCGTTCAGTGTAGTATACTCTGTTGCTTTTGGTTAAATACAAATTTATATAGGTGCTAAAAATAAGAAAACTGGGATTGTTCATGGAATTTTTACATCCTCCATATGTTTTATTCACAAAAACAGATCTACATATTTCAGCACTTCATTTCCCGTGTAAGCTCGACAAGAAATCTCCATGTATCAGTAACTGCATATTAATTTTAAGTTGACTTCAGATTAGTATATTTTAATTTGTTATACATTTCTTTATTATTAAGGCAGTGCCTCGTCATTTAATAACAAGAAACACTGGGGACCTCGTAGGGGAGAGTTCTAATTCGTACACCTGTTGGAGAGAGTATGTAGGGGATGTACCAGGAGAACTGGACTGGGTTGGTGCTTTTGGTATTGTAGAATGAGGTTGATCTAGATGAAATAACTCATCATTGTTGTGGCACACTATCTACACTGTCATGCCAATAATTATCAAGTTATTCACCCTTCGAAAAATTTGTAGATTCAATAGAATACCACAATGTTTCCATTGCATTTTCTTAGGTTGGCCTCAATGTTTCACAGTGGGAATTAGAATATCATAGAATTAAATTTGTGTTTTTGATTTCTTCTCTAGCTTGATAAATTTTTATAATGTAGGCCTATGAGATTTGTAAAAAATATTGTTAAAATATCAGTGTAAAATCAAATAAAAAGACACTTTGTTTCAGGATGCTGAGGCAGAAAAGATAAGAGAAGAAAGGTTAAAGGCCTATGCTGAAAAGAAGGCTAAGAAGCCTGCTCTCATAGCCAAATCTAGTATTGTCCTTGATGTGAAGCCATGGGATGACGAGACTGACATGAAAGAAATGGAGGTCAAGGTCAGAAGTATTGTCATGGATGGTCTTGTCTGGGGAGCATGTAAGTATGAATCTTTGCAGTAATTTATGTATTTTCTGTTTCTCTTGAAATGAAATAGCTGATTGAAATTTTTTTAATCATTACTTGTGAGAAAAATAGTGCTTGACATGAACCTACTTAAATTTATTAATTCAAATTTAAAAATATTTTTGGCATGTTTTGATTTTTATAATAGTTTTAATATATGTATAAATAACTGAAACAGATTTATTCATTATTTATCATCTTTATTTGCAGCTAAGCTGGTACCTGTTGGCTATGGGATCAACAAGTTACAAATTATGTGTGTTGTTGAAGATGAGAAGGTATCTGTTGATCTACTAGTGGAGGAGATTCAGAACTTTGAAGATTATGTTCAGTCTGTTGATATTGCTGCTTTTAATAAGATTTAATTCCTACCTTTAATGAACATTATTTTTGTGTAAAATATATCAATTTAAACTGAAATTTTGTAATTTTCACTCATCTATCCTATTGTACCACCCAGTTGATTAGGGAAAATGTGAAAAAAGGAATTTAATGGAAAGTAAAATCAAATACTTATCAAAGATGAAAGTGCAGGTCAGTGATAAAATATTTTGGTGGTGAACCTTGTCTTGTGAGTAGATGAACCACATTAAAAGGAGATGCGACCCCCTCGGACATCTGCCCTGTGTGTTGATTTTACTTTCCCTATTGAAAAATGGGGTGGTGTGTAACCCTGAAGTTCTGAAAGGAAAGATGAAGTTGAAGGGAGGGAGCAGCAGTGACAAAATACATTCCACAAGTGCACAAAAAAAAGAAAACCAATGTTTCAAATTATGACCTTGTGAAGTTCGGTCACATGTCTCTTTCAAAAGTAAGGGCATTGATCAAAATAATTTGTTCCCCCAATGTTTCCATCTATTTTGTTTCCTATCTATATCAATATTGCCCCATGGAATTCCTGCTCCATCATTGCTGTGGGAAGGTTTAGTTTGGATTATATATTAAATGTGAATGTACATAATTATTTCATTTCTGGGGAAAATTTCCAATTATTTTTATCCATATTCTCATTATCAATCCCTTAATTTATATATTCAACTTCAGATTGTAAATAAATAGCTAAAGGTGTAGTGTGTAATATTGCAACATTTAATCTACGTTGCAGACCTGACATCTCTCTTCCAGCTGCTTTTTTGGTTGCATTGTAACAATGCCTAATTTCTGATAATCAAGTACTACCTGCATAATGTCAAAACATTCATGTTTTGTGACACTACTTGTTTTGTTGTCATTTGTTGCTGAAATATATACAGGTGATGGAAAATGCATTATTGTTCTGTGTGTTAGTTCAAAATGTCTGCAAAGATAAGGATGTGTCGGTGTTCTTGAAATTAAAAGGTTTCAAATGTGAGATTAGTACATTCATGCAAATCTTGCTACAGCAACCTATATTCTTGACCGTTTTGAAAAAATGATAACAATGCACTAAAAATCTGATGCAATCTCTTTACTGAGCGTGGTGGGGGAGTGGTAATGCACTGGTCTCACATTAGGGAGGACAGGGGTTCGAATCCCCATCCGGGCATCCAGATTTGGGTTTTCCATGGTTTCCCCAAATCACTCCAGGTGAATGTCAGGATGCTTCCTTCATTAGGCCATGACTGAATTCCTTCCTGTTCCTAGTCTCCATCTCTAATGACCTCGATGAGGTGTACAGCCATAAGCAAAAAAAGGGGGGGGGCAATCTCTTTCTTTAACAGCATTAACTAGCCCACTTTATATACATCCTGCAAATAGTTTTCTCCATTTTTTATTTATAATTTCAGTTGCACTAGCAGATTTCCCTTCACCCACCCTATAGTAACAACTGAATTATCAGCCAGCTCTTATAGCCCGAGTTCACCCATTGCCTTGAGATACAACAGAAGGATGAGCCAATGTTATATATTAAACTTAATTTTGATGAATTATCACACGTAAGAAAAATTAGAGTGGTTGTGGCAGAAATAATGTTTTCTTTGATGAAAATATCCCTACCTTTAAATATTTGTCTTCATAAATTGTTTAATGAGAAGCAGGAAATGAAAGCTGATTTATAAAAAATATTGCCAGTTGCTTCATAACAATAGTGAGCAGCAGAAAACTTGGCCAAATACATTTGAAAAGTCCTCATTTGACCAAGACATTAAATTGCATGATGACGAGTGTTGTAAATTGGTCCATGCAGGATGCCGGTTGTTCAAACTGCTTTTGTGGAATTATGTGAACAACTAGTCTTTTATGGTTTGCTTGAGTATTCACTATAAAATTCATCAACAGGTCACATGTTGCATTGAATTACTCTCTTTCCAGATCTGGACAGCAGAAGATATTTGGTCAACTGTAACTATCATTTTAGTCGCAAAGTTAATGTGGCCCCTTTTTTGTATCACATTTAAAAAATAAAAAATAAACTGAGGCTGTTCAACAAGTCCAATTGAGTATAAGACAGATTCAATCTTTAGTCCTAACCATGCCTGGCCACAATTCTGTGAATAGACATTTGGCTACAGGGAAGATTATTACACAAAATGTGACCTAGTTTTACTATTGCATGGCATTAAATGCTACAATGAAAGCAGCTGGTTCTTTGTAACCAACTTTAGTTTCTAAACTGAGTTGTTCCACTATGAAAACTGTGCATCATCATCATTATTATATATATATTGCATTACTGTTATTATTATCTGAAATTTTATCAAGAAACTGGAATAGGCAGCATAAAATTTCTCTCATAATTAGTAAACTGCTGTTAGAACTAGATTCAGTCCATTTGACAAGTAGATTATTTTTGCTTGCAGTTCTATAAAGCTCTATTTTGCTGTGGATTTAATATGGAAGTGTCTTAAGGAATATTTATATCTTCAGATAAGCATACAGCTATTGCTTTTAATCTACCATAACTGTGCAGTAGGGGGGTCCTTATTTTTCAATCCCATTATTTTTTAGGTATAATAATCATTAGTTTTTTTCCTAATTGTCCGAAAACTTACACCAGAAAAAAGTGGCTCATTTGCATATTTCTAACTGTTGCTCAAGAGGGCATGAAGGTTATTACTTATCCAGTAATTGAATGAAAAAATTAAATACTATATTATCTTCTGTACATAAATAGACAAAATCATGCTGAATTTACAGCAAATCAAAGTTCTTAAATAAATTTACAGCTTTTAAGGACACTAATTTTTTTATATACAGTCGAAGCTTTGTACTGCGACACTTGAATAAAAGGTGCTTATGATGTTCTGTTAGAACAAAAGTATTCCTTTTGCAGACACTGTATACGAATTAGTTTTTAAAATTTACTTTGAAGTTTGAATTGCTACATCATTTGGACCTATACAGACATTTCTGAGTATGCTGCTGGAGTTGACAATTTATTGTGAACAATATTGGAAAGGTTTTACAAATTAAACTTAATTTTACCAAAACACAAATTGTAAGACAACGGGTAAGAGATGGCTATAAAAATGTTCCGCAATTAGTTTCAGGGGCTATGAAACGGAAACAATTGAATTTTGATTATCTGGTGCTTATCACCATATCAGATGGGTGGCAAAAGTTACATTTACTGAGACAGCTCAGGTGCCATACCTGAGCTATCTCAGTATCTGTCGGTCAGCCGACCATTGCAGCTGTTTTCACACCTGAGGAAGATGATTGAGCTAATCGTCGAAATATCATGTTTTCAAAACACAATGCAGCGTTTCACCTGTGAAGACTTGATTGCAGTTATACACTGGGAAAGTTTATGTTCTTACATCAGTGCTTAATGATTGTGCAGCTACATAAATTTTGGTGATCGGTATCAAAATGCATTTTGTTTATGAGTGAAGTGTACTTTATGTTAAATGGAATATTTAATATTCAAAATGTCAAAACTAAAAACTTTGGAAGAGTTCCATACCTAGGCATATTTTGAAGAATTCATGATAAACTGGTTTATTATGCTAAGTATTATTGCTTTCAGCCCAATTAAATGCATATATTTGTTTAAATTTACTATGTGAATTTATTTTAAATTAAAGCAGATTTTATTGCCTGTCTGTTGTAAAATGTACTATTAATGTATTTCAGCTAATTATCTATCATTTTGAGAGAATGCTTTGCAGGCCCTCTGTGCGAGCTCCAGAAGCAGGAAAACCTTAATCATCGAAGTGGTTTCAGCTGATGCCTGGAAATTGATTTGGAAGTAAAAGATAAAGCTGTGTTTGACAAGTTTTTTCATTGTTTAGTTTTCTATTATGCAGATCTGTTGGTATAAGTAACAGACTGGAATCAATGGTCTTTTTTTAACAAGTTTTTAATGTTTGTATGCTATTTTATTACCAAACAAAATACTCTGCACAAGAAAACTGGGTATACATATAAAATTGTGTTTTAAATATCACTTAGTTAAAATGAATTATTTGGTAGATTTTAAGTTGTTACATTTAATAGGGCTGGACAAGTCATTTTTGTAGGTGGGAATAACTGTCGTGAACAAATTCATTGTGAACTTTTCAACCATTGAGTTGCTGTACACTCTCAATACATCTTCTAAAAACTCTGTAGTATCCAGAATGCTCAATGGGAAGACTGCATTGATGACCACCCATATAATGGATGCGAGCATAGTCATCACAGTCTAATCTTCCATCCCTGTTACAATCCTGCAACAAGAAATTAGTCTCATTACAATTCTATTTTAAAAGAATAAACTGAGCATGATAAGTAAGTGGTAATTCTCTGGCCATGCATTTAGGAGGATGTGGGTTCAAACAATGTCTGGGCATCCAGATTTCAGTTTTCCATAGTGTCCTGAAATTACTTCACGTGAATGCTGGCATGGTTATTTCAAATGGCCCTGGCCAAATTCCTTTCTGTTCCCTGCCCCCCAGTCCCTTCCTGCCTTCGACAAAAATACGCCAAAATAAATAGAAAAATTTAGCCCACAAATGAAGTTTTAGAGGAGTAAGATTGATGCAATGGGATTGGACAAGTTGCAGAATTATCACATGAGGAAGGCAGTTAAAGAGGAACCTGTTCAGAATAGAATTGAATGGTCAGGATTCCAGTGGTTTGGGCACATGAAAGGATGCCAAAGAGAATGTATAATTTGAAATTAGAAGGGAAGGAGCCTCAAGGAAAACCACAGGATAAGTGGATTAAAGGAACAGTAAAGTGTGTGTGTGCAAGACAGAGGAAATAACTGGAATGCAGTGGAAGAGGTTTTTCTTCTTTAGGCTGTAAACCTCATTAATATTGAGGTCATTAGGGGCAGGAAAGGAGGGGGGGGACTAGGAACGAGAAGGAATTTGAATACGGCCTTTTGAAGGAACAATCCTGGTATTCAGTGGCGGCTGTACGTTAAGTGCGCTCGTGCGCTGAACCACCAATCCAAAAGATTTAAAAATGACAAAATATTAAGTACCTACTTCATCTTTATTTTTATATTACCATTTTAATATTTATTTTTAAACATACAAAAACAAAAACGTATAAAAAATTAAATCTCCAATTATGGTGAAACAGTTTGAGCGCTTTACTAAACTATTAAGACTTATTTTCCTGTAAAGACAAATTCTCGTGCGCTTCGGCGAGTGCACGAGGACTGCTAATACAACTTGTAGGTGTACGAGTTAATACGCCTGACGCGTGAAACAAAAGATAGTTCATAGAAACGTATGGAGTAATGAGTCAGTTGTCGAGCGCCGCACGAGCAAACCGAGGATTGCCGAGAGCACCCGATGTTTGACGAATTGGCTGGCTGGGCGCGCGAGGCGACGGCAGCCATGATTGACATCTCGTTATTAGACTATCAGTATAGTTTCACTGTATGTGTGACGCGCTAATAATTGTTTATTTATATTACCGTAAATAATTGTTTTTAGTTTTTGTTTCGATTTTTTTCGAGAACTTTTATTCTATACTGTGTATGGTGTTAGTGAAAATGAGCATAAACATTAATTATATTAAAGAAAATAACAGAACTTTTCAAAATAAAGTGAACATAAAATTGGCCGGACCGCCACGGCCCTTTTTAAATTTAAAACAAGAGTGCAAATCGAAAAATAAAGCATTTACACGAAGTTTTAAAAGTGAAATGTATGATAGAAAGAAATGGTTATGTGGATGTGAGCGTCTTAATGCATTCTTTTGTTTTCCTTGCATTATTTTTGGCGGAGAATCGATTTGGACAGAAACAGGAATCAAGGATTTGACGCATTTGAGTGAAAAAATAAAAAAACATGATTCTTCGCAAGTACACCTGCAAAATGTAATGAGTTTGTCTGTGTTAGGCACGGTCGACATTCGTAATCAGCTAGATTCTGTGTATAGAAGCAATATCCAAAAGTATAATGAACAAGTTGATAAAAACAGGTATATTTTATCACGTCTTATCGATTGTGTCAAGTTTTGTGGTGCACCACCAGTTTGATAACCCACCAGCCGCCACTGCTGGTATTCCTTTGAAGTGATTTGGGGAAACAATGGAAAACCCAAATCTGCATGTCCAAATGTGGATTTGCACCCCGTGTCTTGCTTGCAAGGCCAGAACATTAGGGGGTGTCCATAAATTATGCGAGATGAAATTGGGGGGGAGGGAGGTTCGGTGAAATCTCACCAAGGGGGAGGGGGAGGGTCAACGGAATCTCACGTGAGGTTTTGGAAAGTTTTGTTGGACTGTAGAGCTAAAAAAAAAAAGTCCATAAAACACGCGAAAGTTGATTTTAGGGGGGTATTTCTGTTGAAAAGTGGATCTCACGAAGTCTCACCAGAGGGGGGAGGGGGTCCGGAAATCCAGAAAAACACCTCACGTAATTTATGGATGCCCCCTAACTGGTGTTAGGATATGAGATGCTTGAGGGGATTGTGTTCCTGGCCAGAAGCTGGAAATTGTCACTAGTGAAAATTTTCGCTTTTATTCACACACATTTGTAATGTATCATCAGTCTTTTTTGTGATTCCTATTTCTTTGCAATATATTATTACCAGTCTGTAGCCAAATTTTTACTTGAGATTGCAGTTATTTTTTTCTTCCACTGTTGTTAGAGGACTGTTGTAGATACAATTTGTAGGTTTTTTGGGTATAAATTTAAAGAAACTTTGCCATTACAATTTTGTAAGCTTTAATGAGTATTGAAACTATACCGATTTTAGTTCGGCATTGATAAAATTATCTTCAAAAACCTTCATACAGTTATTACCCCTCAGCCCTTGTTTTTACACAGTTACTGGGATAAATCATCTGCAAAGTATTTGGTTAATGTCA
Organism: Vandiemenella viatica; assembly: GCA_031002005.1. NCBI lineage: Eukaryota > Metazoa > Arthropoda > Insecta > Orthoptera > Morabidae > Vandiemenella > Vandiemenella viatica. The sequence goes on from JARYHS010009186.1 coordinate 241,122,538, forward strand.
TGTGCTTGTGTTACATATGAAAAATTGCTGTTAGTAATTAGATGATAAAGAGAGATCATTTAGTAGTGTGTTTACATATCTGTTTAATAAAGAGAAAAGTTCTCTAGTATAAACAGAAGTAAAACCATCCTCACTTTACACACCTAAAGCAGTATATAACTTTTGTTTTTAAGTGGTAGCTGTTGATGTATTACATCATCATATATAAGCTCAGTCTGCTCATGTTACATTGTCTCTCGCTGTATTCTTTAACAACAAAATCACTGTCCAGACAATACTAAAAAAGAAAGAAAGAAGTAACAGTTGTCTGTTTTAGATGGATGATTATAATTTCTATTTTATAAATATTTTCTTACTATTACTTTTATTTCTATTAATAATTATTAGGAAATAAAGACTGAATAGAAAGTGAAAGATATAATGTACGCTAATATTTAAAATAAAGCCTATTCGTTTTTTTTTGTTTTTTTTTAATCTTTATGCTCCTTTTGTAGTTAGATATTATTTTACCTGAGCATATCTGCTTAGATACCCGCGAACTGCAGTAGCTGCACAGTAGGGGTCAGTCACACAGCGATAATATGCTGAAAATAAAGTTAGTAATTAATTATTTCATAATAGTGTATAGTATACTAACCTGTCAAATCAGGATGAAAGTGTACAGGTGACAAACACAAGTCACAAAGTTGTGAAGTGAAAAATGGTTGTCAGTTAGACTCTGAAATATTTACTAAAACGATAATTGTCACTTAGTGAGATTTAACCGAGTTTGGACACAGAATGATATTTGTAGCTTGATGTATGGAGCAAAGTATTTTGAATGTGGTTGCAGAATTTATTTTTCACACTCAGTGTCAAAAGTATACCACAAGTAACTCATCGATGGCACTATAGCCAGACGTGTGCCAAGTGATGAGATCTGTGATGAATGAACAGATTCATCCCTGCCAGCAAATAAATGTTGCTGTGTAACCCAGCTATCATAGTGCACGAGGAACACACTGAAATCATTTGGTGTCCATGCAGTGACATTCTGGCATTGATTGAATAGGCAGTGACTCACCTAAACCCTCATCCACAAGCATTATACTATAATTGACTGGAAGAAGTCAGCATAGTTCATTGTTTCATGTTTCCAATTGGCACAATCTAATGATTATACTGCAATGTGATGCAAACTCCATTTGGCCTTTGATTCAACTTGTAGGTTAAAAAAGAAAAAAAACTGGGATTAGATTGATAGAGCCATTCATGCATGAAGTCCAACAACCACCACAAACATGCTGTTGTGGCTGGTTATGAAGGCACATGGCTAAACATCCCTTGTGTAGACACCTGCCAACTAGTGCATGCCACGCTGAGTTGCTGCATTTAATTGAAATTAATGGCCCTACATGTTAGTTTCATCAGCTTATCATCTCTTACTACAGTCTTTCATTTTAAAAAAGAGGAGGAAATAAGTCTGTTAAGAAGGAAGTTTTTAATGTGTCTATTGTAGGCTGCACTGTTCTTTCACTCCCTTTAGGAAATTTAAATCGATTGTACCAGTACTAATTTTTAAATTTTTTCATATATAGATAAAGGTTACAAGTTTTTTTAGCTCGTTGCCATTTCCTGCAGGATTCACAGAGGTAGAGCTCTGCGTTCTCCTTTCAGTCATTTGCCCAAAAGCATATGACAGGGTCAGTGACATTGGGCCTGGGGAGCCACTCCAGGCATACAGCTTTGAAGAAAAATCCTCAGCTTTGTGTGGGACTGAACTCCCAATCATCTGGACTGCAGTCAGACACACTACCGCCTGAATTATGCAGTCACCCTTTCATATATAGTAATATTAAAAAAATAAAGCCGATTTGTAAAATGTAACTTCTGAGAATTCACTAGGTTCCTGGGGTTGAGGACTTTTTTTTTTTAATATCATCAGTTAGTTACTTAACCACACATTTTTTAGTAAGTTGTTATGTACTTTAAGTATCAGCCTAATTGAATTTTTATCTCTATTTTTATTCTCATCTAGAGCCCTTAGTTGCACACATATTTCTCTAAGTAACTACGTTGGGACATTAAACGGTTGTAAAACATAATATCTGGCAAGAAAATGTGAATTATAATCAAAAATAATTTTCTATTGTGGCAATAATATGACTTTTTCTCAAATTTAATTATATAATGATTTACAGTTTTCAGGAAATTTAATATTTGTTTTATGTATTCAGTCCATTCTGATGTTGATTTTTGTTGGACTACGGTTAGACCAAGTATAAACTTTATTCGAAAGGTTCGGATCACCTTGAATAACAACCGTCTTATTTAAATGCAAATTTCATGTTCATGTATGATAAATTCATCCTGAGGATATTGTGAAGGAACTAAGAAAGCTGAAAAAACATAAAAGGGATATTACTACAGATTTTTAAAAGATAGCAGGATGTGACATTGTACCTTATCTTGAAATATTATTTATATTGAGTCTGATACTTGCAAAGGACTGGAAAAGTTACTTAAAGGAGGGGTGAGAAATAGAGTCCATAAATGTAAGGACAATCAGATTGAAATCAGTGGCAGGTAAATTAATGGAGAGATTGATATGTAACCACATCAGAAATATATGTGAGGAGCGTAAGTGGTTTTCAAGTTGGCAACATGGTTTTAGGCAGGATATTCATATGTATCTCAGTTGGTGGAATATATGCAAGATATCTTTCAAAGGTTTTTGACAGAGTGAGCCATAAAATGATAGTAAATAAGGTAAAAACCATTGGAGTGGATGAGAAAGTGATTTGCTGGGTAGAACAATTTTTAAAAGGTAGAAAAACAAAAAAGTTAGGGTAGGGAATGCAGTATCCAAAGAAGTGGAAGTAAAAATGGGAGTGCCACAGGGTAGCATATTGGGACCATTGCTATTCATTATTCTGATGAATAATTGTGTTGATAGGTTACTATCAGAAATTGGATTGTTTGCAGATGACATAATGCTATATAAAAGGATCAAAACGGTAGAGGACTGTAAACAGCTGCAGTGTGATCTAGACAGGATATCTAGTTGGGTTGGTAAATACAGGATGAGGATAAATGCTAAGCTGAGTCAGCTTATTAGATGCACAGATAAAAATCTGAAGGTTGGTTTTGACTACAAGGTGGGACAAGAATTGCTTGTTTAAGACTTGAAATTTAAATACCTTGGCATTACATTTGGTAACAAGTTTAACTGGGCAGGACACATTGGACAGGTAGTAGGAAAAAGGTTTCAAAATTCTGCACTTGGAGATTCAAAATTCTGCACTTGGAGAGAGTGATGAGGGGATGTACAAGAGAAATAGAGGAATTGGGTTACAAATGGTCAGACCATTGCTTGAATATGGTGGTGTAGTATTGGACCCACATTTTGAGTATCAAATGCAGGAGTTGGGGAGGATGGAAAATAGGGCTGCTAGATTTGTTTCTGGAAATTACCGCAGAATGCAATCAGTAATAGACATGATAAAAGAGCTGGAATTGGATTCACTGGAAGACTTGAGTGGGGTGAAGAGGGTTATAGGAGTGTACGAGGCGTATATTGGTGATGAGACATGGGAAGATATTGGTGTAAGAATTAAAAGTAATGCATGGAAGGGAAAAGATGGCCATGACCAGTGGCGTAGCTAGGTCAACAAGGGCCCCGGTGCAAATAATTTATTTTGGGCTCTCAGGCCAGATCGGCGACATTTTCTTTGTTTTCTGTAGCTGGTAGGGGTCCCCTGAGCTGAGGCTGGGGGCCCCTGAGTTGTTCCTGGGAGCTCCCTGTGTCTCAGGAGCTCCCTTATATGACGGTAGAGCTCCCTTAGACGACGGTAGAGCTAAAAAAAAAAAGTCGCCCTCTGAACTGTGCTGGTGGGCCCCGGTGCACCGCCTAACCCTGGCCATGACCACAAGCCGCCACTCGATTTCAGGCACAAGGGTGTAAGAAGATTGGTTTTTTTTTTAATAAGAGGGTCAGGGATTGGAATAAGTTATCAAGAGAAATGATGAATAATTTAAAGTTGCATTTGTAGAGGGCAAATGTAGGTGAGTGCAGGAAAGGGGGAACATGGGCAGGGCCGGCGCTAGGATTCTCGGGCCCCGGGTAAGCGATGTTAGGCTCCCTTCCCCCCCCCCCCCCTTACCCCGGAAATAGTTTTACTTTACACTTTGTTTTATATACACAGTCCAGTCACATTAATGTGACCACCACCTTCTTTCGACGTCAACGTGAGATAACCAATCACAGAAGGCAGGTGGCAGCACAATACAGTGGAGTGTATATAAAGGATGTCCTAGGGCATCGGAAAGCATTTCAATCGTTGGCGTAATGCAGAAACGTAGCGATTTATCCGACGTCCAAAAGGACATGATTATTGGCTTTAGGACCAAGGGTGGAATCATTTCGGAAACGGCTAATTTTGTGAACTGTTCACGTGTCGCCGTGGTAAAAGTATACCGTGCATGGCAAAATGGCACTATTCAAAATCAGCGGCGTGGAATATGTTGTGCACCACGGGCGATAGATGACAGAGCCGAACGAAGGCTACGGAGATGCGTTCCGGTAAATAGACCTTCAACTGTTGAGCAACTGACCGCCCAGATGAACCAAGGGATTACCAAGAGTGTATCCTCAACAACGGTTCAGCGAACGTTGCTGTGCATGGGCCTCCACAGCAGACGCCTAGTTAATGCACCTACGCTAACTGTTGTTCATCGGCGAAGAAGGCTGGAATTTGCACGCCAGTACAGCAACTGGACGTCCAAAGAATGGCGACAGGTGGCTTTTACCGATGAATCACGTTTTATGCTCCATCGGACAGATGGACGTTGGCACATACGGCGTGAAACGTCTGAAGGCAAACACCCAGGGTGGAGGAGAGAGCATTATGGTCTGGGGAATGTTTTCCTGGCATTCACTGGGTGAACTCATCATTGTGGAAGGCACGATGGATCAGCACAAGTACATATCTGTCCTTGCGGACCATATCCACCCCTACATGAGAATAATTTTTCCTCAGAATGATGGCATCTACCTGCAGGACAATGCGAGGTGTCATACAGCTCGCAGTGTATGTGCGTGGTTCGAAGAGCACCAGGATGAGTTTACCTTACTCCCCTGGCCAGCAAACTCACCGGATTTAAACCCAATCGAGAATCTGTGGGACCACCTCGATCGGGTTGTTCGCGCCATGGATCCTCAACCGCGCAATCTAGCGCAGCTGGCCACGGCACTGGAGTCGGCATGGCTCAACATCCCAGTGAACACCTTCTGAAACCTAATTGACTCTGTTCCTGCACGCCTCGCAGCGATCCGTTCTGCCAAAGGTTGTTATTCTGGTTTTTGAGAGGTGGTCACATTAATGTGACTGGACTGTGTAATTCAGATAAATTATAAAACAAAAATGTTCAAAATTCTTGGTACAGATTTTAAAATTTGTGTTTGATTTCTATTTATTTAGGCACCCAGACCGGTGGGCCCCCCTTTGGTGTCCCGGGCCCCGGGTACTTTTGCCCAGCTTAACCCCCCCCCCCCCCCTAACGCCGACCCTGAACATGGGTGTGTAAGGAAATTGCTACCCGAGCTTGTGCTCCATTGTAATTAAATTAAACAAAAGCTTATCATTGATTCTGCTTTAATGACTATTGGATAGTGGGAAAGTGCATTTTACTCAACCTTGTACATCCCAAATTACCATGCTTAATTTGATGACAGACATGTTTCAAGCAGAAACCGTAAGTATTCCATAAATAAGAAAGGCCTACAGGTATGAAACGGAAGAACTCGGTCACTTCACATTCTGCTTACTTTAACGTTAAGTTTATTTATATTAATTTCATCAGATGGAACCCAAGAAAGATGTTTGAATTAGAATCAAAATCCAAGCAAATTCCTTAAAACAGAGAAAGTCAATGAATACTTGCACTAGGAACCCTTTATTATCACAGCTGGGCAGAAAACCATTAACTAACGGAATTAACAAAATTGCAAAAATGTAACTTTTAAGTTAACCTAAAAAATCAATAACGGTATTTTTAATTTCCTTTAAATTGGGCTTCCGTTAACATTAGTCCTTTACATTGGTTGTTTACGTCATTTCGTCTGTCGGCATGCTGTATGCTGATACGTTCGACGAGTCGAGAAGTTCGAGTGTGATGAATATATAACTGATATGCTATTCATGGCATGGGTATGAGCAGGAACGCTAAAGTTGTGGTGAGTTTGTATTTTGCGTCTGTAAACCGGCGATCACTAATCGTTTTAAATTCGATCGGTGATTGATTTAGCTATTTTTACAACCTACGAGGAAATTAATTCCATTCTTTGTTTGGTGTTTGTTAGTGAAATAAATGAAATTGACGTTCTTTATATGATTACGTCATGGAAACTAAAGATATAGAATCTGTTAGTGAAAGCAACAACGCTAGCAATATCAACAGGAACATTAAAAATCCTTTGCCAAATTTATGAGTATATGTTGTATTTAAATCAAGATTGGGAGAACAGTTGATTTGTGAATGCAAATCGTGTTTGTCTAAACTTTTTACGGTCAAGGATCACATTTCTAGCCTTAATAATCAACAACAAATGAAAATGATATATACATCCAAATATGTACAGTTTGAAGAAAAAGTAAAAGCAGTGTCAACTTGTGGGAAAAAGAAAAACAGTTAAAAGCCTTCTGCAAGTGCAAGTACAAGTTCAGTTTGTTAGTTTTGATAAATGTACACTTGCATCACGCATTACGGTAGATCACAGCTTACTATAGTGTGCAGAAATACAAATTATAACATTCAAACATAAGTAGAACTTTGGATGGTTAACTTTTTAATGGGTAACTTTAACTTGCATTAAATTTGTAAAAAATGTAACGCTTCAACGTTTACCGAAGTTAACTTTTGGATTAACTTTGCCCAGGTATGCTTGTTATGCATGTATCTATGCTATCTTATAGTGTATCAGTTTATAAAATATAGATAGCAAAATCACTTGAATGATTGTAAAGTTGCTGATATTTATTTAGGAAAAGTAATTTGTTGTATTTTGAAACTTCTTTTAAATTGATGTAAATCAGAAGGACTTCACTTTGTATATTATTGTTTTTTATACTATTAAAATAAAAAATAATAATTTTTTGAATATCCGTTATTGTTTATTTCTTTACCTCCCGGTGCGCTGAGGCTGTCTTCACTGAGCAGGGGAGCGCCAGCATCTCTCCAGTAGGTGGGAGAGACAAGGAATGGCCCGCACAGACGTCTTGATCCGGGCAGGCAAGTTGCAGTCATGTTGCATCCTGAGGCTGCCTCACATAGACAGCCCAAGCACACATCATCGACGGGGGACAAGGACTGCGTGTAATAGCGCAATGGCTGACCTCGACCTGTATAAAGAAACAAAAATGTGGGACTTATTACAACAAATACAGTCAAGTACAATATGTCAAACTAAGGTCAAGAAAATTGACTTAGATTGACTAATGATGATTGCAATTGAACTATATAAGCATTTTTGTTTATATACTACAAACAAGGAAAAATCTAGGTTGCATGTTAGCTGATCATTTACAAAGCAGATAATGAATTATGCAGAAAGTAGTCATACGAATGATTAAAAAAAAAAATAAGTGTTCTATGAACTGAGAGAAGTTTATAAAGTCCAGATTGATTAATAAATTTAGAGAAAAGGGTGGACCAATTTTGCTTAGATATCATTGGGGTTAGCAAAGTAGTATGCACAAAATGTCTAGTCAGAAATATAGACTGATCAGCATCCAAGTCACAAACAGTGTAGCTGTAATTATAACCGATATGATTGTCACTGTGTTACTATGAACAGTGGAGATAAGCACTGATGTTGATGAGGACATAAAGTTAGTACAAAAATACATGTCAACTGTCGAAAAAGATAATAAAGTTCAACATTCAAGAGGTAATTAAATACGTGGTGAATGGTCAGATGTAACGGTTGGGGTGATTTAAATACTGTGTAGAATGAAAGAATATAATAAATTTTGAATACAAAAAAAGGAAGAAGAAAGTTTAAATTTTATGAAAATGATACCTAATGATTGCTGATACACTAATTAAGAACAATATACATGTCGGTACGTGCAAATATCCACAAGTAGTCAAATAACGGCGTCGTCTCGCGAACATAATATCACGTAGAATATCTTTTTTTGGTATCTTAGTGTTTTGATATTTTTGTTGAGAACGTGCAGAATCCAAGTTTTCGAAAATTTCCTGTGGTTAAAAAACCTCGAAATTTTAGCTTTTTTTCCGATTTTCAATTATATCTCCTTTATGAGCCCTAGCAAGAGATACATTATCTATACATTAAAAGAGGAAAAAGTTCCTACAACTTTTGTATCGCAAAGTTTTTTTCTAAACTAAGCGAGCTACAGCTATTCGAAAATCAGCAATGTTTCACATTTTTCATTAAAATTGGGTTTCCATCTAATTTGTCGCTCCAAATGACCTAGAACCCCTGTATATATAATTGATATATACATATTTCTGTATGACATACTGTATATATATATTTTTCTTTGATTAGTGATGATCGAATCAAATCATTGTATACCACTGTTGGCAGGGAGATCCTGAAAGATTGTTCAGCCGCCAGGTCACAAAGCTCCCCTTGTCGTGGCTTTGGGGATCGTCCATAAACTACATAGCTCCATTTTGGCAACCTGTGAACCCTCCGTCCCCCCCCCCCTCCCCCATGTAGCACGTAGCGTTTTTCCCTGTTGAAAGACAGAAGACATTTTATATTGTTTTCTATTTAATTTAATTGCAATGGAGCACACGCTCCGGTGGCAAATTCCCCACACACCCATCTTCCCCCTATCCTGCACCCACCTACATTTGCCCTCTACAAATTTTAACTTTAAATTATTTCAACGTTTTCGGTAAGTTATTCATCATTCCTCTTGGTAACTCATTCCAATCCCTGACACCTTTGCCTAAAAAAGAAAATCTCCCTACACCCTTGTGCCTGAAATCGAGTGCCAGCTTGTGGTCATGGTCATCTTTTCCCTTCCATGAACTACTTTTCATACCTACGCCAATATCTTTCCATGCCTTATCGCCAGTATACGCCCTGTACACTCCCATGACCCTCCTCATCCTCCTCCTGTCTTGCAATGAATCCAATTCCAGCTCCTTTATAATATCTGTAACTGATTGCATTATGCGATAATTTCCAGAGACAAATCTAGCAGCCCTTCTTTGCACCTTCTCCAACTCCTGTATTTGTTACTCAAAATGTGGGTCCCATACTACATTACCATATTCCGACCAAAGTTTTGTAACCCAATTCCTTTACTTCTCTCGTGCATCCCCTCATCACTCTCTCCAACAAGTGCAGGATTTTGAAACCTTTTCCTACCACCTGTCCAATATGTCCTGCCCAGTTAAGCTTGTTATCAAATGTAATGCCAAGATATTTACATTTCAAGTCTTCAGCAAGCAATTCTTTCCCCACCTTATATTTAGGATTAACCTTTTGTTTTTTATTTGTGTATCTTATTAGCTGACTCTTCTTTGCATTTATCTTCATCCCATGTTTATCAACCCAACCAGATATCCTGTCCAGATCACCCTGCAACTGTTTACAGTCCTCTATCGTTTTGATCCTTTTATACAGCATTATTTGTCAGACTATCTTAAATTACATACAGAGATAATTAAATGACGGAAATAAATATTGACATGCTGTAGTGTGTTCTGTTACCTCATTTTAACAACAACATGAATGGAAAGCTACGTGGCCTGGCTTGGAACACTCCCCCCCCCCCCCCTCTTTACTCCACATAACCCAGCGTAGCTTTTCAGCCAATCCCACCCCTCCCTAGACTGAACGACGTAGTTTATAGACGCTCTCTTGTGAGTCGACTTGCCGTCCAAAGTTTCGGTAGTCCAGTCGGATGGAAATTTTTTTTTGCTTATTTCACGGTGCCTTTCTGAAGAGTAGGACTGAACGAGCTGGCACTGGGTTTCACCCTCTTTGAACTCTCATTCACAACACTCAACACAAATACACACCCACACTATGTCATCCAGACTTTCACATATTTCAACACTAGTTTGCATTCCATGTAAAAACTATAGGTTCCTTTCACCTACTAGAATTACCTGGTTAGGTCAGGGTTACAAAGACAAGACTCGCATGCGCGGCAAATAGAAATCTGTCACTCTGCGACCGAGCGAAACCGTTGTGAATAATTTGGCCAATAATGCCGTACGCATTTAGTTTTGCTTCATCACTGGGGAAGGCAACGGTAAAGCATTCCTGTTACATTTCCCCGGGACGCTTTATAGTAGCCCGCATACCGTATACAGCACGCACTGACTGTGGGGTCATTGTATTCGCTACCACCAAACGGTAAACTGCAGCAGTACTTTCCGTAGGCGCCTCCTGTGTGTGGGTATAGAGTGACTTTGCGCATCCCAGTGGTCGACGACCGTCCTCGCTGACTCACGTCTCCCACAATAGCCCTTATAAAGTTTCGAGGACTGGGTCTGGCGGTGATGTAGGCGGCACTGATTCCTTCCTTCTTCACTTAGGTACTGATTCATCGTCTCTGTTGCGACAGTACACGGAAAATATTGCTGTCGTGTAATATTTCCACTTCGAGTTTTGATCGCATCTTGTAAAGTTCCGCTGTTAACTGAGACCGTTCGTTTAAATCATACCCAACATCATTGCTGTCGGTGTTAAGAGGCGATATATCAACGTTTCGAAACGGTCTCTTTGCGAAGAACTAGCTTAACTTGTTTAGATTAAAATATAAGCAAATACAAAACTTGCGTTTTAACGGTTTTACTCAATAACTCTTGATTTTTGACATTCAACTTGAAAACACGACTGTGAGGTAATTAATTACACGACGATCAGAGGTTGTAATGATAAATACTAATAAAGGTTCAGTTTAGTCACGATGACTGTCACGTTGTGACGTCACGCGCCCGCCCTTCGTTTCCGGACTAACAATGTCGAGAGAAATTGCTACAAAATCGAGGCAGTATGGGTTACTTAATAACACTCTATTCAGGCTATTCTAACAGCAAAGAAATGCATTGCCAGAATACCGAAATAAAAGTACTCATGTATTTCGTTGAAATCAATGTTTCAGTTATATTCTGTGTTCATAGATTCTTAAGCAGCAATATTAGCGGAGCTTTTGATTAGATTTAAATTTAGCCTGTGGCAGAATAACAATTGGCATGAGTAAATTACATTTTTATAAATAATTTATGTTGATTTCATGAGCGCCATGTTACTTCATGCGGATGAAAGTAGTTCGACTTTTATCGCGATCTATGTGGCCTGGACCAGGGGCGGATCTAGGATTTTGGTTTTGGGGGGGGGGGGGCTTTAGTGGACTTTGGTTTGGAGGGGGGGGATTGGCTTGAGTGAATTTTGGTTCAGAGTGCTTGCCTTCAGTGGATTTAGTTTTGGGGGGGGGGGGAGGCTCGAGTCGGCCATGAGGTAATCTTTATAGCCTCCTTAAGCCTCGAATCCGTAGAGCTAAAAAAAAAATGGTCTCCAAAATTACAATGTCGGGGGTGGACCTAGCCCTCCCCCTGGCCTGGACCATGATTAAAACTAATATTACAATGCCTAACGTAAGTTGTTAAGATTTATTTTTAATTTGCTTTGCTTTCACTTACGCCATATTACTATGGTTATTATTTCAGACGCATGGAAGTAGTTTCAACTGTATCAGCCCTTCAAACTTTGTTATATGGATCTGAATCATGGGTAATGAAAAATAAAGATGTAAAAATTTAAATTTTATTTTATATGCTTGTAAGTAGTCTCAGTTGTATCGTCACATAACCAGCAACACGCAACGTTATTTCGCGACAGTTCTATTTAGTTCAGCAACTGACTTACCAGAACATTCCATTCAACCCGTCTATTTTAAAGGGCTTCGAAGCCAGTACTAACATAAAACACTACACGTAATAAAACAGTTAAATGTCTTCCTAATACCATTCCAAAAACACAGTTTTTTCTTCTCTTCTAAGCGGTAAGTTTCAAACTTTTTGTAAACAATAAAACTCCTTCGCAGCGTATTGTGCATCCAGAGTCAGCTCCGGTAACCCGTTATTCTCTAAATCAGAACTTTCAACGGTTCAACTGTCACGGTTGAAGAATAGGAACATTCTGGCTTTATATTCCGAAAGTACTCAGGCTCAATTCGCGCTATTGATTTTTGATAATGAATTTATCGTCTGCTGGCCCAGATCGTTAAGGTGGTTAAACTCTGTGTCGAAAGATATTTTTAACCATCCGATCCTTCGTTAGGAGAGCAAGAGAGATGAGTGAGCACAATTCTTGATCACCGAACTGTTTGACAAAGACCAGCTTTAAATCAAAAACCTCAAAGTAGAGCATACGAAGACGTTATAGTACAAGAAATTGTTTTTGTTTATTTTTTCATCGGATAAGGATGATAAACCCAGTGGCTTCCTTGGTCTTGCCCAACAATTAGACGATTGTATCGGCACAGGATTTCACTCCATCAAGAGAAGAGTACGCCTACGGGGTATGCAACTTACCAATACATCATCACTCAATGTAGCGTTCAAGTCATCATCATCATCTAGGACAGCGTCCAGCCACTGGCCGGGTCTGCTGGGAACGAAAGCCTCGCCAGCGCTTCCTGTCTAACCACCATCTCTCTTCTTCCACTGACGCCCAATTTCCTCCTCTTTCATCCACACATTTCTTAACACCTTTAGTCCATCTGTCCCTCGGTCTTCCTCTAGGCCTCTTCCCTTTCAGCTCCATGTCCAGCATCTTCCTTGATAGCCTCTCCTCTCCCATTCTCTTTACATGCCCATACCACTGTAGCCTAGATTTTTCAATTCTTTGTTGTAGCGGTTCTTCCTTTATCATCTCCCTGATTCTCTCATTCCTTATTCTGTCTCTTCTTGTTACTCCCACTCTACTCCTCTGAAATTTCACTTCCACCGATTGTACCCTCCCTTTGTCTCTCACCTTCATCACCCATGTTTCTGCTCCATATGTTAAAATTGGTACAAAATATGTTTTATATATTGCCTCTTTACTCTTTTGTGGGACATCCCTACTCCATACCAGGCTTTTAATACCTTTAAAACACATCTGCACATCTTCCTATTTCGTTTATTTCCATCCTGTTTCCTCCATTTTCTTCAATACAGCTTCCCAAATATTTAAAACATTCCACTCTATTTAGTTGCTCCCCTCTAAGTGATATGCCTATGTCCGTCCTGTTCTTCTTTCTTGTTGTTATCACCACTTCACTTTTTCTCGCAGAGAACTTCATACCATAGGCTGCAACTACTCTCTCCCACACATCCAGCTGATCCTGCACCTCTCTTTCATCCTCTCCCCAAACTAATAGGTCGTCTGCAAATACCATTGCTTTCATTTTTCCTTCCCCAATGCTCTGCACCACCTTCTTCAATATTTCATCCATAGCTACAATAAATAAGAGGGGTGATAGGGCACTTCCTAGTACAATAGTTTATAGTTAGTTACATGCTATATAAAGGCTGCCTCTCTGCATAATATCTACATAGCAATTGGGCCGGCGAACCCTAATATCATCACAGCAGCCACTAAATATACTATTTCGATGAACGACACGTTTCTTTTGTGCAGAACAATCTGTAATCAGAATCAAGAATATGTAGACATACAGTCACCAGAATGCTATCCGACTCCACAAGATCCTCCACCTCGAATCACTTTAGGCTGGAAAATGAGATGGTGATGCACCGGTGAAATGTAATCTCGTAGGTAGTTCACGATAAACCCAGAATATTCCACAGGTGTGCGCCGCAATCCGATATGAAGAGTCATCGCTGGTCCGAAATGCCCAGCAACGCGTACCCAGATGATTCATAGTTACAAAACGAAGCTGTAATTGACGTAGATCACTACCGAGCTGAAATATTTTAAAAATAAGATTCGGACAAAAAAAGTAATGAAAACGGCTAAACTTTATTGATTATTCGTACAGCGTCCTACGCGTAGTAATTTTGACGCATGTGCTGCTTTACAAGACACGCAAAGTATAGAAAATTGTACCTTAACTTAAAAAAAAAAAAAAAAAATAGTGGTCTCCTATGTTGGATCCAGCAACATACATTTGGATCATAATACTAGGCAGATTGAATTGTGTAGCAACTAACAGAAGTAAGATATAGCTTCGAGCCCGTCAAAAATGACGGTTTGAATGCAGTTCATTTTTTTTCCAATTGGTTACTTATATGGAATTGTTATTACATAATGCTAATGGCCTGGATTTTGTAATGTTCTATATATTTCATTTGCAGTTCACATAGCGATACAGTAGTAACTTCTACTGAATTAATGACCAATAAAATTAAAAAAAATTTGGAGTCCCACAAAAACTTTTGCTGTCAATTTAATATCAGTTTTATTCCTGGCACAATTCAGCACGATAAATATGAAACTTCTTTCCCCCACAGTAAATAATACTTCCAGTAACATGGCGCTTATTAAAGAAGTTTAAATGGTTTGTAAAACTCATTTCAGAGCGAATTATGCTGTAACAAAATGTGTCAGTTGCGATTCTGGTCAACTTAGCCCCAACCTCCATTAACATTACATTCGAAAATCATAGCTTTTATTACCCTCATATGAATAACGACAGGCAGCACCTATGGTGGTAGTCTGAATTTATTCTGGAAAAAGTGCATGAAAAAGCGAATACCGACCATTTTTAGTGAAATCTTCGTGATATGAGTACCATACTGTGGTTAGATTATCGGAGTATTTGACTATGATTTATTTAAATAAATACATTTTATTTTAATGACGGAAAGCATAATATCAAAAACGGATAACGGTCATTTATCTCGGTGATACATTTCGCGATTCGTAAATTTGGTGTAAACTTTCTTCGAGTTTTTAATTAACTTCATTGTTTCTTATCATCTGCCAAAAACATTCTTAGGTTATGTTTTAACCTCGTTCTTATAACAGATACAGATAAAATAACGCAAACATGGAATAGGCCTACACTTCTCCTTGCATTAATTTTTGCATCTAGTTGTCATAAATAAACAAAAAGAAACATGTAAATTTAAACGAACGTACCAATTGTAACTTTGTAACATATGGTTGCCACGCATTAATTTTCTATCTCTGCTCGCCGCTATTTGGATGCAAGAATATCGTTGTTGAATTGCAAATTATAAATTGAAATCATTTTTAATTATACCTTTCGTGATATGAGTAACTTATTCTGGTTAGATTATCAGAATATTTGGTTAGATTTTATTTAAATAAATGCATTTTTATAATTTCGAAAACGGATGACTGTTATATATTTGTCTGATACATTGCGCGATTACGTACGTTTCTCTGAGTTTTTAATAAACTTCATTGTTTCTTATCGTCAGCCAAAAAAATTCTTAGGTTATGGTTTAACCTAGTTTTGATAACTGATACAGATAAAATAGCGTAAATATTGAATCCCCTTCTCCTTACATTAATTTCTGCGTCTAATCTCCTTCTCCTTATATGCGTCTAGCTGTAAATAAACGAAAAGCAAGATGATGGTACGAATGTAATATGGTGGTTGATTATTGGCCGTTCTCTAGCCAATAGCAGTAGCAGCTATAGACGACGCATCCAGACTCCACGTTAGCGTTTTATATAAGGGGATTCTGATCAGCTTTAGGTTTTGACGCAACATCTGTAAGACGTTAAGAGTTTTGAATCTGGAAAGCGATCGTCGTTCCATTTATTTTCCACCTATACGGAACGTCACGTCTGGTTACACAAGCCAGTTACAGCAGCCATGATTCACGACATGCTAATAAGGTCGTGAGATGGAGCAAGGTCGACGGTCCAACCGCATCCCAGACCAAACGCTTTGTTTAATGCTGGCAACCTCTCTGCCGAAGACACATAATAAAGTGCTGTTGACACCAGTGATGATTACGAATCGCCAGAATCAGCAATAGTTTCCCAGGATTTCACATTTTTTTCCGTAGAAGTTTGGGCCGGGTTGCAGCTTCAGTTCCAGCAGCAAGTTCGGCGGTCACTGAACTGTAATCAGAACTACTAGCGCTGATAACGCATCGCGATCGTGACACCATTTATCGTGGTTACAACTACCTAGATACAGCCAAATGCTTTCGTTGTGAATACTGTATTGGTTAAGCAAAGATTCGGATCTGAAACAAGTCCTCTATAGGTAGCTCTACAGACGGTTTTTCACAGCCGACGGTCTTTGTCATCCCAGTTCAATAATATCTTAAACCTAAATACCAACTTTCTGAAAATCACCACTCTTTAAGAGTGGAATTATTCGAAAGAGGTCTCTAGAGCCTAGAGACAACCGAACAATAGATTCATCGATGAAGGTTCTAGGTTTCCCTACGACGTTACTGTAAAATAAATAGATAGAAAATGTACTGACTATTTCATGCCAGATTTATACAAAATCGTACGCTCATATCGAGAGGCAGGGCTGATTAGAAATACATACTGAGCGTGATGGGTGAACGGTTAACGTTCTGGCCTCGCATTCGGGAGGACGCGGTTTCGAATCCGCGTCCGGGCACCAAGATTTGAGTTTTCCATGGTTTCCCCAAATCACTCCAGGCGAATGCCGGGATGCTTCCTTCAAAAATGCCATGGCCGAATTCCTTCCCGTTCCTTTTACCCAGTCCCATAATTAAAAAAAGACGAATTCGTTGCACAGAAAAAAATCTTTATTCAGAATAAAATAAATATTCTCGGTCCAGTTGTCTTGATTTAAAAAAAAAAAACTACCTGGCATTCTCCGAATTTGAACTATCAAAATAAACTTCTACAGTGCAACCATTAAACAGTACATAAAAATTTAACGCTTTCATACTCCCCGCTAGTCGGAGGTAGAGGCCTAGGTGGTATTATAAAGGGGACATAAAATTTTCTCGGGCCTCACACCCAGGGAAAATCGTAAATCTCATGCGCTGTTTGAAGACTCTCTCTGACTTCACCTTACAGCGAAGTGTCGGGCTCCCAGAGTGACTGCCATTATATAGTGTAATAGAAAAGCTTTCGTTCATTCAATAAGTGGTATGTTTAGCGCAAGTCGTATGACGTCAGCTTAATATCAGTGGCTATAAAACACCATTTCTCTCACCATGAATCAGACATACTTGGGTAAAATATATTAGGGTCTGATCAATACAACTAGAGGACTGGGGAGTTGCCCATACATGCTCTAGAATGGTAACGTTCTGTCGACCGTTAATCTATGGGGAGGAATAATAATACTCTATCTGGGCTGAGCCCACCAGCGGCAAGGCAATAGAGAAACTTGAACAAGGAATTAATAGTGGCAAAGAAGGAAGTTAAAGATTGGTTCTTGAAGAATATTATAGCTGACGGGGACCAATGAATAGCGCAAGTAAAAATTTCTGTAGGTATCTTTATATATAAAGATGAATGTATGTTTGTTCTTCATACAAAACCACAGTTTTCATCCGATCTAGATGAAACTTTGCACACTTATCCTTCGAAACAAGGAGAAAAATACTGTCTACATTTGGTTGAAAAATTATCTGTATAAATAACACATGTTGTCCCATAACTTCGAAATACGGTGATAGACAGACACGTTGGATGTGGACGTCTCCGTACCGTGTTTCCGTGTAGTGGACTGGCAGCTCAGTGGTTAAAGCGCTTGCTTATGAACGTCGTGGTCTCCGGTTTACATCTCCGTGGAGGCTAAGATTTATAAAAATCCTTTTTCATCGTAATAGTCAGGCCTGGGTCGTAGGTTATTCGGATTGAATGCTAAACTGTAGATATTAGAAAGTTAGGGGTGCAATGCGAGGCAAATCGTAGGTAGTCTAGCAATGTCGTAGGTTTACACTTTTTTACGTTATAATGATCCCTCAGGTGTTGTTCGCAGTCAGTGTGTGAGTGTGAACCACAGTAATATTATTATAAATACGGAAGTAAGTCTCTGTCTTTTTGTTACGTTTTGACGACTAAATGGCTATATCGTTGTGTTGCAATTTTATAAGGAAATCTGTATGAAGGGCACAGGATATTTTTTCCAGTATGATTAACAGATGTAGTCACGAAATTTTGAGACCTTATCGAATGGTGAAAGAAATATGTTGGAAATTGACTCTCTTCAAGAGACAGGTTCGACGGTACAGTGATATAGTGATAGATTTCCTGTCATATTATTCCTACTCGATATTGTTTGGGACCAATCCTTCGTTAGCAACTTTCTATATTTAATTCTGTCAAAAAAATTCTTAATCCACGCGTACGAAGTCGCGGTTACGGGCTAGTATTCGATAAATGTAGATAAGGATGGCGCAGAAGTTACCGAGGATATGAGAAAGTAATTTAAGGAGACGGTTAGGAACTGTTATGTAGTGATTGAAGGATAATATCATAGCAGGAGTAATTTCATATAAGTAGAAATGAGACCGTCCCAAGAAGTGTAGGGTCTAGCACGCTCGCCTCACATTCCAGGGAACAGCAGTTCGATTCCGAACTAGGACAACGGCAGCTTTGAGTGTCGAGTGTGTAGTCTGAACTTAGTTGAAGCAATATAAATTTATCAAGGAGCTGGACATCAAGTCATCGGAAGACAGTTAAAAAATGGGGTGCGTAGAGAGTGTTGGGAGTTTAGAAGGCATATAGTGGCAATGAGGCTTGAATGGATATTGATGGAAGAATTAAGAGTATTTGAAAGGGAAGTGATAAGCATGACTATACACTAACACTTGATTTCAGGCAAAAAGGAGATTGGAAATTTTAATTTTAGGATAGGGAGTCAGGAACTGGAATTAACGTGCTTGGGATCTGATGAGCAAGTTATCTTTTTTTATTATTTTTGTTTTTAAACATTATTTTATTTTTTAAAAATCCGAAAGTACGAGTGTTGCGAAAATGCCACAGGGACATGTGTACACTTGGAATTCAACTTATTATTATTATTTACTCGGTAGTTGTGTTGTTTACATTTGGCTCTAACACTTTGGCGCATGCGCTGTACTCAATTCCGTTTCATTTTATCCCTGAACGAAATTATTGCACGGGTTTCGTGATGCATACACGTTTATGTTCAGAATGATAAAGTCAACATTAATGAACCCAAGCATCGCCACAACTAAAAGACTTAGCGGCCCATATGACCTTTCGTGCGTGCATGCAATTTGGAGTGTTCCCCTTGTGCCACCTACACGATTGCATGTTAGTCACATCTCTTTCTCCACGCCAAAACAGCTTTACGGTCCACACGTTTATAAACTACCACGGAAAGTAAGATGAGGCATAAACAAATGGTTCTTCGTTCCGTACTAGGGACGCTGCCAAAAGAGGACATCAAAGACTGCGGGAATATTAAATAAGGCCAGGTCTGACGCCAGTGGTTCCCAGTATTTAACGCCACTACACCACATTATCGTTATCAACTTGAGTTACCCAGTATCACACCGTATTAATATGTTCCGAATAAAAGGTAAAAGGATCTTGTGAAGGTGATGGAATGTAGACAGCCAACCACATTTCGACTGAATTGATGAACATTTTTAGGGAGTGAAGGTCTAATGTCTTATCGATCTGAAATATAGACAAACAGAAAAGAGAAATGGTAGAAATTTTGGCTTGGAGAACAATACAGTAAATGAAATGAAAAATTAAGGAATTAGAATGTGATAGACACACAACAAATAGATTTTAAATTGATGTGTTCTACGAAGATGAGATTTTTGCGTTTTGTTATATAACACATCCTACTACCTAGTCTTTCATATACATTGCATTGGCGATTCTCTGTCTGTGACTGCGGAGCTCGTTCCTAGAGTGTGGAGCACATCTTCAAGGACTGCTCTCCAAGGAAGCACGATGAATCTTTTCAGTGTTAAAACTTCCTTTATAGCATGGCTGCAACAACTGGACATCGATTTCTCAACGCTACCAACGTTCTTGTCGTTGTATAAATTTATATGTATAACATTAGTTGTTTCGCCATACCACAAATAAATAATAATAAATAAAAAAACTGAATTGGTTTTATGCAGTACACAATTTCTTCATCTATAAGGACGTTGATGGAATTCGTCCCAAATACCTCTTAGCCAGTATCTTATTCGAATGACGTTACCGTTACCGTGATTTGGTGGTCACTTAGATGAGTCGCAAATAGTGACACAAAAGTAATATTATTTATAATCCCATAAGAAGTAGTTGCAGAGTGTCTTGTGAATTATTATTTTTTGGGTGGGCAGGGGTTTGAAACAAAAAACGCAATACTAGTCTCTGGGCACAATGCATCATATCCAACCTTTGGTTAATATCTGATGATGAAATGGCAGAAGCATCTTTTGATAGTGATGTGAAATACTTCACTTTGTACTTTTTTTCAAGGGTGATTCTCGATGGCAGAGATAAGTAATTTCAAATTAGATCCATCTTTTTTAAACATCTTGTATATTCGAGGACAATTCTCAAGCAAAGTCTGGAGAATTTAGGATTTGCCGTAAAACCAAGTGATTTACGATCAACAAGTTGAGGAATGCCAATGACGAGGTTCTGATTGTTCACAATGAAGGAGATTTTCAAATTCTTATATAACCGACAAAGTCACCGCGATCTGTAGCAAATAGAACGTCACTAGAAAGTGTTATGAGTTAGTGTACTGTGGCTTTAATATAAAGGTAGGCTCATTAGTATTGTTACCCTTACTCAAGTTTCTCAGTATCCCATCCGCCATATCGTCATAGATAATCATTAGATAGAAAACAATTGGTTTATCTGTCGAGACGTGATCGCAATCCTATGTTTAAGCAGATGTGCTATTAATTAATATATTCAATGTATCAGCTGATTAGAAGGTCGCAATCCATATGAGTAGACCAAGTCTCGAGTGTTGTCTGTTGCATCCGAATGTCCTGTTTGAGATGGCTCGCAACCCTTTACCGGTCCTGCACTTATCCTTGACCAGATCTTGTTTGGCGGTGGTCACGTGCTTCGATTCGGCTTGCGTGACAAACGGCACGCATTGTGCGTCCCAGCCTCGCCCACATCCTCACCCTGTGACGTCAGCAGAGCCATCAACAGAAGACCGCGAAAGCCCTTCTTCCGGGTGAATTAGGGAAGGAAGTAGTTGTTAGT
Organism: Vandiemenella viatica; assembly: GCA_031002005.1. Taxonomy (NCBI): domain Eukaryota; kingdom Metazoa; phylum Arthropoda; class Insecta; order Orthoptera; family Morabidae; genus Vandiemenella; species Vandiemenella viatica. The sequence continues at coordinate 241,143,698 of JARYHS010009186.1, forward strand.
AAATACAGAAATAATAATGTAAACAAAGGGTTATAGTCCATTTTATCACAGTTGCATGATTAATTAATCGTTAACAAAAAAACGACAATGCATCAGCTATATATATACCTCTCATCGAGGCATTTTCGGCGATGAAATTTACACTTAGTTTTAAAATTTTTTAAATCATGCTTGATGTAATTCTAAATTGTACATTTTTTTGGGGAGCGAGTCAATCTCATGCGATGTTCCGAAGTCACTATTCGACTTCATGTTCCACTTCCCCGGAAGACGAAGTTAGAGAGTGGTTTCGACATGTTGCATCAAACTGACCCTCTTCCCCTGGGGGAAGCCCGAGAACTTTTTACACGTTGGCTATTACGAATGGTTGCTAAACATTTCTGTTTTTCAACAAACGGTGTTCTGACTAGAACCATCGGTCAAAATATTGTCAGCTAGATGTCGTACAAAGCGACTTTCCGCAACTCATTTGTCTGCGTGGTCATCTTGTTTTATGGTGTCATGGTTGGCTGACAGCGCCATTTTTAAAGTGTGTTTTTCATAATATGTTTTCGATATATGTGTTGTGCGTGAGTGTGTGAGTTTAGTATAGTTTGTGTTTTTGTTTCTTGTATTTTCGTGGAATATTAGCTTGGTTTGACAGTGGTCTTTAAGTATCTGTTTAATACTGGTCATTGTTTTCTGATTTTGGTAATTTTTCTGTTGATGTGTCTGTAGTCGCTGATTGTAAGGATTTGCATATCTCTGTTTAAGTCTGTTGGAAATGATCATTTCCTTTGACATATTTGCCGAATGTGGCACTGTTATTATAGTTTGGTGTTGTCATGTGTTGTTTGTATTTGGTCATCACGTCTGTCTTATGAATATGGTCGAACGCTTTTGACATGTGAGTTGGTAAATGCCTGAGTTTTGTTACTAATTTGTGTACAGAAATGCCTGTTTCAAGAAACAATGCATAAATAATGCTCTTCGAATAGATTATCTTATAAGTATTACCAGAAAGCACCCTTCACAACAGGAAGTGTTACTGTATGTGTATATGACTAGTGTTGAGTGTAGTGGGTTTAGCTGCTCCACATGAGACACGAAAGAAGCGAGGTGGTAAACCCGGCACTGTCCCATTCAGGCCTAGTCTTCCGAAAGATACCAAGGAGAAGACACGCCTTTGGTATATAGCCTGGCCACGTTACGTATCCTTCTGGCTAGGTATCGGATGGTGGGAATTTGTGTCTGAGTGAGTTTTATTTGGGCTACATTCAGCTGAACCGAGCCCCAAGCCGAGTTACTGCGCCTTAACAACATCGACCACGAGGCGGATCAAATTATGACCAGCATCAGGCAAAGCAATCATTCAATGAAGCGAATCTTTAATATTAGGAACCCGAATAGGATTCTTGCGTTATAGGATCCAATGGAGACTTTCCCGACGTATGACTACACTGAAATCTTCGCTGGACCGACAGCTAAGGTGTCAGTCAGCAGATCAGTACAGACGACTTCACACCTGAGGAAGACGCCGGTTTAGTCGTCGAAAAATCGTGTTTTTTTGTTTGTTAGGTTTTTTCCCCCAAGCACAATCCTGTGGTATACCCATGAAGATTTCATTGCAGTGATGTATAGATGACTCAGTTATCCCGGCTGCTTTAATGACGGACGGGCAATTTCCTACGCCAGCTTATTGGGCAACGGCCTGATGGATCAGTGGTTAGGCGTCTGACGGGAGATTGGAAGGTTTCCCATCTCGGTGGGGATTTTCATAGGCCTTTAACTCGACCGTCACCACTGGCACAGTTGTATACATGGAGGAAGGAAATATATGGAGGAGAAGTGACGTTAAATCGGTGAAGCAGGCTCTAAACTCTCGCGCATGCGCAGTGGTGGCAGCGGTGATATTGCGCTTCCAAACAAATCCGATGTTCACATTGTTAGATGCAGTGATTATTTCATTTTCTAATGTGTATAAGTGTTTTATAATGCCCTCTTGTGTTGCGTACGGTTTCCCAAATAGGCCAGACAGGGAAAGAACCTTGGAATATCATTTCATAAGTAAGTTGAATTCTAATTATCGTTGTTGAAGTGGGCGGTAGAAGTTGCAAACTTTGGAGAATGTCTATAAATATTTAGTCATAGCTCTCAATGGGATTACTTTGTTCTCAAATTTTTGTTGGTGTAGTATAGAAAATCAGCATACCTTGCTATTTTGCACATAATAGACTAGCATTACTTTTAACGAGTGTTGAAAATGAGATTTAAAGGAGTGTGTTTTACTTCGCGATTCAGTGAATTTAGCATTGCGCTTTCTTTCGTCACGTTGCAGTTTATGCTGATAGTGTATGATGAAATTAAATGTGTTAAATTATGCTATGAAATCTAGGAATCTTGATGAAGCAAACGATGTTGTTACTGCAAATACAGTATGCGATTCAAATACGCGTGTGTGGGAATGTCTACATAGTTTGATCCTATAGCGGCAATTTAATGGAAATTGTGGTTAGGTCTAAATGCAATATGTACCAGAATGGTTTTGTTGTTCCATGAGAGACAAAGAATTTATCTATTACTGTTAGTAATATCATGAGAACCAAGTTAGTGACAAAACGTATATCGCGATGGAAACTACTTCCAGCAATTTCCAATCAAGCTTACAATGTATGTTAACAAGATAACTATTTTTATCCTGGTCTAGGCCGCATTTCAACCTAACCACAAGTGGTAGTAAAAAAAATGAAATATCCATTCTGCATGTAAATTCATTGTAGCTTTGGCAGAATTAATTTCTGGTCCAGGCTGCATATCAACCCTTTCCCAGTATATCCCGAAAACTAAGCAAGATATCGAAAATTTTTATTCTTTATTTTCGATTTGTCTCGTCGTGTTACATAAGAATCGATCACTAAATTTGACTTTTGCGAAATTTTCTTCTCCATTTCAACTCAAGACACCTCACTTTTGATACAGTATATCTCGAGAACTAAGTGAGATATCAAAAATGTTTATTCTTTATTTTTAATTTCTCTCGTCTTTTTAAATAAGAATCCATCATCAAATTTGACTTTGATCAATTTTTTTCTTCTGAATTTCAACCAAAACCATTTCACATTTGAGACAGAATATCTCGAAAACTAAGCAGGATATATAAAAAAATTATTCTTCATTTTTTATTTGTCTCATCGAGTTACATAATAATCCATCACCAGATTGCGGCTTCACCTTTATCCTAGAGTCCCCTTGATGTTTTTGTACATATTCCCCGTGTCTGTATGGAAGCGGCCATGCCCCCTCCACTCCGGCCATGCCCCCCCACTCCTCCTCCGCCCTGCTTCACTTCAATGCGTGGTGTAGGTCTCTTGCATCGTCTCCATATATTTCCTTCCTCCATGGTTGTATAATGTGAAGCACGCCAGTAAGCTGCCGTTGTTCGGATTCCACGTTATATTGTATGTCTCCTTTACCCGCTAGAATAACCGGGTTTGGTTAGGAGGAAAATGACCACCCTGCCTCCCAGGCTAAGTACATGCATACCTCCTTCAAGACGGTCCAACCAACATTCGGGTAGATTATCAAGCTAAGCTTTTTAGCTTGGAGAATACTGATGCTTCTAAGTGTGGTTATCTCCCTGGGAACCGTGTAAATTATTACTGTGTGTTTCATCTTAACTTGAGGGGGAGACTGTGGATCGGTACAGCAACAGCATAGATAATTACGGATAATCCCGAAAATCATAATCAGGATGCGATACCTACCAGTGTCCAGTATGAGAAGCGCTACACCATGCATTGTCAAACTGATGGCTAAATTCTTTCTAATATCGAAATGAAATTATGGAGAACTCAACAACACTATTTATTGTTTCCCACAGTGAGTTAATAACTAATGCCATCCTAACAAAGTAATGATCTGAATGTAAAATGTAAAAACAAATATGTTCCTTAGTCCCCGTAACGTAGGCAAAAAGATTGTCTCGATTTAATTTCTTTAATTTATGCAAACCGTGATCTCGAGGTAAAATCGTCGGCTTTGTGTAGGTAATGGTTAACAAATACCGGTTTCTTTGAGACGAGCCAAGGTCGGCTACATCTTCGGCATCCCAGATTTACCGCTGCCCTGTATAACACCAGAATACAGCCACCAGGCAATAGACGCCTCACCTATTATCATTTCCTAGACTGATTTATTCCCACGGTGTGTGACTTGTATCTCCACTTTATCAATTACAACCTAAGTAATACGTATATCATCTGCTTCGCTTATCTAAATGTTCGTCTTTTTTAAATTTTAACGCTCATTAACAAATTAGTCGTACATCATTAACAGCTCGAGGGTGGTGGGTGAGCGATTAACGGGAGGACGCTGGTTCGAATCCCCGTCCGGGCATCCAAATTTGGGTTTTCCATGGTTTCCCCAAATCACTCCAGGGATGCTTCCTTCAAAATTCCATGGCCGAATTCCTCCCCGTTCCTTGTCCCAGTTCCATCCCGTCTCTAATGACCTCGACATCGACGAGGCATTAAGCCATAAGTAAAAATAATAATCATAAAAAACCATTCATTGTAACTCCCTCCCGCAACACCATTTCTTTTCCTAAGATTTTTCGCTTATTTCCCCAAAACTTTTCGTGCGCTATCGCCTGGAAAGGCTGTGCTCTTGCCATACCCACCACAAGACGAGTGAAAGTAACGCAACAATTGTAATTTAAATTAGTATTGTAAATCTGCATTCTATTTAAAAATGCAATGTGTCATTTCGTCAAAGAGTAACATAAATGACTAATTTGAGAAGTTACTTTTCGATACAATCTGTCTCCTGCAACCTTTCATCCTTATTAATCCAATATTTTAATTAATTAATGTCGTATATACAACATGTGTGATTTTGTTTACTGAAGCTTACGAAACATTACCTCATCAAAATTTCAGAGTGAATATTTGAGATATAAAATATTTGAGTGTGTTGATGCATAACAATAGTGTATTAATGCTATTATTACTGATTATTTCATTTAAAAGTATTACTGAGTACGCTAACAGCAGCAACAATATTTGAACTCATTTAAAATTTATTATGGTCGGAGAAATATTTAAAGGTTTCAAATTATTTAAATCTTTAAATTACAATATTCGATAAAATTGATAACCCCTATAGAGAGTTACATAAAAATTATTCGACAGTAGCGAATTGTTTGCTGCAAATTTATGGAGCGGCGACCCCATTTTTTTTTTAACTCAACCGCCTGAAGTGGGTACGGCGGCGAAACTCGGGGTGGCAACAATGTGGGCGGTAAAATAATGTTCGAAGGGGCGGCAATCTCACAGTTTTTTAACCCGGTTCGGAAAATTCCGAGATCCGCCACTGGCTGTAGTTAGACATGTGGCGGCGTAATCGGTATCGGTATTGCACAAGGGCGTTCAAACAGCTAGCGGTGGGCCTGCTTAAAGGTTCCCAACCTGTGGAAAGCGCCCCTCCCACTAGAGGGGCGCGCGAAGACCTGTCAAGGTCGGGAATGGGGGGAGCGGGATGCCAGGTAGCCCGCGTGAACGATACGCCTCACCACCATCACAAGTACTATGTCCCCTTCGCTGACTCTTAGAGCTGAAAACTTCTGAGATGTCATTGGTAATACTGAGAAGCAATTCTACCTTATCTATCTATATAATAAAAATGAATCGCCAAATGTGTTGCTGACCGCAAAACTCGAGAACGGCTACACCAATTCGGCTAATTCTTTTTTTATATTTTCGTTACGGCACAAGGAAGGTTCTTATGGAGAGAAAAATCGTAAAAATTGGAAGGAAAAATAGTAAAAAAAAAACACTTTTCTTTTCCCTCAATCAAAACAAAACAAAGGCGCGTTAGGATTATCTTTTGTTTGGCTTCAAGTTGATTAGGCTCTATGGATATTAATCTATGCCTGCGTGTGATCAGCGAAAATAATATCATTGACGTACGTGTTATTTCCTCCGTGCGTGGCATTTTCTTGGTTGCTTTTAAATTTTCGCTTCTCTCGAAAACCAATTGTGTGTTCATTTGTGCAGTGGGTTTACATTTAGACCCATGCCGCATATCACAAAATTTTCGACTATGAAAATAGAATGCATCAGTTTAGAAGGATGCAATACTAAGAATACCTAAAAAGCAAAATCGATTACTGGTATTTCAGTTGAGAAGCGATATGCATAAGCGTCTGACGATCTAGCCACACTTATCCTATTACTTTAAGAACGCAAAGTTCTGGTAAGCCTTGTGGTGATGGGTTCCATTCATTTTAAATTATGTTCAGGTAAAATTCACGATGATTGAATTGGATGCGAGTAATAATACTTTCTTACTTTTAAAATCTATATAAATAAAAATGAATCGTTAAATGTGTTGCTAAGCGCAAAACTCGAGAACGGTAAATTCGGCTATTTGTTATATATATATATATATATATATATATATATACATACATATTTTCGTTAATCCACAAAGAAGGTTCTTATGGAGAGAAAAAACGTAAAAATTGTGGAAAATAATAGAATCAACACTTTTCTTTTCCCGTACAAACCAGTCAATTAAAACAAAGCCGGGTTAGGATTTTCTCTGGTATGCCTTCAAATTGATTAGACAGTATGGATATTAGTCTATGCCTGCCCAAAATAAAGTTTTTTTTTTTATTTGGCCTGAAGCGCCAAATGGCGCTACAGGGGATATACAGCCATCAGCTATTTATACAGATTATTGGCTTTGTACAAATAAGTAAACCATTGTACAGATAAATAATTTTACAGGGTAATTATACATATACCAAGAATTTTACATCAGATGGAACATTTCTCGAAGGAAAAAAACGGGTTTGCGTGTCATCAACGAAAATAATATTACTGCCAGTCAATCAAAACAAAACAAAGGTACTTTGTGATTATCTTTGGAATTGAATAATGATCGATCTGAAGAAATGTTTTCAAAACAACTCATTGGCATTGGTAGTGACAAAATCCCTGTATACGTTTTGACTGTCTGCATTACATTTACTGACAATTTTTTGGTTGAACGAACGAGCTATATTACAGAGACAAAAACACGGATGTAATTGAAGTAAATTTCAAAATTCAAAATGAAATTGCCGGTTCGTTAAGGACATACAAATCAGTTGATTGCACAACTAACCAAGATGATGTCGTCAACCATCCACCAGAATTTTTGAACTCACTGGATTTGCAAGGGTTACTTCCTCATGATTTTCAGTTAAAAGTAATATCGGTTGTCATAATGTTGCGAAATATCAACCAACCGCGTCTTTGTAATGGCACACGGCAAGCAGTGAAAAAATTACTGAACAATGTGATCGAAACAATCATCCCAAAGCGAAAATATGAGGGAGAAGATGTGTTGATACTTCTCATCACAATGGTACCAACTGACGTACCATTTGAATTTAAACGACTGCAATTTCCAGTGCGGCTTGCTTTCGCTAAGACCATAAATAAATCCCAGGATCAGTCGTTGAGTGTTTGCGGCGTTAATCTTGAAAACCCATGCTTCTCTCATGGACAGTTGTTTGTTGCCTGCTTCCGCGTTGGAAAACCGTCAGGTTCATATGTTTACGCGCTAGGTAATCAAACAAAAAGTATCGTGTACCATAAAGCATTACAATAAAAATATCATCACATTATTACTAACGTCTTGCTGTGTGCGAAATAGAAAACTTATTTTTGTAAGGAATAGTTGTTTATTATTGAGACATTAAATCAATAAATAAAGCGATCAATCTGAAATACGTTTTATTTATTATATTGGACTAAGATAGGAAAATAACTTTTGACAGAAAGAAGTCTGTCGGGGCAGCTAGTTAATAATAAAATTGTGACGAAAAGAGGGGCGGGGGGGCGTGGGAAGATTTTTTTTGAAAGAACGGGGACGTGGTAAGAAAAACATTGGGAACCCCTGAGTATTAGGTTTTGCAACAGTTCTGTAACAGTTGTACCATCGCTGTGGGGGTGACTGGCACTCAAATCGCCCGTTGCCAATCTGACAACTTTCCCGGAAATGAGCTAGGGAGCGCTGTGTGACAAACTTTTCACTTTCGTCTTCCATACTCAGCTTCCGACGAATATTAATATTAGGCCAGCAAGAAGTAAGAGGGCTGCCAAGGAATACACAGAAATATTTTAGTGATTACTCAATCAAACTGTGGTTAAAGTTTCTACCCCCACATTATTTTTAATACGCTTGCCCTTAGTGTTGCCCAAAATCGGTCTTGGTCTTGCAGTCTTGGTCTTGGTCTTGCATTTTTGCAAGACCAAGACCAAGACCAAGACCAGGTGTATTGATGCAAGACCAAGACCAAGACTGGCCAAGTCTCGTCTTGTTCTTGCATTTAAGCAACACTAGTGTTGCCCAAAATCGGTCTTGGTCTTGCAGTCTTGGTCTTGGTCTTGCATTTTTGCAAGACCAAGACCAAGACCAAGACCAGGTGTATTGATGCAAGACCAAGACCAAGAATGGCCAAGTCTCGTCTTGTTCTTGCATTTAAGCAACACTACTTGCCCTAGTAACTTAGGATCACCTGTGCGATCACAATAGCTGGAAAAAAGTATTTTTTCCGCTGAAAGAAGGAGACAGAAAATACAACGTTCAGTACCTTATTTCGGTAATTTTTCTTGAAATCTAACAGTGCCCACTGACTGTAGTGAAGGTAAAGATCACCCAACTGAGGACTTTAAAGTGAAAGTGAAGACTACAAAGCTCTTTATTTCTTTTAAGGATTTCAGAACAAGGATGGAGATGGTAAGGTCATCATCATGATCATATTTTATTTTCCCCTGACGAGTCTCGTCTTGGTACTAGTTTGAGAGCAGATTTATGTTAGGACTTACGTGGTAGCTGTGTCACAAGATCAAAATTCCCGTATTTTCACAATAGACTGATGAATGTCGGTGGAAATATTAAACATTTTAATGAGTCACGTAACCGAAGTAATTATACGATAGTGTCGATGAGGCCGCCTTGTTTAATGGTTCACCCGTAAGAATTATAAGTAGGTGTTTAAATGGCTACTAAACATGCCAGCTCACGTGCTGGTTGTCGGACGGTGCAACGTGCTTCATACACTGATTATTGTACCACTGGCCCATTCCTTCGCTACTATACCCTGTTCATTCCCAACTGGCGACTCAAGGTCATTAATTTAATTTAATTGCAATGGGGCGCACGCTCTACACTCCCATCTTCGCCCTTTCCTGCACCCACCTACATTTGCTCTCTATAGATTTAAACTTTAAGTTCTTTCAACGTTTTTGGTAAATTATTCTTCATTTTTCTTGGTAACTTATTCCAGTCTCCGACCCCCTTACCTACGAAAGAAAATCTTCTTCCCACACTCTTGTGCCTGAAACTGAGTGCCAGCTTGGGTTATGATCATCTCTTCCATTCCAAGCATTACTCTTAATTCTTACACCAACATCTTTCCACGTCTCATCACCAATATACGTCTTGTATTCTCCCATGACTCTCTTCACCCTCCTCCTGTCTTCCAATAAACCCCATTCCAGCTCTTTTATCATATCTGTTACTGATTGCGTTCTGCGGTAATTTCCAGAAACAAATCTAGCAGCCCTTTTTTGCACTCTGTTCCCCTGGCATCTCTCATCGCAATCACCATTCCTACCTCTTCGATCTGACCGCTGTGTCCAGGAAATTGAGTACTAAATTTTCTATTCATGTAGGAGTGAGGATAGCGAAGTGGGGATAGAGCCTTGAGCCTCCTATGTTAACTGAACAATTTGTAGAAAATGATAACATCTAAACATTTTAGCGATGCCAATTGACAGTATCACTCACGAATCGCTCCTGCAAGTGAAATATGTTATGGAATTATGCAAATAGTAATTAAAATGGCGTCAAAACCAATTCAAGGTGGATATCAAGACTGTAAGAGTTCAAATTTCTAAGAAACTTTTGGAGTTTTTTACATCAGATGAAGACTGATTTTTGACATTCACATGTGATGAGTAAAGGCCTATTTTGAACTATTAAATTATTTTACATGAAAGTTGCAGCTTCTTTGTAAAATAAAAAATCGACGCTAGGCGTTGATATAGCAAATCCAGCAAAGTTTAGCTGCGGTTGCGAGTATTCTCTCTCAATCGCCTTTTATTCGCCTCGGAGACACGAGTGGTATCGGTCGCTTACTACCACTATCCACATCAGTTAAATTCAGATAGTCGACAGCTTACGCGGATAATGTCACTTCCGAAATATAAGTTTTATAAAGAGATTGTATCTACACATGCTAAATAAAGAACTTTTGAGAAGAGCAGGTGTTAACTTGTATCCACATCCCCTCCTACGTCAAGGAATCCATGTTTGCCCTAATATGAAGAACATGTAGCCTATTTGGCATGTGATTATCGTTTGTTTGGACCTCTCAAAACATAGGTGAAAAGAAGTTTTCATTGAGGAAGTAGTTTGGTTATATCTTTTCACTGATTGAAACTGGTGGATCAGCCTGGCACGTCCGAATACTGGCTGGTCCAGCCATCCAGTTCTCGGTTTTGCAATGGTTTCCCGAACTCAGCCCATGCTTGCTTGGATTGTTCTTTCAAAAAGCCGTAGTTGAAATTCTTGCCGTTTCCTGCTCAAATGACCTAAATGTTAACGAGTCGTAAAGCGTAAGTGAAAAGGAAAAAATGCACCGCCAAACGATTCGCGTGATTTTAAAGTAATCGAGGCGATCTCCTGACAAAGGGCCTAACGGCAAAAAGGTAGTTTTGAGAAAAAACGCAATTGAAAGTTTGTACCACTTTTATTTAATATCATTGTTAAGTTAAACATCAAACCGAAATAAATGCTGATATAATTAACACCTTCACAAAGTATGTATTAAGTCATTCTTGTGACACATACATATTTCAATACATTACAACATAATTTATAATAGTACTAAAGTACTTCCAACGAACACAAAATGCTCTGCATAAAAAGTAAAAAATAATAGTACAATGCAATATACGATGTATAGGAAAATAAATAAATTCAAAGAAAAGAAATCTGTGGGTGCAAAACACATTTACAAGGAATTCATTTGAATTTCCTCTATAACACATTCCTGTCTGCAGGTGACATGAAGACAAGAAGATCTGTAACATCTTTCACTTTTTCTGGTTTAATACCATTATGTGTGGCCTGATTCAAGAGATTTGGATTCCTTGTCAACCACATTTGGAATGGTATGTAAATCTCAGTGTACCACGATACACTCCCAATGTCAAAAGCTGCTTCTGGGTATGATGTTTCAAACAAATGAATAACTTCGCGCATTGCTGCTACATCAAAACGGAAATTTCAGAGATTGTAGATTACAATATGACGTTTAATTACAACAGATCTCCGGAAAAGAGGCCCATGAGCCTGCAGGCCCTTTGTCAGGAGATCGCCTCAATTAAGATTATGTTTTTTAGGCGTCATTCAGTAATTATCCAGGCGTTTTCTAGAATCGCTTCCAGTTTTACCCTAGAATTCTAAAAACGTCACATATAGATTAACATAACATACATCATGCTTAAAGCGTAGTTTTCCTTCCTTATGATACATCCTTTTTAAGAATGTTGACGGCCAAAAGCATAGACTTTACTCCTCTGTAGTCACTTTTGGTTGCAATGTTGCCAACTTAGCGATTTTGTCGCTAGATTTAGTGAATTTGGAATCTTGAAAGCGATATTCTTAAATATGTTTTCGCTAAAAAAAAAAAAAAAAAAAAAAAAAAAAAAAAAAAAAAAAAAAAATTGGGTGATTTTAGTGATATTCAACCTCGCCGAGTTTCTAAAAACTTGATTGGAACTGGGGAAGGTAATGCCTCTGTCATGACTTGTATAAATAATGGCGTACATACTATATATTGGCTTACCCAATACAAGAATGCTGCTGGAATAAATACCTTTCTGGAGTTATCTGATTTAGCCATATCCTATCACTTTCTCACTTGAATGCCGCAGTAGAAAGGATTTTCAGTACAATGAACATTCTTAAAAACAGTATGAGAAATAGGATAGCTGTAAATACACTTGATAGCATTCTTTTTACAAGGTATCAGTTAAAAATTGTGAAAAAACTGCTACAGTTACGAGCTTCCGGTTGACGTGATTGCTGCAATTGGTAAAGATGTTAAATACACTTTTAAATCTAAGACTGATGATTCATCTCATCCTTCCACATCTGCAAGTTCAACAACCCCAACGTTACAGCAAGATGATGAAGAAGAAATACCGATTGAAGAAATTTGATGTTGATTTTTAATACAATGTTATGTTTAATTTAATGAAAATACTAATTATTAAAATATTTTTATATTACTTACCTTATCATTTTCCTTTATTTTATTTAACGATTTCTAGCGAATATTTTAGTTCTAAATATACCGCAATCTAGTGACTTTTGAGACCAGGTCTAGCGGTTTTTGTTTTCTTAAGGTGACAACACTGTTTGGTTGCTGAGTCCGTTACGCGAGTTGTCGGAGAAGACGCTTAATCACAGTTTCTGATCCTACAGCACTGCCTCCTGTTCGTGGTTTCCTTACTGGAGAACTCCCGTATGATATCAAGTGATATGACACTACTGATCGGCTTTGCTCCAACCTCTCCCACTTACTGGTTGGCGCTGCCTGGTCGTGGCCAGATATGGTCTCCATAAGCAGCACCAGCCGCCTACACAGTGCTTCCGTGCGTCAAGCCACCTTCTACTCAGTTCCTGCTTCCAGGATCTGCAAAAAGTTCAACGTCGTGCTTGCAGCTGGGACAATCCAATATTTCCATAGACGACTATGAAAATTCCTCGTACAGACCGTATTGATTCATAGCGTATGACAGTATTGGTTTTTAGACCCCTAAGAGAACGCAAATGCGTTTTAGTCTCTCTCTTTCGTGGTCACTCAACAAGTAATCCTGTCATGGAAAGGACTTTCAGATTTACATGGGGTGTCCTGGAGTTGTTAACAGGAATACATTCAGAGGTGGCGGAAATATTAAGACCTGTAAAAATTCTGACCTTATTTATGTTACAGGTGGTATGTATATGACCGTCGATATCGCAGTTCAGTAAAATATCTCTTTACGGTACTTGTAAGAGGCTGAAAATAAACTAACATTGTCTTGCGTTTTTCCGATGCTGTGCTTCTTAAATGTAATGAAGTCACTATAGTAATAAGTGGGACCAGAGAGACGTTAACCCAAGTTTTGATATTTGGTTGTCACTAAGGGATAGTCCATAAACTACGTGGCTTGGTATAAGGCGGGGGGGGAGGTGCTCGCTGGAAAGCTACGCTGAACTACGTGAGGGGAGGGGGGGGTTGCGTGCCAAGCCATGTAGCTTTTCATTCATATCATTTGTCACAGTTAACAAATGATACAGAATACATAACATCAAAGAAGAGCCGCCCGAATCGTGACAGGTATATATAGTTGGAGGGAAAGCGTAAGTGCGATGTTGAAGGAGTTAGGCTGGGAAGATCTGGAGCACCGAAGGCGTTGCTCTCGACGGAAGCTAATTGAAAAATTCACGACAGACGTATTTCGGAATGACAGCCAGCAAATATTGCTACCAGCAACATTCATATCTCGAAATGACCGCGAAAATAAGATAAGAGAAATCAGGGCCAGAACCGATTCATTTCTGTACTCATTTTTCCCATGAGCGATTAGGGAATGGAATAGAAAGGATTTACCCGGCGATTATACATAAAATCCGACAGGACTAGCTTCCGATAAAGCACTCCAGCCATCCTGATCTGGTTTTTCCATGGTTTCCCCAGATCACTCCACGCGAATGCGGGGATGGTTCCTCACAATAGCCTATGGGCGCCTCCTGTCATATCCCTTATAACCCTTCCAAACCCTTACCTTTCCTGATAGGTGCAATGCACCCACCGCCACACACTTTTAGTGAATCGCGGAGTAATAATAATAATAATAATAATGTGAATATTTATTTCCGTCATTTGATTATAACCATATGTAATTTATAATAGTCTGACAAGAGAAAACAGTAAAAATGTCTTCTGGAATGAATAGGGAAAAACGCTACGTGACACGCGGGGGGAAGGGCGGATGGGAGAGGGGGAGGGGAGGGGGATGTTTGAGTCAAAAGCTACGTTGGGGTATGTGGGAGGGAGGGGGCTCACATGAGGACAAAATTGAGCTACGTAGTTTATGGACGCTCCCTAATTATAAGGCAGTAACAGCTTACTGCCTGCCCCGTTGGCTCAGTCGGTTGCGGCACCGTGATGGTGTCCGGCGCTGACACGGGGTTCCAGTCCTATGGTGGAAAAAATTTTCATCATCAGTACTTGGTCGGCAGGGTAGGAGAGGTGATGCACAATTCCTAATCACAAGTTTGTGCACCAGTGTCCTGGGTTAAATCCCAAACCTCTCCACACTGCGTTTCGAGTGAGAGTATACGGCACTGTTGATGGTGATTCGACCGTCAGATGGCGGCCCTAAGGTGTCTTTCGGAAGAGTAGTCCTGACTAGGGCGGCACCGGCTTTCAGTCTTTCCCTTCTTCGTCTGTCATTTCATAAAGCACAAACAACACAATATTCTGAACACACAACTCCAGGCAAATGCCGGGATGCTTCCTTCAAAAGGCCATGGCCGAATTCATTCCCATTCCTTGCCCCTCATCCTTTCCCGTCTCTAAAGACCTCGCTGTTAAGAGACGTTAAACAGTTAAAAAAAACTGAACACACACACGCTATTATAGTCATCCACCCCACTTCATCTTCCAAAGAGAGTTCCGTTGGAGGTTTACACCGAACCACTGAAACCCCGGGACCAGGCAAGGCATCGTAAGAATAACAATAGCTTACTGTGTTAGATTTTGCCTATCATAACACGGAAACAGCCTGAAGCCACAATTTAACAACCGTTATGCCTATCTCAGTATTTCAATCTTAGCTGAACTGGCAACGTTATTTTTATTAATTACTGAACCGTCCTTCTCACGGTTCGATATATTGCAGCCCGCCGCCGTGTTCTCTTTGCTTTTGTCGGGACCTGAGTCGATTCCCGCTGCGCTAGTGTTTATATCCAGTGATATGGTATTATTAATAGGAGGGCAGCCCCAAACAATTTACCAGGGAAATGGGAGGTGCCGGATGGGAACGCGTTTCTCACTTGACAATCATTCAATAATAACAATTCATTTATTAAGAAACAATTCAACAATATCAGAAAATGTAACGCAATGTAAGTGAGACTAATGTCACTTATTTTCAAACCAGATACAATACCCCAATCACAATGTGGGATGCGAGGGATGTAGTCCCTTAACATGTTCACAACACTTCACAACAGATACATTTCTAAGCATAACCTTACAATTACTATGCACACAAAGTAAGTAAATATTTCTGCAAATCCCTGAGGGATAAGACATAACACGGTCCGCACTTGGGCCTGGGTAGGAAGTTCCGGGTGGAAGTAAATAACTCCACCTGCGGGTCTGCACCGCCGGGTAGGCCGCGCCCAGTAAACACACTGTCGTCCAAATGCCCCCACGGCGAGCCCACCGAGTGCGCTTGGAGAGCGCCTTGATCACGCTCACAAATGAAACAAACAATACACCAAAACCATATTAACCATCATGCATACAATTATTAAGAAAAATTAGAATGTGGTTAAGCGCACACAATTATTAGTTAAGGCGGTAGTGGCGCAACAGCTTAAGAAACACCAGAACATACTATCCATAATTCACCGATTTGTAACAGTTTGCACCATCATCAGCCACCCTTCACATGTAACATTACACAGTAATTCCATGCAATTCCAATCAAGCACAATTCAACCACATATGTGCCAGTCCATAACTGGACCAGGAAGCATAGAACACGAGCCTTACAATCAGATAGCCGGAGGTAGACTTAGTGCACAGTTGTGGATCACTGGGTAACGGGCGCCGTCCAACTAACTGTCCACAACACCGACAACCGGTCCAAGGAGGAGCGACCATGAACACAGAACCAGAAGGAATAGCGATCTCTCTCACAGCCAAGCTGCCAGGAAGTTTCAATCAGGGGAGCCCGTTGTAACCTTAGAGCTGCAGACAAGTTCCGAGACAACTAGAAAGATAACAGAAACGCGAGCACAAGGCCCGCATACACCGAACCGCGGAGCACAAGACCTCCGCGACGCCACACCACTCACTGCCTCGAGAGCCACCGAGCCGCCCCTTTTATCTGTGCCAGGGCAACGATATAAACACCAGCGCAGCGGGAATCGACTCAGGTCCCGACAAAAGCAAAGAGAACACGGCGGCGGGCCGCAATATATCGAACCGTGAGAAGGACAGTTCAATCTCCCCGCCACAAACCAAAGACCACCTCTCCCCGCTGGACAAGGCTACAACTTTAGCTAGTTTACATGAACGCGCAGTTTTCTGCGCGTTCGGATCATGAATAATAAAGTTGACCGGGCTCAAAATCTTTATTATCTTATAAGGCCGTAAGTAATACGGAATTATCTCGCCTTTTCCTTGATGGCTCCCTTGCTGACGCCCCGGAGTATTACGAAGGAAAACGACGTCACCTACCCTGCCCGTGAAGGGTTTCCTGTTCTTATTATAGCGGCGCTGCTGCCGTTTATGCGCCATCTGTATGTTAGCCCGTGCACGCTCCCAATTATCCCTTAATGTCTCAGGGGTAAACTTAGCAGGGATGAGATCGTTAATGTCCCACAGGTTGGACAAGGGCGTATTAATTGGGTAAGCGAATAGCAAAGCCGCCGGGGTAGCATCCGTAGCTTCATGCTTCGCAGTGTTAAAGGCTAAGCTTAACCAGGGGAGTGTTTGATCCCATTTGGTAGGCGACTTAGTGTGATACACGACCAATGCAGCTTTAAGATTTCTGTTAACTCTTTCGGCAAATGATGCCTGAGGATAGTACGGGGTAGTGGTTATATGTTTAACAGCGTGGTCAAAACAGAAATTCTTAAATTGCGATGACACAAAGGCAGGAGCATTATCCGTGACAATGGCACGGGGAGGCCCAAAGACAGAAAATATACTGACCAGCTGGTGAATGGTAGTGTGAGTCATCACAGTCCGTGTGGGAAGGAGCCAGACAAATCGCGTAAATGCGTCGACTGTTACAAAAACGTAGCGATTGCCTTGCTTAGTACGAGGAAGGGGGCCGACGTAATCGACATATATCTTATCAAAGGGGGCTTGTTCCCTATCAGATTGGAGCATGCCAAACTCAGGACCCTGATCGTGGCTTGCCTCTTTTACAATCTTCACAACGCTGAATAAGCTGTTGAATGTCGCGACGAAGGGTCGGCCAAGTTAACTTTTGGTTAATCTTGGCCAGTGTCTTCTTAAGGCCTAAGTGGCCACCCAAGGGTGAATCATGATAATAGGCAAAGACGGGAGCAACAAGAGCTGCAGGCAAAGAAATACGCCAGTTATCACTACCACTCGATTGCTGACACAAGACACCTTTCTGTAAGGAAAAACGTGCCACCGGAGTACCATTAAGAATCCTCTGCCTAATGGGACCCCAAAAGGGATCCTGGTCTTGCTCTTGCTTAAGGTTGGTAAATAATTGTGGGTAGTCCGATAGAATAGCATTAGCCTGTACCGGTTCCTGGGCCATGGGTTCTAACTCAGTGTCATCCTCAAAGATGCGACTCAACGCATCGGCGACTTGATTTTCCGTGCCACGGATATGACGGACATCGAAACGGAAGGATGAAATACGAAGCGCCCACTGGGCTATCTTACCAGATTTACGGGGCTTCGCTAATCCCCAAGAGAGAGCCTGGTTATCGGTCTCTAACAAGAAGTGTTTATGCTCCAAGTAAAAGCGAAATTTCTCTAGGGCGAATAAATCAGCTAAAGCTTCGCACTCATAAGTAGAGTAACGAGTTTCGGTATCAGTTAACTTTCTTGAAGCAAAGGCAATGGGCTTTCTACCATTGTCCTCAACCTGTAAGAGGACCGCTGCTAGACCAGAATGTGGAGCGTCCGTCTGGACGACAATTTGCTTAGCGAAATCAGGAATCGCCAAAACCGGCGGGTTGGCTATAGCATATTTAATATTTCCAAAGGCTTGCTGCTGGTCATGCGTCCAGGTGAATGGTCTGCCCTTTTTACGCAGATCGTTGAGGGGACCTGCCAGCTGAGCAAAGTTAGGAACAAATCGCCGAAAATAATTGGCAGCACCTATAAATCTCGCTACTTGTTTCCTACTTTTGGGAATGTCAAAATTTCTCAATACCTTGGTCCTATCCTGGTCAATACGGATGCCCTGAGGAGACACCAAATGACCTAAGAATGATATCTGATTACGAGCAATATGAATTTTACTTGGTTTGACAGTCAAGCCAGCTTGCCGCAGTCTGGTCAATACTTCTTGAAGATGGGAAAGATATTCGTCGAAGGTAGGACTATAAATAACCACATCGTCTAAATAATTATAGACACAACGGAACTTAAGATCAGATAAGACATTATCCAACAAACGAGATAATTACTTCGCAACCGTATCCCCCGGAGGTAGACATGTGTTCGGACTACGACCTGGCGTGGTCGCTGGTGGTGACCCACGCCGACCGCTCCCAGTACTGGGAGTGCTTGGAGCGACTACTGGACACGGGTGTCACTTGTTGGAGTGAGCTTTCGGCTACTCGCAGTCGACTGCGGCAGCTTGACTCCGGTACGGCTCTAGTGCTGGCACTGAGCCGTGGAAGATACGCTAACCTCCTCGGCCTGGCACTGTGCGACTCTCCTAATCTGGCTTCGGTGACGGTGACAAATCCAGAGGACACTACCAGTCCCCTGCACGAGGCGGCCAGGCACGGCAGGACGCGGGCGGTGCGGGTGCTACTGCGGGCAGGCGCCCCCTCGAGAGTCCTGGCTTCACACCTCTGCAGGTGACAGCTGCAGCTGGCCATGCTGATGTGGTTCGCCTGCTGATCAACGCATGAGCCCGGGTCGACGTAGGCGACGGCTGGGACTGGGAAGACAGGCCTCTATTTGCTGCAGCAAAGAGTGGCAGTGTGGAGACAGTGATGGTGCTTTTGGGAGGCGGCACAGTAGACGGCAACACCGGCGGCTGGACGGCAATCCAGCTAGCGGCCATCATCGGATGCGACAAGGCGCTGCAGACACTACTAGCCGCCGGGGCGGACGCGAATGCCGTATTCTTTCGCAGGCAGAATGTACTCCACTATGCAGTTGAGACGTGCAGTGATCAAACGGTGGAATTACTTTTGGAGGCGGGTGTCAACCCTTGGCAACGGGCACGCAACTTGAGGCCGACACCACTACACTCTGCCGCCGCCAACGGACGCCTTAGTATCGTCCGATTCCTTCTGCAGTACCGCTCTGTGGAAAATATCGATTCGAAGAATTTGAGAGGGTGGACGCCACTCCACTTGGCTTCCTGCCACGGTCACGTAGAGATAGTGCGAGCACTACTGGAGGCGGGGGCAGATTTAGCGGCTACTAACAAAATGGGGAAAACAGCTCGAGATGTCGCCTGCCGTCTGAAGAGGGAGGCCATCTTGAGTGTGATGGAAGAGGGTGAATGGAATAAGGGGACAAGCGTAATGTTAGAATTTCGGGACAGAAGAGCAGTGACATGTCGTCGGATGTAATTGGAGACAATGTTACCGTGCTGTGGGTGAGCTAAGCTATTCTGAGATTCTTAAATCAAAAATAATTCTCAGAAAGGCTGGTCATAGGACTGGACAACTTGAGATCTTTATCAGAATATGGTAGGTAGAGTACAAGGCCTTGTTTGGTTAAACATCCAGATGTGATCACACCAGCCACCTGGTATCCCAGATGTTAGTAAAAGGGAACACTAAATTCTTCGCAAGCAGCAAAGAGTAAAGTGAGGTAATTCGTGCCAATGATCCCGATTTTGCTGCCGACTATATCGGCCATAAAGGATGATGGCTAGTTTTCTATACTACTATATAAATTCCCACTGCTTTGGATAACAAGTTATAACCAAGTTCCTTGTAAGGTGTCGTCCATAAATTTTGTCACTCGCCAATCGGTGTGAGGGGCGGGGTTCCGCAGCAGGTGTTGTATGCGGATGTTTTGTACAGATGGCATTATTTTATAACTTGCATCAAATTGTAACACTGCAAGACTGTCACATGCATTGCTCCAACAGTTGACAGCTGCTTATTAATATACAGGGCGTTCGCCGGGATACGCAACCCACTGTTAGCGCTACAAGGAAGAAACTGCTCCCGGCGAGCGAGCGGTCAGCTTCCGGCATTGTTCGACCGTCGGCCGCGGACTATTTCATAATAATTAAAAAAAAAACAGTGATATGGTATTATTAATAGGAGGACCAGCCCCAAACCAGGGAAATGGGAGGTGCCGGATGGGAACGCGTTTCTCACTTGGACAATCATTCAATAATTACAATTCATTTATTAAGAAACAATTCAACAATATCAGAAAATGTAATGCAATATAAGTGACACTAATGTCACTTATTTTCAAACCAGATACAATACCCCAATCACAATGCGGGATGTAGTCCCTTAACATTTTCACAACAGATACATTTCTAAGCATAACCTTACAATTACTATGCACACAAAGTAAGTAAATATTTCTGCAAATCCCTGAGGGATAAGACATAACACGGTCCGCACTTGGGCCTGGGTAGGAAGTTTCCGGGTGGAAGTAAATTAACCTCCACCTGCGGGTCTGCACCGCCGGGTAGGCCGCGCCCAGTAAACACACTGTCGTCCAAATGCCCCCACGGCGAGCCCACCGAGTGCGCTTGGAGAGCGCCTTGATCACGCTCACAAATGAAACAAACAATACACCAAAACCATATTAACCATCATGCATACAATTATTAAGAAAAATTAGAATGTGGTTAAGCGCACACAATTATTAGTTAAGGCGGTAGTGGCGCAACAGCTTAAGAAACACCAGAACATACTATCCATAATTCACCGATTTGTAACAGTTTGCACCATCATCAGTCACCCTTCACATGTAACATTACACAGTAATTCCATGCAAATCCAATCAAGCACAATTCAACCACATATGTGCCAGTCCATAACTGGACCAGGAAGCATAGAACACGAGCCTTACAATCAGATAGCCGGAGGTAGACTTAGTGCACAGTTGTGGATCACGGGGTAACGGGCGCCGTCCAACTAACTGTCCACAACACCGACAACCGGTCCAAGGAGGAGCGACCATGAACACAGAACCAGAAGGAAGCGATCGCTCTCACAGCCAAGCTGCCAGGAAGTTTCAATCAGGGGATCCCGTTGTAACCTTAGAGCTGCAGACAAGTTCCGAGACAACTAGAAAGATAACAGAAACGCGAGCACAAGGCCCGCATACACCGAACCGCGGAGCACAAGACCTCCGCGACGCCACACCACTCACTGCCCCGAGAGCCACCGAGCCGCCCTTTTATCTGTGCCAGGGCAACGATATAAACACCAGCGCAGCGGGAATCGACTCAGGTCCCGACAAAAGCAAAGAACACGGCGGCGGGCCGCAAATATATCGAACCGTGAGAAGGACGGTTCAATTACTTTTTTTTTTACTTATGGCTTTTCGCCTCGTCGACATCGAGGTCATTAGAGGCGGGATGGGACTGTAGACAAGGTACTGAAACGAATCCGGCCATGGCGTTTTTGAAGGAAGCATCCGGCATTCGCCTGGAGTGATTTGGGAAACCATGGAAAACCCAAATCTGGATGCCCGGACCTGTGATTCGAACCTGCGTCCTCCCGAATACGAGGCCAGAGCGTTAACCGCTCACCCACCACGGCGGTTTTAATAACAGCTTTACGATTCGTCTACATCAGGGGTGGCCAACCCAAATAATCTCTCGGGCCACTTTTGAAATGCATGATAACTCCGCGGGCCGCATATAAAATTATTTATTCCCATATTAGATTTAGAGCAACTGTAGACATTTTTTTAGTGAAAAATTGAAACATACCAAGCTAGTATTGTGTTTACTATTATTCTTACATGTAAACATAGGTAATATAATATCAATGATACTAAATGCACATTGTAAACAAATACATAACACTAAAAATGAAAAATAAAAAATATTTTGCAAAAGTGTGATTAATCATGCGGGCCAGAAAACTGTTCAAGGCATCCCTGGTCTACATCAAGGTCATTACCGCCGGGAAACGATTAGATACAGATAATGGAATTCTGCTATTGGCCTTTGATAGAGCCATCCAAGAATTTTCCAGCAGTGGTTAAAAAAATATGGAAAACCGATATCAGGTTTGTCAACTACTAATTCTGTACCAGTACTTTGTATGCGCACTGTAGTAGTCGCCGGTTCAAATGAGGGCGGTTTTAAGTAAGTATTATGGTCATCATCTGTTGTCTTCGCTACAGTATCCGCGAGCGAAGCATTATACAGTAATTAGTGCAATGCAGATAGTTGGCGCTGGCTGTGTGGTTACATACAACGAAGGCAGTATTTTAAAAATAATAAACAAATACGTTGTAAGTACATATCACTACAGTACAAAAATCCTCTGTCTTCTTTCTGGGATCAATAGAACGTTGTTATATAAAGTAATTCTTTTTGGTATCATAAAAAATATTCTTGCGAAAACAAAGCGAACGACACCATTTACGTATCTGACTGTAACAGTGTCAGTATTGAATTATTTTACGTTTTATTTGTTTCATTCTTTTCCACTATGACTTTACTGCTCGCCGACATAGCTATCACTAGAGCTGGTGTGCAACTTATGAGAAGGAACTAGAAGGAAACTAGGCTATTAGCCGTATCAAAGAACCTTACCGTCATTTGCATGGGGTGATTAGGAGAAGCCACGGAACACATAATCTTGACAGATGCGGGTCCTCAAGAAGGTGATGGAAACTTAGCGTCATTAACAATTTGGGATCATGAAGCTTTTAAAACATCTTCCGAGCACAGTCGACGTTGTGTATGAATGGAAGCTAAGGGAATATTTAATACTAATGGCAATAGTAGCAGTTGCATTATTGATAACACTAATAACGGAAATAGTTTTTTGACAAATGAATTTCACGACTAGAGCTTTAATTTAAAATCATTATTCGGCAATAGCTACACATAAATTTATTACATCTACAAACAAGAGTATACACGTGTAAAATAAATGAAACAACAGTCCAGAATAGATTATACGTGCTGGGATATTATGTAGACAGGAAAATAAATAAATATTAAAGAAACTTTGAATCACGCGAGGGACCAACCACGACTGGAACCGGTTGGGCGACTGAATGTGAAATGCACGACTGTAGTTTATAGAAACCGTCTATTTAATTTGATTCCACAGTGTATAATAAACCTAATAATATTTCGTGGTTTTAATGAACCATAGACGGAGTTTCGTAACTGCTGCGCCAGCCGATTTTTTTTTTTTTTTTTACTTATTGCTTTACGCCTCGTCGACGGCTAAGGTCATTAGAGGCGGGATGGGGCTGGGGACAAGGAACGGGAAGGAATTCGGCCATGGCCTTTTTGAAGGAAGCATCTCGGCATTCGCCTGGAGTGATTTGGAGAAACATGGAAAACCCAAATCTGGATGCCCGTACGGGGATTCGAACCCGCGTCCTCCCGAATGCGAGGCCTGAGCGTTAACCGTTCACCCACCACGCTCGGTCCGATAATTCCGACGGGTTAAGGGGACCTGCAGTTCAACAGGGAATACGAAACCACGAAGCGTCCTAACATGATTCATAGTTACAAAGTAAGGTTTTCTAGTGTAATTTTAATACTTGAAAAAACTTAGCCGAGACTGGTTTTTGAACCTGAGATTTTTGGGCCCCCGCTGCGCGCCTTAAAGAACTGAGCCATCAGGCTAGTCAGCTGTTTCTTTGCCGATGCCAACCTGTTACACTTAAATACCACTAGTGGTTCCACAGAATGGTTTTTAACAGCGTTCCTCAAACCTTTCCAACCCGTGGTCCAGCAAAATGTTGAAAATAATTCTACGCACCATTAATTATTCAGTTATGAATATATTATTAATATTTGGGACACACTTTATTGTACTATTATAACATAATCAATCTAAAGGCTTGTTCTGAATTCATATAGAAATGAACTATTAAATGTCAGTTATTTATGGAATGGACTCTAATATTTGTTAAACAAATTAATAATATTGTCCTCATATCCTTGAAATACCAGATTTTTGTTTGATCATTGGTATTTTTATGGCTTCTGGAAAGTTTCACTGATAGTTTATATTAGATTATAGCCTTATACAGTACGAGTATGGTATACACTTTATGACAACAATGTTACTTATTTAGTGTGATATCTTTAATTCAATTCAATAATTAAATTTTTATTATTTGCCTGCGCACCACCTCTCCCATCTTCGTGGACCACAGATAGAGAATCGCTGGTCTAAGCGATTCACATGATCGAAGCAAGGCTTTGACGGATCTGAAGCAAAGTAGTGGCTGACACAGGGAGTGAACCAGGGCCACCTGCGTCTGCAATCATGCCCTATACCCCAGAGGAATAACATCGCTCCTTGTTATTGTAATTACTAACAGAGGAAAATATTAAGCTCTTGTACTTTGTGAACAAAAACGAGAACAGAGTAGTGGTACCTAATTTCTAATATTTCACAACACGTTGTTAACACACAGCTCTATCGTTTTGGGAGTAAGTAGTGGCATCACTTTCCTTTTGAACAAATTATGGATCGTTATCTCTTCTGTTTGTCCAGAGTATGCAGAGTGTGTAAGGGTTAAAGCCCATTCACACTAGCGGTCAGTTCAGCTAAGCTCAGCTCAGGTCAGCTCAGCTCACGATCCAGGATAGCATTCACACTAGCGGTCAGCTCAGCTCAGGTCAGGTCAGATCAAGTAGTAGACGAGGCCATTTATTTCAGTTGCTCATAGTGAACAATGTCGTTTTCAACTCCAACTTCAATTACATCGCAATGATTTTGGATCAAGAGCCTAAAAATACGTCAAGATCAAAAAGAGGATGGTTCAGGGTGCATCCAGAGTTCCAAGCGCAAACAGATCAAAAGAAAAATGAATGCTAACTACCGGATATGCCGTGAGAGACGAGTGGTGGAAAATGCTTTGATATTTTAGGGCTCAAAGATTTCGAATTTATTTTAGAAAAAATTAATTCTGCTCCAGAATTAATTGATAACATAATTTTAGTAACATGTATTTTGCACAATTATTTACGGAAGGATAAAATTTCATGCCATGTAGAAAGTGCATTTCAGGATGAGCGAGAGAAACCCTATTTTACAAATATTCTTTGTTTGTATTCTAACGCTCGTACAGAAGCCTTTGATACAAAAAATAAATTCAGAATAGTTTTTTTTAATTCGGAAACAGGATCTGTATTTTGCAGTACTAAAATGTGTAATAATGTTTGAATTTATATTAAAGTTTGCCGACTTTATAATAAACAGAAATAACATACCACTAAAATATTTATTTTTTATATACTCTTTTTTATTGCTTACAAGCATAGTTTTCAGACATTCGGCGCCCATTTGATCTGACCTGACCTGACCGTTGCTTGTTCACACTAGCGGTCAGCTCAGCTCAGCTCAGCTCAGGTCTTGACCGTTGTTGATCGGTGGCGGCGCGATCTTCGGTTTGACCTGCCTTGTCCTGACCTGAGCGGACCGCGTAGTGTGAATACTCCCATTGGATTACGTGTATAGCGATTTTTGACCTGAGCTGAGATGACCGCTAGTGTGAATGGGCCTTTATAATATATTTCTGATATATAAATATATATATATATAAAACTGTGTATTCTGTTTTATTGTGTATTTTGATTCAGAGGTTTCATTGGGTGAGTAATCTGTTTAGTTTAAAATGTAGTAGACATTTTAGTTTTGAATGTTTGTCGCCTGCAGAGCGGGGGCAGTAGTAATATTTAAGCCAGCAATCTGTTATTGAGACTAGTGTACAAAATCCTCTGAAACACTATGGCCGGGTTTGTTGAAGTGTGGAATGTGATAACAATTTAAACATGATTTCGTTGGAATAAATCTATTGGCATTTTGAGCAGCATCATTTTTTTTTTTTTAAATGAGTTATCCAGTATTCATTTAGAAGTGACCATTAATGGTCTGGTGGCTCA
This sequence comes from Vandiemenella viatica, assembly GCA_031002005.1. Lineage (NCBI taxonomy): Eukaryota > Metazoa > Arthropoda > Insecta > Orthoptera > Morabidae > Vandiemenella > Vandiemenella viatica. The sequence goes on from JARYHS010009186.1 coordinate 241,169,824, forward strand.
GTGGTTAAGGTGCCTGATTGGGTATCGGAAGGTCCCCGGTTCGAATCCTGTCTCGGCGGGGATTTTCAGAGGCCTTTCACGTCTAGCTTAGTTTGCTGTGAAATGTGAAGTAGGCCAGGATGCTTCCGTGGTTCGGATTGAACGTTAAACTGTAGGTCCCCTGTACCCGGTAGGATTGCCGGGATAGGTTAAGGCAGAATGCAT
>JARYHS010009186.1:241171027-241218013 GCA_031002005.1 Vandiemenella viatica
AATTTCAATTAAATGCAGCAACTCAGCGTGGCATGCACTAGTTGGCAGGTGTCTACACAAGGGATGTTTAGCCATGTGCCTTCATAACCAGCCACAACAGCATGTTTGTGGTGGTTGTTGGACTTCATGCATGAATGGCTCTGTCAATTTAATCCCAGTTTTTTTTTTAACCTACAAGTTGAATCAAAGGCCAAATGGAGTTTGCATCACATTGCAGTATAATCATTAGATTGTGCCAATTGGAAACATGAAACAATGAACTATGCTGACTTCTTCCAGTCAATTATAGTATAATGCTTGTGGATGAAGGTTTAGGTGAGTCACTGCCTATTCAATCAATGCCAGAATGTCACTGCATGGACACCACATGATTTCAGTGTGTTCCTCGTGCACTATGATAGCTGGGTTACACAGCAACATTTATTTGCTGGCAGGGATGAATCTGCTCATTCATCACAGATCTCATCACTTGGCACACATGTCTGGCTACAGTGCCATCAATGAGTTACTTGTGGTATACTTTTGAAAAATAAATTCTGCAACCACATTCAAAATACTTTGCTCCATACATACAAATATCATTCCGTGTCCAAACTCGGTTAAATCTCACTAAGTGACAATTATCATTTTAGTAAATATTTCAGAGTCTAACTGACAACCATTTTTCACTTCACAACTTTGTGACTTGTGTTTGTCACCTGTACACTTTCATCCTGATTTGACAGGTTAGTATACTATACACTATTATGAAATAATTAATTACTAACTTTATTTTCAGCATATTATCGCTGTGTGACTGACCCCTACTGTGCAGCTACTGCAGTTCGCGGGTATCTAAGCAGATATGCTCAGGTAAAATAATATCTAACTACAAAAGGAGCATAAAGATTAAAACAAAAAAAAACAAAAAAAAAAACAAAAACAAAAAAAAAAAAACAAATAGGCTTCTATTTAAATATTAGCGTACATTATATCTTTCATTTTCTATTCAGTCTTTATTTCCTATTAATTATTAATAGAAATAAAAGTAATAGTAAGAAAATATTTATAAAATAGAAATTATAATCATCCATCTAAAACAGACAACTGTTACTTCTTTCTCTCTCTTTTAGTATTGTCTGGACAGTGATTTTGTTGTTAAAGAATACAGCGAGAGACAATGTAACATGAGCAGACTGAGCTTGTATATGATGATGTAACTTTACATCAACAGCTACCACTTAAAAACAAAAGTTATATACTGCTTTAGGTGTGTAAAGTGAGGATGGTTTTACTTCTGTTTATACTAGAGAACTTTTCTCTTTATTAAACAGATATGATCTCTCTTTATCATCTAATTACTAACAGCAACTTTTCATATGTAACACAAGCACATGACATTAACCAAATACTTTGCAGATGATTTATCCCAGTAACTGTGTAAAAACAAGGACTGAGGGGTAATAACTGTATGAAGGTTTTTGAAGATAATTTTATCAATGCCGAACTAAAATCGGCATAGTTTCAATACTCATTAAAGCTTACAAAATTGTAATGGCAAAGTTTCTTTAAATTTATACCCAAAAAACCTACAAATTGTATCTACAACAGTCCTCTACCAACAGTGGAAGAAAAAAATAACTGCAATCTCAAGTAAAAATTTGGCTACAGACTGATAATAATATATTGCAAAGAAATAGGAATCACAAAAAAGACTGATGATACATTACAAATGTGTGTGAATAAAAGCGAAAATTTTCACTAGTGACAATTTCCAGCTTCTGGCCAGGTCTGCCAGGAACACAATCCCCTCAAGCATCTCATATCCTAACACCAGTTTTCCTCTTCCCACCAAGCATGGTGTGTGGTAAGGGGGCATCCATAAATTACGTGAGGTGTTTTTCTGGATTTCCGGACCCCCTCCCCCCTCTGGTGAGACTTCGTGAGATCCACTTTTCAACAGAAATACCCCCCCTATAAATCAACTTTCGCGTGTTTTATGGACTTTTTTTTTTTTAGCTCTACAGTCCAACAAAACTTTCCAAAACCTCACGTGAGATTTCCGTTGACCCTCCCTCCCCCTTGGTGAGATTTCACCGAACCCCCCTCCCCCCCAATTTCATCTCACATAATTTATGGACACCCCCTAATGTTCTGGCCTTGCAAGCAAGACACGGGGTGCAAATCCACATTTGGACATGCAGATTTGGGTTTTCCATGGTTTCCCCAAATCACTTCAAAGGAATACCAGGATTGTTCCTTCAAAAGGCCGTATTCAAATTCCTTCTCGTTCCTAGTCCCCCCTCCTTTCCTGCCACTAATGGCCTCAATATTAATGAGGTTTACAGCCTAAAGAAGAAAAACCTCTTCCACTGCATTCCAGTTATTTCCTCTGTCTTGCACACACACACTTTACTGTTCCTTTAATCCACTTATCCTGTGGTTTTCCTTGAGGCTCCTTCCCTTCTAATTTCAAATTATACATTCTCTTTGGCATCCTTTCATGTGCCCATACCACTGGAATCCTGACCATTCAATTCTAGTCTGAACAGGTTCCTCTTTAACTGCCTTCCTCATGTGATAATTCTGCAACTTGTCCAATCCCATTGCATCAATCTTACTCCTCTAAAACTTCATTTGTGGGCTAAATTTTTCTTATTTATTTTTGGGTATGGCGTATTTTTGTCGAAGGCAGGAAGGGACTGGGGGGCAGGGAACAGAAAGGAATTTGGCCAGGGCCATTTGAAATAACCATGCCAGCATTCACGTGAAGTAATTTCAGGACACTATGGAAAACTGAAATCTGGATGCCCAGACACTGTTTGAACCCACATCCTCCTAAATGCATGGCCAGAGAATTACCACTTACTTATCATGCTCAGTTTATTCTTTTAAAATAGAATTGTAATGAGACTAATTTCTTGTTGCAGGATTGTAACAGGGATGGAAGATTAGACTGTGATGACTATGCTCGCATCCATTATATGGGTGGTCATCAATGCAGTCTTCCCATTGAGCATTCTGGATACTACAGAGTTTTTAGAAGATGTATTGAGAGTGTACAGCAACTCAATGGTTGAAAAGTTCACAATGAATTTGTTCACGACAGTTATTCCCACCTACAAAAAATGACTTGTCCAGCCCTATTAAATGTAACAACTTAAAATCTACCAAATAATTCATTTTAACTAAGTGATATTTAAAACACAATTTTATATGTATACCCAGTTTTCTTGTGCAGAGTATTTTTTTGGTAATAAAATAGCATACAAACATTAAAAACTTGTTAAAAAAAAGACCATTGATTCCAGTCTGTTACTTATACCAACAGATCTGCATAATAAAAACTAAACAATGAAAAAACTTGTCAAACACAACTTTATCTTTTACTTCTAAATCAATTTCCAGGCATCAGCTGAAACCACTTCGATGATTAAGGTTTTCCTGCTTCTGGAGCTCGCACAGAGGGCCTGCAAAGCATTCTCTCAAAATGATAATTAGCTGAAATACATTAATAGTACATTTTACAACAGACAGGCAATAAAATCTGCTTTAATTTAAAATAAATTTAAATAAATATATGCATGTAATTGGGCTGAAAGCAATAATAATTAGCATAATAAACCAGTTTATCATGAATTCTTCAAAATATGCCTAGGTATGGAACTCTTCCAAAGTTTTTAGTTTTGACATTTTGAATATTAAATATTCCATTTAACATAAAGTACACTTCACTCATAAACAAAATGCATTTTGATACTGATCACCAAAATTTATGTAGCTGCACAATCATTAAGCACTGATGTAAGAACATAAACTTTCCCAGTGTATAACTGCAATCAAGTCTTCACAGGTGAAACGCTGCATTGTGTTTTGAAAACATGATATTTCGACGATTAGCTCAATCATCTTCCTCAGGTGTGAAAACAGCTGCAATGGTCGGCTGACCGACAGATACTGAGATAGCTCAGGTATGGCACCCGAGCTGTCTCAGTAAATGTAACTTTTGCCACCCATTTGATATGGTGATAAGCACCAGATAATCAAAATTCAATTGTTTCCGTTTCATAGCCCCTGAAACTAATTGCGGAACATTTTTATAGCCATCTCTTACCCGTTGTCTTACAATTTGTGTTTTGGTAAAATTAAATTTAATCTGTAAAACCTTTCCAATATTGTTCACAATAAATTGTCAATTCCAGCAGCATATTTAGAAATGTCTGTATAGGTCCAAATGATGTAGCAATTCAAACTTCAAAGTAAATTTTAAAAACTAATTCGTATATAGTGTCTGCAAAAGGAATACTTTTGTTCTAACAGAACATCATAAGCACCTTTTATTCAAGTGTCGCAGTACAAAGCTTCGACTGTATAAAAAAAAAATTAGTGTCCTTAAAAGCTGTAAATTTATTTGCTGTAAATTCAGCGTGATTTTGTCTATTTATGTACAGAAGATAATACAGTATTTAATTTTTTCATTCAATTACTGGATAGGTAATAACCTTCATGCCCTCTTGAGCATCAGTTAGAAATATGCAAATGAGCCACTTTTTTCTGGTGTAAGTTTTCGGACAATTAGAAAAAAACTAATGATTATATACCTCAAAAATAATGGGATTGAAAAATAAGGACCCCCCTACTGCACAGTTATGATAGATTAAAAGCAATAGCTGTATGCTTATGTGAAGATATAAATATTCCTTAAGACACTTCCATATTAAATCCACAGCAAAATAGAGCTTTATAGAACTGCAAGCAAAAATAATCTTCTTGTCAAATGGACTGAATCTAGTCTAACAGCAGTTTACTAATTACAGGGTGCGGCAGCATAACTTCCTTTTTTCAAAACTTAATAAAACCCATTGTATAAATAAGAAATTTTTTATTTATTTTTTATAATATAGGCACATACATAAAGTTTTATTTTAATTAGTTTTGAATATCAAATCAGGTAGCTGACGTCGCCCATTCTGCACACATTGAGTAAACCGATTTCTGGTGTTTATCATGACTCCTGCCAGCATAGCAGGCGTTATGGTGGCAATTTCTTCCTGGATGTTGGTCTTCAAATCTTGTGTGGACCTTGGATGGTTCACATAAACACGGGATTTCAAAAAACCCCATAGAAAAACTCACAAGGGGTCAAATCGGGAGAGCGGGCCGGCCACTCCAAATCGCCCGTAATTGAGATGAGGCGCTGTGGGGAGTGTTCCCTCAGTACAGCCATCGATGTTCTTGGAATGTGTGCCGTTGCACCGTCTTGTTGGAACCAAGTGTCCCCTAAGCCTAACTCATCTAGCCGTGGGGGGAAAAAAATCCTGCAACATGTTTACATACCGGTCCGAATTCACTGTCATTGTGACTTCATTTTCCTCAAAGAACCAGGGACCAATAATTCCACCTGAGGAAATTACACACTACACTGACTTTGGGTGAATGCAGTTTGTCTGAAAGTAGCTACCCACGTAACAATTGATTTCGGGTACGGGACAGGGACCAATGGGGCTAAATGAAAGCGATTCCGAAAAGCGTGCTGGATTGCGATCACAGAACATCCACTCGAAAAGTAGGCCTCAACGTCAAACGCACGCTTCTCACTGCTCCAACGCATGATGGCGACTGAACTGTGTCGGGAAAAAACTTTATAGTCACGCCCCTCGAACGAGACCACTAGCGCTGCGCTACGATATCAACCGACTGAATGACGCGCATTTTAAAAAAGGAAGTTATGCTGCCGCACCCTGTATAATGAGAGAAATTTTATGCTGCCTATTCCATTTCTTGATAAAATTTCAGATAATAATAATAGTAATGCTATATATATATATATATATATATATATATATATATATATATATATATATATATATATATATATGTATATATAAAATGATGATGCACAGTTTTCATAGTGGAACAACTCAATTTAGAAACTAAAGTTGGTTACAAAGAACCAGCTGCTTTCATTGTAGCATTTAATGCCATGCAATAATAGTAAAACTAGGTCACATTTTGTGTAATATTCTTCCCTGTAGCCAAATGTCTATTCACAGAATTGTGGCCAGGCATGGTTAGGACTAAAGATTGAATCTGTCTTATACTCAGTTGGACTTGTTTGAACAGCCTCAGTTTATTTTTTATTTTTTAAATGTGATACAAAAAAGGGGCCACATTAACTTTGCAACTAAAATGATAGTTACAGTTGACCAAATATCTTCTGCTGTCCAGATCTGGAAAGGGAGAGTAATTCAATGTAACATGTGACCTGTTGATCGATTTTATAGTGAATGCTCAAGCAAACCATAAAAGACTAGTTGTTCACATAATTCCACAAAAGCAGTTTGAACAACCGGCATCCTGCATGGACCAATTTACAACACTCGTCATCATGCAATTTAATGTCTTGGTCAAATAAGGACTTTTCAAATGTATTTGGCCAAGTTTTCTGCTGCTCACTATTGTTATGAAGCAACTGGCAATATTTTTTATTTCCTGCTTCTCATTAAACAATTTATGAAGACAAATATTTAAAGGTAGGGATATTTTCATCAAAGAAAACATTATTTCTACCACAACCACTCTAATTTTTCTTACGTGTCATAATTCATCAAAATTAAGTTTAATATATAACATTGGCTCATCCTTCTGTTGTATCTCAAGGCAATGGGTGAACTCAGGCTATAAAAGCTGGCTGATAATTCAGTTGAAGTGTCCTATATTTACTATAGGGTGGGTGAAGGGAAATCTGCTAGTGCAACTGAAATTATAAATAAAAAATGGAGAAAACTATTTGCAGATGTATATAAAGTGGGCTAGTTAATGCTGTTAAAGAAAGAGATTGCCCCCCCCCCTTTTTGCTTATGGCTGTACACCTCATCGAGGTCATTAGAGATGGAGACTAGGAACAGGAAGGAATTCAGTCATGGCCTAATGAAGGAAGCATCCTGACATTCACCTGGAGTGATTTGGGGAAACCATGGAAAACCCAAATCTGGATGCCCGGATGGGGATTCGAACCCCTGTCCTCCCTAATGTGAGACCAGTGCATTACCACTCCCCCACCACGCTCAGTAAAGAGATTGCGTCAGATTTTTAGTGCATTGTTAGCATTTTTTTAAAAAGGGCAAGAATATAGGTTGCTGTAGCAAGATTTGCACGAATGTACTAATCTTGCATTTGAAACCTTTTAATTTCAAGAACACTGACACATCCTTATCTTTGCAGATGTTTTGTACTAACACACAGAACAATAATGCATTTTTCTTCACCTGTATATATTTCAGCAACAAATGACAACAAAACAACATAAGTAGTGTCACAAAACATGAATGTTTTGACATTATGAGAAATTGGCCATTGTTGTAATGCAACCAAAAAAGAAGCGGGAACAGAGATTTCAGGTCTGCAACGTAGATTCAACATTGCAATATTACACTTGACTTTCAGGCACAAACTACACCTTTAGCTATTTATTTACAATCTTAAGTTGAATATATAACTCAAGGGGTTAATAATGAGAATATGGATAAAAATAATTGGAAATTTCCCCCCAAATGAAATAATTATGTACATTTGTATTTAATATATAATGCAAACTAAACCTTCCCACAGCAATGATGGAGCAGGAATCCCATGGGGCAATATGGATATGGATAGGAAACAATATAGATGGAAACATTGGGGAAAAAAATTATTTTGATCAATGCCCTTACTTTTAAAATAGAGATATGTGACTGAACTTCACAAGGTCATAATTTGATTTTTTTTTTTTTGTGGAATCTTCATATTTCCTTTCAGAACTTCAGGGTTACACACCACCCCATTTTTCAATAGGGAAAGTAAAATCAACACACAGGGAAGATGTCTGAGGGGGTCACATCTCCTTTTAATGTGGCTCATCTACTCACAAGACAAGGTTCACCACCAAAATATTTTATCACCGACCTGCACTTTCATCTATGATAAGTATTTGATTTTACTTTCCATTAAATTCCTTTTTTCACATCCTTGAAACATTACCTCTAATCAACTGGATGGTACAATAGGATAGTTGAGTGAAAAGTACAAAATTTCAGTTTAAATTGATATATTTTACACAAAAATAATGTTCATTAAAGGTAGGAATTAAATCTTATTAAAAGCAGCAATATCAACAGACTGAACATAATCTTCAAAGTTCTGAATCTCCTCCACTAGTAGATCAACAGATACCTTCTCATCTTCAACAACACACATAATTTGTAACTTGTTGATCCCATAGCCAACAGGTACCAGTTTAGCTGCAAATAAGGACGATAAATAATGAATAAATCTGTTTCAGTTATTTACACATATATTAAAACTATTATAAAAATCCAAACACTCCACAACTATCTTTAAATATGAATTAAAAAATATAAGTAGGTTCATGTCCAGCACTATTTTTCTCACAAGTAATGTTTAAATAATTTTCATTCAGCTATTTCATTTCAAGAGAAACTGAAAATACATAAATTACTGCAAAGATTCATACTTACATGCTCCCCAGACAAGACCATCCATGACAATACTTCTGACCTTGACCTCCATTTCTTTCATGTCAGTCTCGTCATCCCACGGCTTCACATCAAGGACAATACTAGATTTGGCTATGAGAGCAGGCTTCTTAGCCTTCTTTTCAGCATAGGCCTTTAACCTTTCTTCTCTTATTTTTTCTGCCTCAGCATCCTGAAACAAAGTGTCTTTTTATTTGATTTTACACTGAAATTTTAACAATATTTTTTACAAATCTTATAGGCCTACATTATTAAAATTTATCAAGCTAGAGAAGAAATCAAAAACACAAATTTAATTCTACAATATTCTATTTACCACTGTGAAACAATGAGGCCAACCTAAGAAAATGCAATGGAAGCGTTGCGGTATTCTGTTGAATCTACAAATTTTTCTAAGGTTGAATGAAATGATTATTGGCACAACAGTGCAGATAGTGTGCCCCAACAATGCCGAGTTATTTCATTTAGATCAGCATCATTCCACAATACCCAAAGTGCCAACCCAGTCCAGTTCTGGTACATCCCCTACATACTCCCTCCAACAGGTGTACGAATTTGAACTCTCCCCAATATTTCTTGTTATTAAATGACAAGGCACTGCCTTAATAACAAAGAAATGTATAACAAATTAAAATATACTAGTCTGATGTCAACTTAAAATTAATATACAGTTACTGATATATGGAGATTTCTTGTCGAGCTTTCATGGGAAATGAACTGCTGAAATCTGTAGATCTGTTTTTGTGAATAAAACATATGGAGGATGTAAAAATTCTATGAACAATCCCAGTTTTCTTATTTTTAGCACCTATATAAATTTGTATTTAACCAAAAGCAACAGAGTATACTACACTGAAAGAAGTGTGAATTCTGAAATACCACAAAAATTCGAGTGTTCATTGGCTCGAACCTATTCCCTCTCAATAAAACTGCCAATGGTAAAAATCTATGTTCAGTCTTATACAATTTCTAACAAAGTATCTGATTCGACCAGGAAATTAAATGAAATCACCCAATGAAATCAACTAAAAAACAGAAGAACTTCATTTTCTGAAACATTTCAGTACTATATCCATAAATACTCCACAGTGTCTTTATAATCCTTATACACGCAACAAATACACATCAAGATATTTGAAAGAAACTCTCAAAAGATTTTGTATTCTTTTTAGCTCCGCCACTATCCCAGTTTGAAATGTGGAACATATTACATAGTTCAACCATTTTATAAATTCAAAATCTTTTTCACTTACATCCAGCTTAGTGATGAAACTTAAAGAGGGTGTATATATGTTCATTTACATCGAATTAAGCTTTATGCACAATATTAGTTATTATCTGGTCTGCAGTATGTACAACTTCTTATACTTTAATTAAAAGTTGATGCTTATTACAATTATAAATAAATCTCCAAAATTTTGTAAATTTGCATTTGTTCTGGAGAGTTAAATTTAATGTTTGCTGTTGGTACCATCACCTGTAGCCAAGAAAGCAACCACTGCTCAACATGGTTGACAGTTGTAAGCAGAATAATGCAGACACAAATTAAAATATACATACACAAAACACTGAAAACTTCATATGCACACCCTTCAACAAAACCAACTTCGCTTTGTCATGTTTCAGAGAGGATGGTGATGGATTAAAATAATGGACAACAAAGGATTGGGAGTAGGATTCAGAATTAAGGAGAATTTAGCCAAACACTGGAAAAACAAAATTTTACATTGAACAGGACAATATGTATATACATAAGTCATCATCTTCTTCCGTCTCCAGTTTCCTGGATGCGGTGTAAGAGCGCTCGCCACCTTTGCTTGTCCAAGTATGTTTCCTCTTCTTGGATTCTAGACCTTGATGCACCTCTCTCCTGTAGGTCCTGTTTCACAAGATCAATCCATCTTCTGGGCTGGTCTCTTGGTCTTTTTCCCTTCAGTTCTTTTTCAAGCCATATCCTTGCTGTTCCTGTTGGGTACATACATTTGTTATGTCCCAGCCATCACAATCGTGCTTTGGCAATTTTTTCTTGAAGGGTTTCATTGACTGGGATCACTTCATTCCTGATTTTGTCCCTTCTGTACCATTCATCTTACGAACTTCATCTAGGTTGCCTGGAGTCTGTTTTCATCTCTGCTGGTAGTGGTACATACTTCCAGGCTATACGTTTTATGAAATATACAGTGACATTTTGGCTGTAATTGGAATATGATTGTTCCACAAAAGGTTCCTAACTTGATAAAACTGAGTTCCTTTTTGCACCCAAATGGTAATTTCATTCTGGAATCAACTGTCAGAGGTCACTTTACTGCCAAGGTATTGAAAATTATCCACCTGATTCATTTTTTCACCCTCCAGATAAATTACAGGCTTCGTATTCTGTCTGCTGACCCATTACCACTGTTTTTGTACAGCTTATTTTTAGACAAAATTCCTTAAAATGCTTATTCCAGATGTTCAGTTTCTGTTGTACTTCTTCCATATATTCCCAAATCTCAGCATCATCTGCAAATGCAAATGACTTGAAGTCATCAGGGTTGAGTTGCTGTTTTACTCTACATAATTTCATCCACTACAATGGTGAACAACAGCGATGATAATGTTCTACCTTACTGAATACTTCTGGTAGTCATAAACCAGTCTGAACAGGAGTCTCCAATTTGAATGCAGTTGTGGCAATTCTCATTCAGCATTCTAACTTCGATCAAGTTTGTTGGTGCCTTTCGTTTGGACAGATATTCCCAAAGTTTAACTCTAGGTATGCTGTCATAGGCCTATTCAATATCTAAGGAAATAAAGATGACATCTCTTCATTATTAATCTGGTAATAGACAATAATAAATGAATTCATGAATTTAACCAATAAAACACTATACAACACACTAAAAACACAAAAAACAATCTCAAAACAAGAAAATGAATACAGTGACTCACACAATAATCACAAACAGTAACTTAAAACACAGAAACAGAGAATTTAATAGAATGTACAACACAGACAGGGCCGGCGCTAGGATTCTCGGGCCCCGGGAAAGCGATCTTAAGCACCTTACCCCCCCCCCCCCCCCGAAAATATATTTACTTTACACTTTCTTTTTTTTATGTATATATAAATTCAGAACATTTTAATACAAAAATGTTTAAAATTATTTGTGCAGATTTTAAAATTTGTGTTTGATTTCTATTTATTTAGGCACCCAGGCCGGCGGGCCCCCCTTTGGCGGCCCAGGCCCCGGGTACTTTTGCCCCCCTTAACCCCCCCTAACGCCGGCCCTGAACACAGATACAATAGCAACAGAAACTAAGTTGGCACAACTGTAAAGATCTGGAAAAACAAAAACAAGCCATGTGTAAAATCAACAGAAAAAATTCACTACAATAACAAGTGCAGCATGCAAGCAACTAGTGAAATGTGTTCAGCTGGAACTGCACTGGTGAAAGAGTCTGAAGTGCTGTTCCAGACCAGCATGTGAGTATTACCACTATATCTGCGAGTACAGTGTATGTACAAAAACAGTTGTTTTTGACGGAATCTTATATATAAAAATCAATGTCTGTTTGTTTGTATGTTCGTCTTCTATGCGTTCCTGTACCATTTATCAGATTGCAATGAAACTTTGGAGAGTTTTCGAGTGTGCGCCTGCGAAGGTTCCTGCGAAAAAAAAATTCCAAAAAGTCGCCCCCTATTCCCCATAACACCCCATAGTTTAGGCAAAACCACATTTTTTATCCGATTTAGATAGGAATTTGTACACTTATACTTTAAAACAAACAGAAAAATACTGCCTACATACGGTTTCCGAATATTAATCCCCTCGCCCCATATCCACCCCCATACTTTAGGCAATACCACATTTTTTATCCGATTTAGATAGGAATTTGTACACTTATACTTTAAAACAAACAGAAAAATACTGCCAACATATGGTTTCCGAATATTCATCCCCTCTCCCCCTTTCCAACCCCATTACGTTTTCACCCCATAATTTAGGCAAACCACATTTTTTATCCGATTTGGATAAGAATTTGTACACTTATACTTTAAAACTAACAGAAAAATACAGCCTACGTATGGTTTCCGAATATTCATCCCCTCTCCCCCTTTCCAACCCCATTATGTTTTTACCCCATAATTTAGGCAAACCACATTTCTTATCCGATTTAGATAAGAATTTGTACACTTATACTTTAAAACAAACAGAAAAATACAGCCTACGTATGGTTTCCGAATATTCATCCCCTCTCCCCTTTCCAACCCCATTACGTTTTTACCCCATAATTTAGGCAAACCACATTTTTTATCCGATTTGGATAAGAATTTGTACACTTATACTTTAAAACTAACAGAAAAATACTGCCTACGTATGGTTTCCGAATATTCATCCCCTCTCCCCCTTTCAACCCCATTACCTTTTCACCCCATAATTTAGGCAAACCACATTTTTTATCCGATTTAGATAAGAATTTGTACACTTATACTTTAAAACAAACAGAAAAATACAGCCTACATATGGTTTCCGAATATTCATCCCCTCTCCCCCTTTCCACCCCCATTACCTCATAATTTGGGGAAACCACATTTTTTATCCGTTTTAGATAAGAATTTGTACACTTATACTTTAAAACTAACAGAAAAATACTGCCTACGTATGGTTTCCGAATATTCATCCCCTCTCCCCCTTTCCAACCCCATTACGTTTTCACCCCATAATTTGGGGAAACCACATTTTTTATCCGTTTTAGATAAGAATTTGTACACTTATACTTTAAAACAAACAGAAAAATACTGCCTATGTATGGTTTCCAAATATTCATCCCCTGTCCCCCTTTCCAACCCCATTACGTTTTTACCCCATAATTTAGGCAAACCACATTTTTTATCCGATTTAGATAAGAATTTGTACAGTTATACTTTAAAACAAACAGAAAAATACTGCCTACGTATGGTTTCCGAATATTCATCCCCTCTCTCCCTTTCCAACCCCATTACGTTTTCACCCCATAATTTAGGCAAATCACATTTTTTTATCCGATTTAGATAAGAATTTGTACAGTTATACTTTAAAACAAACAGAAAAATACTGCCTACGTATGGTTTCCGAATATTCATCCCCTCTCCCCCTTTTTAACCCCGTTACGTTTTTACCCTATAATTTAGGCAAACCACATTTTTTATCCGATTTAGATAAGAATTTATACACTTATACTTTAAAACAAACATAAAAATACTGCCTACATACGGTTTAAGAATATTAATCCCCTCGCCCCCTTTCCACCCCCATAATTTTTTTACCCCATAATTTAGGCAATACCACATTTTTTATCCGATTTAGATAGGAATTTGTACACTTATACTTTAAAACAAACAGAAAAATACTGCCTATGTATGGTTTCCGAATATTCATCCCCTTTCCAACCCCATTACGTTTTTACCCCATAATTTAGGCAAATCACATTTTTTATCCGATTTAGATAAGAATTTGCACACTTATACTTTAAAAGAAAAAGAAAAATACTGCCTATGTATGGTTTCCGAATATTCATCCCCTCTCCCCCTTTCCAACCCCATTACGTTTTCACCCCGTAATTTAGGCAAAGCACATTTTTTATCCGATTTAGATAAGAATTTGTACACTTATACTTTAAAACAAACAGAAAAATACTGCCTACGTATGGTTTCCGAATATTCATCCCCTCTCCCCCTTTCCAACCCCATTACGTTTTTACCCTATAATTTAGGCAAACCACATTTTTTTCCGATTTAGATAAGAATTTGTACACTTATACTTGCAAACAAACAGAAAAGTATTGCCCACATATGGTTTCCGAATATTCATCCCCTCTTCCCCTTTCCAACCCCATTACGTTTTCACCGCATAATTTAGGGAAAGCACATTTTTTATTCCCATTTAGATAAGAATTTGTACGCTTATATTTTAAAACAAACAGAAAAATACTGCCTACATTTGTTTTCCAAAGCGCATCCTCTCTCACCCTTTCCAACTGAAAATGAATGAAACAGCAGTTTGAAATATATATGTAAATATTTTTTCATTTAATCTATGTGCTTACTCAAGTCCAGCAATAGTGAAGCATTGCCGGGTCAGCTAGTTATTTATAAAATTACATCTCTTCCCTTCTCCCATTGTTTTTCCATAATCATTCTAGCAGTGAAGATGAGATCTATTAGGTCTATATCCATACTGCTCTTCTCCAAGCTGCAGTTCAATGACTTTCCTCAGCTTATCTTCTATAATTTTCTCCATTAGCTTGAGCCCAGGGGATAGAAGAGTTATTCCTCTGTAATTGTTACATTTTCTTTGGCTACCATTTTTAAATATTGGCTCTATGATTACTATTGTCCAATCAGAGGACTTTTTTTCTTTCCAGATGGTGTTCATTACTCTATATAGCCAGTGAAGTGCATAGATTCCTGTTACTTTGATCATATCTGCATTTACTTCATCTAAACCTGGTGATTTTCCTTTAGCCATGCTTTTCAGCGCTTTTTCAACTTCTGACAATGTCAGAGGGGATTCTATACTTTCACCTTGATTTCCTGTTCCTGAATTGCTCCTTTCTTTGCTTGTTGTTTCGTTCCAATTGTATAAATGGTCAAAATATTTCCTCATCTCTTTCCTTACTTCATCTCCTTTCGAGATAACTGGTCCATTTTCTTTTTCCATGGCCTTAATGTATTCCTTTGAATTTTATAATATTGTACAACAGTTTCTTATTGCTCCAGCTATTCTCCTCTATTTTCTTTGTAAATTCTAACCAGCTTTTTTCTTTTTCTTCTTTTACGATTTTCTTGACTTTTAGTTTCAATTTCCTGGAAGATGGGTGTAGCTCCCTTAATATATCTTCACTTCTTTCCTGATCCTTCTGGTTTTCTTGACCCTCTTTGTCTTTTGACCATGTTTCTTTTATAGCATTTTTGTCAGTGGCATTTCACCAGGGTGTTTCTTTATCTTTCACTCTCAAACTAGTTTTATCAGCTACATCGGCAGCTGTATTTACAAGGACTTCACTCAACATTTCACATTCTTCTTCTGCCGATCCTATTTCACTTTTGAGTACGAGATCACATATTCTCTTTTGATATTCTGCCCATTTTTCTGGTTTCTTCAGTTGCCAAATTTTTATCTTAGGCTTTTTCCTTGTTTTTAGTTTCTCTACTCCAACATTTCTGAGATTAGCAATTAACAAACGGTGGTCGCTACCTACATTTTCTCCAGGTAATACTTTCACATCTGTGATGATGGCCCCTGCTTCTCGCAGACTGCAAAGTCTTTGAGAGACTTCTGTTGTCTATCCCAGCTATATCTAATATATTTCTAATATCATTATTAATTTAAATACATACGCATTTAAATTAAATAATGATAATGAAGGAAAATACTGAAGAGGATCTTCAAATTTTAACAACAATTTGTCATTGGAGTGCAGTGGCAAGACATTGGGTTGTATAAGCGATGGAAACTAAGGAAGGCTAAGAAAATGACAAAAAACATGGTAAGAATATTCGATATTATCTCACATCTAGTCCTGGTAGTTACCCTGTGCCCAGTTTGAACTGCCACTATTGGGAAGGATTGACTGTGTGAACACTAAGGACTTGAAATTTTGTCACAAGAGGTGGTACAAACAGCTATGGAGTGTTTTGGATTTATGGTGGCCACTGTCTCTGGCCATTCATTTTGATTGCCAGTTCATTTGCCATAGGAAGCATAGCAGTGTTTGCAAGTTAGCTCGTATATGATGGAAAATGTTTTACAAGTTATGATAGGAAAGCTACCACCTGTCATGACAAATGAAAGTGTTGGAAGCATGATACATCATACATCTTACAGCAAGGACTATTGTGAAGGAAGGAGACATGGGAGTGAATTGTGGGATGTGGAAATTGCCATTGGTGAAATAAAGTAATTGACAAGTTACAGGTATATTGAAGCATGTTCTTGGATGGACGGGGAGGATTTTGGGGAAGAGAGATCTCATTTCAGGGCATGTTTGAATGAAATCTTGGAAGATGTGTGTGACTCAAGAATTCAACTCCTGGAAACAACTGTGTTACCAGGATTGGACTGGTTTTTTGTGTTAGAAACTGTAGGATGGTTGCCTAGCTGTTCTGACTGTGAGGTGGCACATAATTTGTGTACTAGCCCTGATAGTTTCACAAATGTCAATCCCCTCCCTAAATCAATTGTCAATTAGAATAAATGACAGCAGGCTGATAAAATTTTTAGAATAAAATAAAAAACCGCCTTAAAAAAAAAACACAAATTTTTAAAGTAAGTTTGCACCTTGCTAAATGGACAATATTTTACATTACTATTATTGAAATTTTAACATTTAACAGTTATTTTTGGATTCTCTCTCAGCTCTCAGGAACGAATTACTGAATTTTGCTTGCTGTTTGAGGCAACATGGGAAGTAAATACGAAAATTCTGAATATTTTGCAGCATGTAGTGAGGCAGAAATTAATTTTGCAGGAGACAGTTTAGCAAAACAAATTAGACAGTATTTTAATCTGTGGCTTGGCTTCATTGGTGGCCAAGAATATCTCTGGCGTTACATTGTTGGCCGGCAGACTGCATCATACAGTAAAAGCTTTACAGTTAATCTAAAGTATTATTGTCATTTTTTTTTCTTATATTTGCTGATCCAAAAATAACTGATTAATGTTAAAATTTCAATTGTAATAATAATGTAAAATATTGTTCATTTAAGACAATTTTCTTCTAAGCAAGGTATAATCTTAATACAGTGCCGTTTATATGAAACTACTCGTAGTGATGAAAGGGATGATAGTTAGAGAATAAACTGAAATAAAATATAACAAATATTTCAAAAGAGTGAGGAGCAGCATTATCATACATTCACAAGTCTGGAATGATGAAAGCTCAAAAACAATCATTTCCAACTCTGTTTGATCATCATCATTTATTGCTTTCACGGACCTTTAAGGTCTATAGCAGATTACAAAGGGTACAGGCCATAAATATAACAGAAACATAGTGCACATTATACAATTACAGAGGTATATATTACAAATAAATAAGACAGAAATAATAATAATAAAAACACTAGTCAGTCACAACTTCAGTAAAGGAGACATTTAGTACAGATGGTGGTCCAACGCTGTCGGTCCCCAGCCTCCTCTTCTGCCGCTGTCGGCTCCACTTGCTTGAGGACTGCCAATACCTGATCCTTCCATCACGTCTGCGGTTGTCCCTTTGGGCGTCTTCCAGCAGGTTGTGAGTGGAGAACACGGTTCGGGAGGGATCCATACCACTGTAGCCTCTTCTGCCATAATACTCGGCCGATGTGTGGCTTTGCATACCACTGGTAAACGTCGTCTTTTGTTCTTCGTTCCCATTTAGCTTCTCTGGTATTGTAGAAGGGTCCGTATATTTTGCGAAGTACCTTTCTCTCGAACGCACAAATTGTTTCTTCAGTTGTTGGTGAAGTTGCCCAAGTTTCACAACCATATAAGACTACCGGGCATACTAATGTCGTGTACAGCTGAATCTTGTTTTTTTTTTTTTTTTGTGATATCAGCCGGGATCTGAAAAGATTGTTTAGGCTGAAGAAGATGCGATTGCCGTTTATCAATCGATGCTGCACCTCTTTTGTTACTTCACTTTTACTGGTCAATATGGATCCCAGGTATTTAAATTCTCTCACTCGTTCGAAGGAACACCCGTCAACAATAATGGAGGGGAGATGAGTTTGATGTCGCGAGGAAAACGAGATATTTTGTTTTACTCTCGTTCACTACCAGCCCTATTTGATTTGCGTTAAGGAGAAATCGTGAAGCATCAGCAATTACTTGCTCCTCGGTGTCACCAAGTATCACAACATCGTCAGCAAATGCCAGGATTGTGTCTGTTCCCACCATATCCATTTCTCTGTTGCGGCCAGTGTCGCGTCTTACTTTTCCAAGGCCAAGTTGAATAGTATTGGCGCCAGTGGATCTCCTTGTCGCAGTCCATTTTCAATTCCGAAAGGTGATGATAGCTGGTTGCCAAATCTCACTTGGCAAGTTGATTGGGAGTAACAAGCTGCTACGAGTCTGATGTATTTGGGTGGGATGCCAAGTTCTTCTAGTGCTTTCCATAACATGGAGCGATCAATGCTGTCATATGCTTGTCTAAAATCAATGAAGACGAGGTGTAGTTCCCAATCATATTCATAATATTTTTCTGTTAACTGCCTCAAGGTAAATATGTGGTCGTGAGTCGACCGTCCAGAGGTGAAGCCACATTGGTAAGAGCCTATTATCTCATTGGCCAATGGTTTCAAGCGGTTTAGGAGCAGCATTGTAAATACTTTGTAACCGATCTCGAGTAGTGAAATCCCACGGTAGTTAGACACTAGTGTGACATCTCCCTTCTTGAATATGGGACATATAATTGTGCCTTTCCATTCTTCAGGAATTTTTTCTTCTGTCCAGATGTTAGATATTAACCGCTTCAATGCCTCAGTCAGTGCTCTACCCCCCAGGCGGAGCATCTCAGCAGTGATACCACTACCACCTGGAGCCTTGTTTGATACATGATAAATTATTAAATAGTCCACATGAACAGAAAGCTATCACAGAAATAATTAGGTTGTGTTAAATATCCAACAACTAGTTTTTTTATCATTCACAGATTGAAATTCCACAACTGACTGAAGATGTCAGATGGGTGGGTGCCGCTGCGGGTTGCAATCCAGCAAAGTGGGATCCTGCAATACCGTGGGATCCCGAATCATTACACAGTCTGGTGGATCCCGCACAAAATTAAGCAGATCCGCAATCCGCAAAATAGTGTGTCAGTCTGCGTGACTCACTGCCCCGTCATCGTTTTTCGGTCCCACTCGATATCTATCAGATGTATCGCACTGTTTACCTGTACCCTTGCAGTTGGCATTTGACTAGTACGAACAAATGTTTGTTTACATCACCCTTCGTCATTCGTAAGTAAATAGATACACTTTTATGTAATCATTAAGACTTACATTTGTTTTGAGGACACATTTCTATAATTTGAGTGATGCTGCGTATTTAATATAATTTTCTAAGTATGCAAAAAGTATTTTTATGTGTCACACACATTATCTGAACTATGCAGTTAAAGCTATTTATTCACAGTTTCACTATCCCCATTTTCTGTATTAGCAGATAAAGTAATTTTGACAACTTCCTGTAGTCGAGGCTGAAAATTTGATTATTCGTCGATACGAAACTAATGTTTTCATAATTTTAACAATCGCATACATATTTATTTAGCAGCTATCAAAAGGCAATTCTATATCTTCTGACTTGTTGTTTTGGCTGCCGCCTCAGTGCGTTTGAAACACATGTTCTTTGACGAAAGCCGCCTGCTTACAAGTGCCACTTTGGCTTTCGATTATTCCCTCTTGGGATGAATACATTAAATTTGGGCAGAGGCGCCGACCCTGTGGGTGCTCGGGGGCTCTGGCACCCACGAGATGTAAATAGTGGGTGCCGAGCAATCATGAGCATAGACGTCAACAGTAATCAGTAACAGACTACGAGCGACACCTGTATTACCTACGTCATGCGCCGCCTGCCGAGGCAAGACGTCTCTATGAGATCGCAATTGCTTACGATGTGAGTGTGCACGTTATGCCCAAGGAGAATATAAACACTACGTTAGGTCATACCTAACACTATCTATTGTGTGGAACGTTTGGTTTGATTAGTAAAGAGCACTCACACAAGCAAATTAAGCAACTCGACCCCGCTCTACCACGCGCAAATCCTAGCCCGCCATCCATCCTCCGCGCAGCCGACTGTACACAGCCGCTGTTCGCAGGCTGTCTCAGGTGTCTCACGCATTCCTAGTCGAGCCGGTAACCTAAACACGTGCTTTGAGAGCACGCTGCGCTTGGTGTTATCGTATTAATTTCGGAAAATTATTAGTTTCGACAAATAAATTCATCCATCGAAATCGTAACCTGGAGAATCCTTCACTAGTAGCTATTCTCCGCTTAGTACAGCTCAGCAGATCCAGCCAGATGTTATTTCTGCAAATTCAGTTAAACAGAAGAAAAGGTACAAATTTTCAGAGTAAGTGCCAGATAATTATTCTATGGCTGCTAAAATGATAAGATAATGTGTTTTACCAAATCTGTAAAGAAACCACGTCTACTGGCGTTTCTGTGCCGTAAACATCATCAAGAGGAGACGAGTTCATTAAGGCACTCACTCAAGGTGGTGTTTCATCATGAAATAAAGCTTTAAAAAGCATATAAAAAAGCCTGAAGTTCACTGTTTTTGCGTACTGTTTAAAGTCAATTTAGAACGTGCGCCAATGTATACTGAATGCTATCAAAAAGTAAACAAATAGTTTTTAGTGACCGAAAGACCTAGCCATAAGGGACCATGAGGACGAATATTCATATTGCATTCGATGTTGAAGCAGTGATCACAGGATATTCTCGAGTTAAACACGTGGCACGTACAATTTTGAGCGACAAGTACTGCATAAAATAATCAGAGTAGTAAAAAATGTGGTCCATTAATCAGTTATGGTTGATAAAACTAGCGATATTTCCAGTAATTAACAAGTCATATTATTCTGTCGTTACGTGAACGCAAAGTGTAATATACACGAAGCATTTATCGTCGGCCTCTATGAAACGGTATTAACTATATCCCACAAAATTTGTTTGAAATGACTGGAGTATTAAGAAGATTAGACATAAATATCGAGATGTGTGTGGGTCTATATACAGATAGTGCATCTGATGTTGAAGCGCATACTGGCCTTCAATTATGGATTGAAGCTATGGAAGGAAGGGAAATTCATGTGCATTGCACCGCTCACCCATTAAACCTGGTTGTTCAAGACACTGTCAAAGAAGTGCAAGTAATAAGAGATTTTTTAGCGTGTTATTTCCGTACGTGGTTCATCAAAACACTAAGATTGTTTTGAATCACTACAGGCAGCTGGCGATGAAACTATCTTTGCGGCCTTTTTGACAAACAAGATAGTGTTGTCGTATATCTTCCTTGAAAACTATTCTAAACAATTATAGTGCAACGTTTTGTTCTATGAACGACATAAAAAGTCAGAAAGATAATACCTGCACGAAGGCAAAATAGTTATTAAAAAAGTGTTCATTTTTTTTTAATCTTCTGTATTATCATTTCTGATAGAAATTCTCGTTCGTTTCGAAGCTTTAAACGCTACTTTGCAGAATATTTCTATGCATCTTAAAAATGTGTAGATAATATTAATACTGTCAAGCACGTCATATCATCCCAACGAACTGACGAATAATTTCAAAACCCTTGGAAATCGACTCTTGACTCAGCTTTTATACTGAATGATCAACAAATCAACATTAATAACTCCAAAATAAGGAAGATACATAGATATATAGACGATGCATCAAGCGAACCGCACCAATTTTCCTCGCCAACTGACTGATATAAAAAATGTATCTTGCAGTTTTAGATAAAGTCACTGGCCGTAGTGACGAGCACTTTACTAAAAATGCTATGACACATTTGAGTAACGTGGAACTATTTCTTACTGATCAAAATGATACAAGCAGCAGTTGCTTGAAAGAGTTCCATGAAGATCACTTTGATGTGGATCGTTTGATTCTTCACCATAATATTGGACGTAGCACGAAGAAAGAATGTCAGGCTGAACAATGTGAATATATAATTTTGCATTGCGAATCTACTGAAGATATGATGCTTGAAATCATCAAATTGTTAAAAAAATGTTTCAACTATTCCAGTATCTGCATGCACCGTAGAACGATCTTTTTCAGCGTTACGGAGAATAAAAATTTATTTGAGGAGTAATATGGCTAAGCAATGATTGAATGATAATATTGTAGTGCAGTTAGAAATAGCTGATGATGTGGACCTACAAGATTTTGCTGATAAATTTATAAATAGAGCTGTACTTTAAAAAAAAAATTATATCATAAGTTAAAAATGTAGCTTCTTAAAAAAAGATTTATTAATGTTGATCTCACAATTCTCAGTAAAGCTGAGTACAATCTGTATGTACGAGTATATATCTCCAGCTAATAAAAATTATGCTACAAACTGTTAATTTAATGACTTAATTAGCATTTTTAAGATAGGTATCCGTTCCTTACGGTTCAATCTAGTATTTCCATCTCCTCTGTATATTAATTACTAGCTTTACCCGTGACTTCGTTCAAGGAAGCGATCCTTGCGGACACATATCAAATTAGCGTAATAAAATCCTGATTTCTAATGGTTTTTCTATCTATTACTACTATAAAGTTGAAAATCTCTTCGTTTAAAAGGCCGAGCCCATTTTAATGAAGTTTAGTGTGGTTTTCAAATTTTGAAAATTCAAAATATTTCTTTCCTACTCTGCCTGTCTGTTCGCTTATAACTTTAAATCTACTGGATGGATTTAAATGCGATTTTCAGTATTATGTAAGACAATTTGGTGCCCGCAACTTCGTTCATGTCTATCAAGAATTTCGAAGGTTTTTATTTAATTTGCTTAAAACGCTAAATATTTTATGGATAAAAAGTAGCGTATATAATACCCTGCCAAATCAGCATCGAAGTCGTCGAAACTAATTCACACTATTTGCCGTGGTTGTGTGTTTTTTTTTTTTTAAAAAAAAATGAGTCATCAAATGAACATGAGCACCCACGAGGTTTTCTAAAAGTCGGCGCCCCTGTATTTGGGTGAATAGCATGTGTCTTTTCAACTCCTTGTTATTATTTCAACTAAAGGCAAAAAAATCTATAATGAATTCTTCATGGCTGTATCGCCGAATTGTGTTGTAAAAACAGTTTACTTCAATGGCTGCCTCCGCCGTCTTCCTCAAGAGTGTAATTTCGCGTTTTTACAACGAAATCTGGCGATATATTCATGAGGACTTCATAGCAAATCATATGCCGAGAAAGTATCCTGTATAACTAAAAATAATAATAATAATAATTTCCACTATAAAAAAGTCATTACGCCACTTAAAATGTAAAACTGAAATACTAACCAGTTTATGTCTTGGTGAGTAGTTTCTTTTAATAACATTGAATCAACTATAAGATCAATTGCGGTATCAGGAGACATAATAATGAATCTCACAAAAACAATTCTTGTAAAAACAGGCCAAATCACATGCTAGTGCAGTGACAAAAAGTTATATGACCTTGTTCCGAGCCAAGTCTACAATTTACAGAATATATTCACTTCATTTTGTGAATAGAATGCTTTCTCTCGGTGTTATGGAAGATTTATTTAGAGTTAAAAAAAACCTGGTAACTTGGCCATTATGCATACCATGTTTTAAAATTGATTTGATGTATTGTAAGGCACATAATACAGGGCGTTCGCCGGTAAACGCTACCCTCCCAGTCTGTTGCCGTCGGCAACTTGCTCGGTCAGTCGTGCCAGCAGTTTCCGCCACACGCCACCGTGAATCACCGCACTGTTTAACACCTCCGCTGCCCCAACAGTGCAGTGCAGTGACCCTTACATTGTTAAGAACAGTTTCTTTGCATTGTAGATAGTTTGTGACTTCAGTCTCTTATTAATCAGTGTTGTGAATAAACGTTTCTTTGCGGTTTGGCTGGTTTGGGGCTTCATACTCTTATTAATCTGTACCGTGTTTGAGTGTGAGTAAAATTATGGTACGTTACAGTTTGCAACAAAGAATATTTCTCTACGATACATATGTGAAGAAGAAGTCGTTTAAAAAAGTGTCGCAGTAAATTTCGTCGCGAATTTCCTGGCGCTTTACTGCCAGCTAAATCAACAATTCTGCGTCTGGTTAAAAAAGTAAGAGAAACGGGTTCATTTTTTAACAAAAAGAGACTGTCGGTCAACCGTATTCTCACAGAGGAGAAAATTGACGATATCGCTTTTCGACTAGAACAGTCACCCAAAAAATCATTAAGTCAGTTAGGGCAGCGTGTGTCTCGAAATATGTTCAGAAGATGTGAAATGTGCATTACACAAGAGGGTCAACACTTCCAGCATCTTTTATAAGGTAAGCTAATGAATTACGTCACATTTAAATGCGTAGCACACAAGTTTATGAAGCGTAATTATTATGAAATAGTCCGCGGCCGACGGTCGAACAATGCCGGAAACTGAGCGCTCGCTCGCCGGGAGCAGTTTCTTCCTTGTAGCGCTAACAGTGGGTTGCGTTTCCCGGCGAACGCCCTGTATAACCTAAGACTGAATATTTTCCATTTTTGCTAATTTATATAAAAATTGGGTTAGATTTTAAAACAAAAAAGTAAAACTTTGAAATATAGGCCCACTTAAGACAAGCTAAATTTTTTTAAATATTTTGGCAATTAAACTAGTTAACTCTTAATTTTTATTATTAAACATTAAAATTGATTTATTAATTTAATTAACAGATGCTTATAATTTAATTTATTAATGCTTTAAATATATTCATTAAAAAACAATTGGTACCAATCCCGCGTGATTGGTGCAAATCCACCAAAAATCCTGCAGGATTGAAAACACTGCGGAATTGCAATACTTAGGTGGGGCATGGTGGTGATGGCACGGCACAAGGCGTGAAGGGTTAGTTTGATCTGACCTTAACAAAAATACGGTTGAGACCTAACTTCAAGTTGGATAAATATTAGTATGAAACCACTAGAACATTGATACCGGAATTTCGAGATTGCGCAAACCTGGAATTGAGGACTGATTTTTCCAGTATTTCAATTCTGGAATTGAGTGACCTCAGATATTTTTTTCCCCATAAGATCTCAATCTGACTGCTTTAAATTTATGTATATAAACTGTGATATAAACTTCATAATAAAATAGTCGAACACATCACTGCAAATGCAGCACTTATTATATATGCAATTCAACTGCGAGAAAGTTCTGCCCGACAATATTAAAAGCAAATAAAAAGGCAGTTCTATCTTTACTGTGATGCCAGTATCTAATGATTAATTCTTATATATATATATATTTTTTTTTTTTTTTTTGTAACAGTTTAACGTCCCTTTTTAACAACGTGGTCTTTAGAGACGGGAAAGGATGGGGGCAAGGAATGGGAAGGAATTCGGCCATGGCCTTTTGAAGGAAGCATCCCGGCATTCGCCTGGAGTGATTTGGGGAAACCACGGAAAACCCAAATCTGGATGCCCGGACGGGGATTCGAACCGCCGTCCTCCCGAATGCGAGGCCAGAACGCTATCCGTTACACCACCACGCTCGGTAAATTCTTATAGAACACAACGGAAAAAAATCTAAAATAAGGAGTAAAATTTTTTTTTTTTTGTTTTTCTTTTGTTGATATATCCCTTGGTTTTCGAAATGTAGCATAGTTCCTTGTGTTTTTGGTGACATTTCTTCTGGTTCAGGCCATATTCCAATCTAACAACAACCACTCGGAAGAAAATAAAACATCTATAGTGCATTTGCACCTAGTAGACTGGTTTTGGTGGATTTTATTTTCTGGTCCAGGGCAGATCTAACCCTAAACTCCTCACTTTTGAGATAAAACTCTCTAGAACTAAGCAAGATATTAAAAAAAATATTATATTCTCTATTTTCGATTTGACTTATCGAGTTACATATGAATTCATCATCAAATTTGGCTACATGGTGAAATTTTTCTTCTGGTCCAGGCAGCAGTTTAACATAACCACGTCAATTTTGAGATAAAATATCTCAACAAGTAAGTGATATATATATATATATAATAATTATTCTTTACTTTCAATTTGTTTCGTACTTAAGAATCCATCGTCAAATTGCGGCGCCACAGTTATCGTAGAATCCCCAATAAAAATACTTCCAAATTGAATGCCCTCGAAGTATCATAGGATCTCAATGAAATAGGGACCATTTTGATAGTATATGCTATGACAAAGTTCATTAAAATCTGTTGACAATTGGCGAAGAGATCGCTGAACATACACTACACAATCACACAATTGAAATGAGAACCATCACCTTTTTTGAAGTCAGCTAAAAATGGTATTCATCCATAAAACAGCTGCAGGACAAGTCGTCCAGCAGTACAAAAGTCGTGCATACTGGCAATAATGACATTTGAAAAATACTACAATGGTTGTCTTAACTGTTAGATTAGGCCTAGTTCTTAAAATTGAGTTACAGAAATTAAATCACATGAAAGTATGTTGTTGTTTTTTGCTGTCTAGAGGATACATTGACATGATCCCTGTACCAATAATGTCTATGAAATGATTAGAAATAGTCATAACTAGAGACTGGTTTATATGCATTTGCATATTAAGACAATATTCACCGATTATTGCACATTTTACCTAAAACCTAATGATGATATTTATGTTTGCTATATTTGCAATATTTTTTGGTATTGTAGGTGCCTACCTAGTTAATGAATAAAATCTTGCAGTGTAGTTGGCAAAATCTACTAGCAGCACTGCTCTTAGCCTACGATGACTCTCTGAAGAACTGCATCCCACGTTTGGGCATGTAAATAAATTGATTTCATCAACAAAGAAAGCGACTCTTAAGACTCGTTCTAGTAATAATACCTATAAAAAAAATTGCCAAATGTGCCTTTACCTCCAGAACCGATGGTAACTCGATGGGTGACGTGAGTTGAAGCTGTACTGTTTTACAGTAAACATTTTGAGGCCATTAAAGATGTAGTAAACGACTTTGATAGCATGGAGACACTGACAGTTTGTCAGTACAAGAAAGCATTTAACTATTCTAGAATTAAAAAGCTTGAAACTCAACATTTGAAGTTGACTGAATCTATTCAGTTAATGAATAAAATACACATTGCCAGAGGTATTCCTGTGTAAACTTAAAGTGAAGTTTGAAAATATTTTGAACAATAACCCTGATTTTGAATGTTTGTGCAAATTGATAGTTTTAGTAATGGGACAGGTGAACTACTTCCAGAAGCATTGACTGCCAACACAGCACCCAATTTCAAATACTGCCCAGTTACATCAGTGAATGTGGAACAGTCCATACATACTTATAAAAATATTTTGAGAGATCGAAGACACAATCTTGCAATTAAATACCTGGAACAGTTCCTGATTGTTTACGTTTGCAAAAGTAAAAAAAAAAAAGAAGTTAAATAAATGTTAACTATCAATTTTATAAATATATTACTCTACTACTTACTGCATGCTGATTTTTAAATGAAAAATCTAAAAATTACTTTTTTATATTATCTAATGTTGCATAATGCAAATTTTAAGAATTTTTCATGCATATTTCTAGCTTTTCGTGCTGCATATAATCCGGTGTCTAGTCATAACATTTTGTTTGCAGTGCCACTTCATGGTTGACTAATACATGGAATCAGAATATTTTTGCCTCAGTGTAAAGCAGTGGAAAATAGTTGTTCTACCAGAATCATAGAATTCAGCAATACTGAACGAGTTTCTGATACAATTTAAAGTAAAAATGGGCATGAAACACTTAATATGTAGGTTCTGTTTTAAGGCTTTTAAGAGTTGTCAACATTGAAGTCATTAGAGGTTGGAGAGGATTGAAGGCGAGGAATGAGAATGAGTTTGACCATGGCCTATCTGAAGGAAGTATCCACATATGACTGACTGCATAAGGCTCAGTGGCAGTACTATCATAATCGTGGTGCTGCAGTTTTATGATAGATTCTTATGTAACTTGACGAGACAAATTTGAAAATTAAGAGCAAATTTTTTTTGATGTCTCCCTTAGTTCTCAATATATTGATTATCAAAAATTACTTATATGTATAGTTTCTTGTACCCTTGACGACGTTTTTCTTCTGGTCCAGGCTGCATTTCAACCTAATCATAACTGGTAGTAAGAAAACAAAACATCCATTATGCATATACAATCTCCTTTCAGTTTCGTCGAAATGGGTAATATCTAGATTGGGATACCGCTGCCACCACTTACTGCCTCGCGATGTAAACATTTCCAGATGGACAAAGTGTGACGTCACACTGTTTCTGTGTGTGACATGTGCAGCCTTCGATCGATTTGTGAATACACGTTACGCCATAGAACGTAACCAATAGTAATAATAATATAAAAAATTATGGAATGAAAAAGTTGAAGAAAATTATAACATGTGCAATTAATAATACTTTTTAAATATCAGCAACATTCCAAACTGATAATTTATATCATTCATTAGTAACGTTCCATAACGTCGGTTCCTGTAACGTTAACGTTATTAGTCACATTTCGATTTATTTTGATTCATTCCATTCTTCTATTTTTCCTCGCATGGCTGAAATAGCTATTAAAATCATTTACCTATACAAAATAAAATGTCTATATTTATTTTAATTTTTTTTTTGTCAATAACCATTTGTGTTTAGGTTGTAACGCAGCCTGGACCATACTAACAGAGATAGATAAGATTTGGAAATTGGGTGTCAGCAATATGAGACTGTTATGTTTCACTATGGTCCAGGCTGCATTAAGATGTAAACGACAGCAACAGCGATAGATACAACATAGAAATTAGGTATCCGCAATAAGTTGTTCGATAGTTACATTTCAGTGTAGTCCAGGCTGCATCAAAACCTCATCAGTAATGAATTTATTCCTGTACTACTGGTGCAAAATTAATGATTTCACAATATGAGACATATGGGTCTATTGAAGATCACGATTCTGTAACAACATAAAATAATATCGTTGTAATATTGCTGCAGTCAGTAGCAAAACATATGATTTGCAAGCAATAATTCCGTTGTAATACAGCCAGAACGATTGTTTTCAACCAGAAATTAGGTTGTAATGCAGCCTGGACCAGCATGAAACAGTTAAATGTACTTCGGAAAGAATTTCTAGCGGAGTCTTGCGTTTGACCACTGCAGTATTATGATGCCAACAGCAGGTGGAATCTTGATCTCCACTAATCCCAGACATATTAGTGATGGACTACTTTCCATGGAAGGCACCGTAAGTATCATTTAAAGATGCGCACAGAACGTATATGTCAAATTCAGCAACTCTCTCCATCCGGAAGTGTTTACATCTCAAAGCGGTAAGTGGTTGCAGCGGTATCCCAATCTAGATATTACACATCAACATTATTTTTAGCAGTTCTATCATTACCATGGCACCACAATCTGATTATGAATCCTTGTAGAACTCAACAAAGCAAATAGAAAATAAAGAATATAAGTTTTTTATATCTCTTGGTTATCAAGATGTAGCATGTTAAATATCAATTATAGGCATAGTTCATTGTGCTTTTGGTGATGTTTATTCTGGTCCAGGCCATAATTTCAACCTAACAACAACTACTAGGAAGAAAATAAAACACATACTGCATTTCCACCATCTAGATATAATGGTTTTAGTGGATTTTTTTTTGGTCCAGGCCAGATCTCACCCTAATCTCCTCCTTTTTTAAATACAATATCTTGAGAACTAAGCGAGATATTAAAAAAATTATTCTTTATTTTCAATTTGTCTCGTCGAGCTATATACGAATTTACCATCAAATTTGGCTATGATGAAATTTTCTTCTGGTCCATGCTGCATTTCAATCCAACCACATCAATTTTGAGATACAATATATCTAGAACTAAGTGATATATATATATATATTATTCTTTACTTTCAATGTATCTCGTCGAGTTACATAAGAATCCATCATTGGGATTACTGGAGATCGCGATTCCGCCAGAAGTTTACATCAAAATACTGCAGTGGTCAAACGCAAGACTCCACTAGAAATTCTTTCCCAAGTACATTAAACATTTCATGCTGGTCCAGGCTGTATTACAACCTAATTTCTGCTTCAAAATAATGGTCCAGGCTGTATTATATCGTAATTAGTGCTTGAAAACAATACGTCTTGCGATTTACTACAGCAGTTTTCCAACGATATTACCGAATGTTGCTGTAGCGGAATCGCAATCTCCAGTAGACCCCCATCATTAAATTGCGGCTCCACAGTTATAGTGGAATCCCCTTATTTTTGGATCCAGACTGCATCCCAAGCTAATAATCTCAATTTAAGACAGCATATCTCCAAAACTAAGAGAGATGTCGAAAAATTTATTCTTCACTTTCGATTAGTCTTGTCATGTGACATAAGATCCATTCTCAAATTGTGGCACTAGGTTTATCGTAGAATTCCCAGTTCAGTAGTATCACAAACCTCGAAAGAATGGAAATTTATCTCAGTTTTGACTATCCATATGTTCATCAAACTTGTAGCTGGATGTCCAAACAATATGAAAATTCGAATTAATACCTATGAATCTGTATATACCACAGGTCTACACGTTTTTAAGTAAACGTAGATTTAAAGAAATTCAAAATTAATTCCACTAAGGAAATGTGTGCTTTAAAGAGAGAGAAATCTCCAACTGATAAAAGCTACAGATTTTTACATTACTATAAACTTACGGCTTCGTCATCAGAACCAAACAAGTCAACATCGTCGTCATCATCATCCTTCGCGGGTGGTGCAGCACTTCCATTCGTCACAATTCCTGCAAATGCTGCTGGTGGTTTCTTCTCGCCAGGAAATTTCTTACTCTCACTTCCAAATGACTTTATATGATTATACCAACGCAAAGCGTGTGGCGTATTAGATGAAGGTGCTTTGGCTAAGGATTCAAAAACGCAGACGTCTGCTTGGGTAGGTTCATACCTACAAAATTATAAAAAAAAAAGTTATTAAATCCTTGAATTCTCATGTGATACGAATGATCAAGCAAAATACGGCGATGCAGTATACACATTCTAAGAAATCTGTTCTCTCTACCTGTATGCTAGGCTCTCGTGCACACGTGTTATAAAATATCTCTTTAACATTGACAACACTTACCCTTCGACGTAACTGCGGTCTGCTAGATACGTGTCAAGAGACTTGACACCTTGCTCTGTTTTTAAGTCGCCAACAGTCATGTTAATTACCGAAAGTAATTTAAATTTATCCTACCGTCTCCTAATACACACTCAGTTTATTCTCGCCGAAGAGGGGGAAGAGTTTATTCATTAACAATATCTCAGGATTCAACCTGTAGAAAACCGGCTAGTAACTGTAATTAGCTAGACTACAAGTTTTATTTAATTCATTGTATTTGCACTGTTTTTGCTTTCTAAAATAAGAAAACAGTTGGAGGCAAAAATTATTTTTTTGTCGTTTACCTGACACGCACTTTTCATAACGAGGCGACTTCAAATTCGAAAGTATGAGGTTCTGGTTAGAATAAATTTATTTTTCAGCAAATAGATGTAAAACAATAAGCTTAATTTAAGATAAAAGGCATTTGCAACTAACCAAGATTTAAATGACGTAAAATATCTCAGTCCATTCATAATTCTGCGACAGAGATAAATTTTGAATAATATTAGATTCAAGTAATAGAAAATTTATACGGTATCAAGCTTAACGGATAGCCTTGCAGGCATAAATAATAAATTTGAATTAATGATGGATTTTGCAGTTCATCTCTAGGTTTTTCAAGACAAAGATACAAAAATGTTGTCAGAATAGCCAACATTAAATTCTAAAGACATTGTGGCCGAGAGTGGCACTGCTGACCTTTACTGATTTTCGGTAGTCGATTATTTTATGGAATAGAGGTGGCAGGTAACTACTGTTTAGAAACGGAAAATTGCATAAATATTGAAACTTCTATACAATCAATCATACATTAAAGACTATAACGTGACATATTGTTGTCACTGTTCGTGTGCCTTTGTATTTTGCTGCCGTATCTTCTTAGTCGCAATAAAAGTTAAGCTGTTTTTATTTTTTTAATGTCCTAAAAAGGTAAATAATTTTCTTGTAGTTGCTTGAAATATGTTGCGAGTCCCTCTTTCCCGGTCGCTGTCATTGCCAAAGCCACAAGTAGTCTCATGTGTGAGGGGAACTGCAACAAAAGCTCCGGAAAAATTAGAAGTATTTATTGATGATAAAAGAGTACTTGTGGAGCCTGGAACAACAGTATTACAGGTTAGTATTGTGATACGTGTGCTTACATTCTAAGTTATCATTTAAGAAGCTGTACTTTTAAAACCTGATGTAATCTTTGTAATGCAATATCAAGGGAGATGGATCTGACCACAGTTGTACCACATCATTACTGTTCATTATTTTAACAAATGATGTTGATCTAGAGTCAGAAGTCAGGCTGTTTGCTGATAGCATAATGCTGTATAAGGGAATTACACTGAGAGAAGTTTGTGAGCAAATGGAAAGGGATCTATACATGATGCCTAGTTGGCTGGATAAGATAAATACCAATGAGAGTCAGTTTAATTCTAGATGGGGATACTGCTACAATCTCTTACCACCTTGCATAGTAAACACAGAGACACGTGGTATATATGACATCACTTATGGGACTACACAAATTCTATATAGATTGCGATACCGCTACAGTAACTTTATTGCCAGTACAGGGATCATATCAACCTAACTTGCTTTTTTTATTCCTGACAGTTGAGGTTAGGTTGAAATACAGCCTGGACCAGAAGAAAAATTTCATAGAAATAAATTCTTTGATAGCTGTGTGTGACGTATATATATACCACATGACCTGTGTGTTTAATACATGCGGCAGTAAGAGATTGTAGAGGTATCCCCATCTATAATTATACCAAAGAGTCAACATATTAGTTAGAACCTATACAAATAGGAAAACAAAGGTTTTGTTTGATTATTCAGTGGAATGAGAGTTGCCTGTGAAAGGAAAAAAATGTAAATACATGGGAAAATCAGTTAACAGTAAGCAAACTGGACAGGGCACAATGGGAAGGAGGTAGGTAAGGGTTTGAAGTATTGCATCTGTTGGAGGGGAAGTATGAGGGAAGTAATGGAGATGGTTTACAGAACTTTGGTCAGGCGCTTGCTAGAATATTGTAGTATGATATGGGACCCAACAGCTAGATTTATCAGTTTATTTATTTGTTTCTAAGACACCAGTTTTATACAATGTAAGGAAACAAACTTAACACACACTTGTACAAACAAATTGAACAGTTTTTCATGCAGCGCAGATTGGTCGGTTGATCATTGGTGTACATCAATGGTTCCTTGTGGGTGGCTATTTAACTGGTACAAGCATTGGCTCCTTTTTTTCTGCAGCTAAATAAAGAACTGCTTGTTCTGTAACAGGCATTGGATGAAATGCGCCAGCTGGAAGTCCTTTGTAGTATTATATATTTTTGTTATCAGCTTCTTATAACTGCCATAAGCAGCTGCCAGGTTGATAAATGCAATGCCTGTGATATGTTCTTGTTCCTGTCAAATCTGTATACTGTGTGAGGTTCAGGATTTGTCTACAGCATGACCTACTGGAATGAAAGCTGGCTTGTTCTTTAATGACAGCTAGGTCTACATCAGGGATGGCGAACCAGTGAGATGCGTGCCGATGATAGCACGTGAATAAATTGTTTGGGCACAGCATTAATTAAGTAGGCGCCTAATCGATGCAAGTAGGTAGGCTACTATATTTTTTCATCTACAAAATTAAGGTCATAGTTGTTGAGTATTGTACATTTATATCGGTGAGGAATGTTCCGGTGCTTGATGTATCTTTGGAATTGTACTTGTGTGAGTCGGAGCCGTTGTCTGGCTGTTGAACTGAAAACATGTGGATATAAAGTTGTAGAGTGTATGCCTCAATAAACCTATTATTATTACAGCACACCTTATTGTATGGTGAACATTATTTAACATGGTAGCAGTCCGTGGTTGAGTGGTTAAATGGTTGGAAAAAAAGGTCTGTGGCTTTCGTGTATTCAAGAAAGTTTGATTTCAAGTAATAATGGCTGACATTGTAATACCGTGCTTTGACGGCGAGGACTATGGAAATTGGAAGAAAAGAATAACGATGTATTTAAAGATGAAGAAATGTTATACAGTGGCTTCAAGAGAGAAAACAAGTATGGATAATGCTGAAATTTGGGAAGAAGAAAATCTGAAGGCAGTAAACTACATCTATAGTGCTATTACGAATAAGCAACTTGAGTTTGTGAGTGATAAAGAGAATGCATATGAAATAATGACTAAGTTCGACGAATTATACTCCAAGGAATCGACTGCACTCCAAATAATTTGTAGAAACAAATTGGAAAAATTGAAGTTAAAAGACTACAATGAAACAGTGACATTCTTTAGTGATTTTGAAAGGACAGTAAACGAATTGAAAGCTGCTGGGGCTTAAGTGACTGAGAAAGAAAAATTATACTACATGTTAAGAACTTTGCCGGACTGTTTGTGCTACATTGGTGACTTGGTCGATGTTTTGAAAGAAGAAGATCAAACTGTTGAATTTGTTAAAAGTAAAATTCGATTAATGGACTTGAAAGACAAAGGTGAAAGTGAATCTTTAAAAATAAATGCATTCCATAGTATGAGAAAATCTGGTACAACTCGTCAGGAACAATTGTGTTGGGGCTGCGGAAGAAGAGGACATTTCAAGAGTGTCGTCGTCGAAATGAAGAAAATGGAAGAGGCACATGGAATCACAGTAGGCAGTATCAAAGAAGCAGCAGAGGAAGTAACCATCAAAGTGGAAACTTCAGAGGTCACAACAATGATCAACCGTGGAGCGGAAGTAAGCACAAGGGATCCAGAAACGACCGGTATCGGCGAAGTCAAGAATGCCAACAAAGTGAAAGTGTAAGTGCAACGTGATCAAGAAACGGCCAGTATCGGCATGGTGAAGTATACCACCAAAGTGAAAGTGAAACAGGCAGTTTTGTAACAGAGGTTAGGAGCTTGATGGTGCAAAATAAAATGAACACAGGTAACAAAGAAAATACTAAAATTGATTGGTTATTGGATAGTGGTTGTACAGATCATTTTGTAAATAATGAAGAGTATTTTTCTGAGTGTGTAACTTTAGAAAAGTCTGTAGAGGTAAAGATTGCTTATGGGAAAATTTTGAAAGCAACTAAGATAGGAAATGTAGTTAGTTATTTTTCAGTTTATGGTAAATTGATTCAAATTAATATGGAAAATGTATTTTATGTTAGAGACATGAGTAGAAACTTGATTAGTTATGCGAAAGTAACAGATAAGCACAAGATTGTATCTGTAGGAAATGTTTCAAAAGTTTTTGATGGAAATAACAGGCTAATTGCAATTGCTATGAAGGAAGGTAATCTGTATAAAATGACAAGTAGCATTTTTAAGGAAGATGTTAATGTAAATATTGTGAGTAACAGTGATTCTATGACTGAAAAGGAGAGATGGCATCACATATTAGGACATTTAAATTTTAACTATTTAAATACTTTGTGTAAAGATCAATTAGCAGTTGGTTTACCTAAAAGTTTAGAGTCTGAATATATGAAGTGTAAAGTTTGTATTGAAAACAAAATGCGCAATTTACCTTTTGAAAATAATAGTAGCAAAGCAGAAGGAATTTTAGAAATTATTCACACTGATTTAAATGGGCCTCACTCTTGGTTTGAATGGTGAAAGATACTTTCTAACTTTTATAGATGATTACAGCAAAGCAGCTCGTGTTTACCCTATCAAATCAAAAAGGATTGAGTTAAGATGGCCGCCGCATCGTGTCGCTCTCGCTTTTGATCGCAATACTTGTGGAAAAACAAAACTTTTAAGTGTTTAGTATAAAACACATAGTTTAAGAAAGTATTCTAAGACCTGTGCACGAAGGGACGTAAAGCTTTTCGAAACGTTGAGTTTTTATCGAGTGATAATCGATTGATTGGTACGTGGCTGACGTGCGAACAGTTCCTCGCCGCGAGCGCTGTCGTCGAGCTGAGTCGGCGCCTTCCAACCTGCCAGCGGTGCTCTGCCGAGTCAACGGCTACGCGCTGCGCACACGCCGCGCCGGACACCTGATGCCGGCGATCAGCTGTGGTGAGTCACTACAGTAAACAACTTTTCTGCTGCTGCCAACATGGGGTCACCAGAAGAAAACTCTGACAGGGTTTTAAACCAGTGTAGTGAAAAAATTGGAAACGAGTATGTGGAACTAGTCAAGCATCTAAACGATTTTTGTGGCCAAAAACTCACTGAAGTTAGAGAAATAAAAGATAAGCTAGCCTGTTGGGCAATAAACATCGCCTTCTTGGAGGGCCAGTTGTCTCAGCTAGGAAAGGAAAATGAAACACTCAAAAAAGAAAATGAGCAACTCAAACAAAATAGAGGAGAAATAGTCCCCAGCTATGCTGCAATGGCGAAATCTGGAGGATCGACTGGTGTGAATCCCAAAATCACTCAGTCCACAAAAAGTGCAGTTTTCATTACTTCCAAAGGGGGGGGAGAACCCGAAGCAAGTGGCTGAACAAGTTACAAAAATCATAAAACCTGGGAGGGATAACATTAGGATCAACAGAATTCGCACAACTAACAATGCTATTATAGTGGAAACAGAATCTCCTGAGGATTCGCAAAAAAATTCTAAATAACGAGGAATTGGCTGATAAGATGCGATGCGAACTCCCTAGAAAACGAAGGCCACTCATGATTTTTTATGACATTACCGAATAACAATTCATGTAGACAACCTTGCTGATGCTGTCTACCAGCAAAACCTTGAGGATAAAATAGAGAAAGGACAATTTATGGATGGTTTTCAACCAAAATTTAAGACTGGACCTAGGGAAGGAGCAACAGTTCATCAGGTTGTGGAGGTGAGTCCTTCTGTTAGGAAACTTCTGTTACAGCAAAAGAAAGTCTTCATAGAATTTTCTGCTATAGCAGTGAAAGACTACGTTGACGTTCCAAAATGCAATAAATGTTTGGATTTAGGAACACGTCAGTAAGCATTGTAAGAAGAACAATAGTTCTTGTTCACACTTGTGGAGAAGAAAACCACCAAAGGGATCAGTGCAAGAAAAGTTCTCAACCTTCAATATGTATACCGTGTAACAGACGGGGAAAAAGCTGCAACAAGAAGGGCAAAGAGTGTCCTACCTACCAATTACTCCTACAACGAGCTGTAAACAGGACTGATTATGGATAGTTTACTACAAGGAATAGATATGGGAAACGACATATACTCTCAACTGGCTAATGTAATTAGGAAAATAGTTGAGGATGTAATTGGGAAGCAGACTACAAAAACGAAAGGAAACCCCCCTTCAAGACAAAAAAGAAATGCAAAAAGTGCTGCCTGCTTCAGAGAGAAACTAAAAATGGAGAAGAATCGTAAGAAACAAGATGTTGGAACGCAGACGGACGACCACTTATTACAGATTAACGAAATCTCTTCGAGTTCCTGCCAGTCATCCCCGGAACCCTTATGTCAAAAGGATTGGTCTGGGTTGGAATACAGACAGACCAAATTGGGTTGAACATTACTCACGACCTGTAGCGAGTCCAAAATTGGTAGGAACAACCGCTGAAGATTGGAAACATAGAAGACAGACGCAGTTCTATAAACCCTAAAACAATATACAGTGATTTTGAAACTAATTTAAAACTCGGTCGACTGGAGGAGGCTCCGAATCTCAATGTGGCGCTGAGGCATCTAACTCGAATAGCGCATCCGGCCGGTAAATATGTAACCTTCCCTCAGCTAGAAGCGATTGATCGTATACATCTAAAATCTATCAATCTTCCTACAGAGACTTCTCAGCTTCTCTCTCTTGTGCATAAAGTCTTCGAAAGAAGGAATGAAACTTTTGATCCCGATCAAATATATAAACAGTACGTATTAACTCATGGGCGTATAGTTTTCGATTCAAAACTCCCGTGGCCACAGTGCAATATCCACACCAGACATCCATAAAACACAAAATGTCTTGTAAGCTACGAATTGCACAACTAAACGCCAGGAGAATGCAAGTTGGTTTTGCAGGAGGTGAGGAAGCTGTCAGAGGAACATAAATGGGATGTCATATGCCTTCAGGAGACACATTCATGCTTCGGGAAGATTCCTTACATGCCGGTATCGTCACAGATAATCTCAACAGGTAGAAACCCTATGACAGCAATAGTAGTGCTATCCAGACAAGTTACTGTAACTAAGATAGTGCAGTTCTGTGATGAACATACGACATGTGTGGAACTCACTGCTGACTGGGGTAGTGTAATTCTCGTCAACATGTATTTTCAATATAGTGATCCCATTGAACCATACATTGGGAAGATAAGAGAAGTGTGCACTGCCCTAGACAACTAGACCAATAGTGATAATGGCTGACGCCAATGCTAGATCCGAACTCTGGCATAGCGGGGAGACAAATATGAGAGGGCGAGCTTTTAGTGGAAGCTATTAGTGAACTGAATCTAGAAGTAAGAAATCTACCACATAAACCCTACACATATAGCAACCGAGCAGGAGCTAGGTCAAACATTGATGTAACATTGACCAATCTGCGAGGTGGGAACTTATTGAGGAATTGGAACGTTTTAGAATTTTTAACTACCAGTGATCACAATGTTATTACTTTTGAGTTGGTCAGAGGGAGGAACGATTTTGACACATCGGAGGCGCAGACTTCCAAGGTGCATTACAACATCCGACAGGCAGACTGGAACAGGCTGAGGGAAAGTTTTACACAACAAGAAATCCTATTAGATGATAATGATGTAGATCGAGCCGCAAAGGACCTTACTCGTGCACTCCAAATATCAATGAGGAGATCTATTCCTCTTAAGAGAACCATTGGCACAGTCGACAGACCTTGGACTGATAGACTGCAAAGACTACGACAAAGGATGCACAAAGCAAGAAAAGATTACCAACGTTGCCTCATCTACAACGTTAGAGGACAGCTCCTGGAAAGATATAGACAAATTAAGAGTGAATTCCGAGAACTGTTAATACTAAGTAAACAAAAAAGTTGGGAAACATTTGTGAAAACAAACTTGCGTACAGACCCCTGGGGTATCCCATACAAAATTGCAGCAGGGAAGGTAAAACCCCCAACTACACTGTCTACTGTACAGAAACAAGATGGAACCATGACTACGAGCTGGAAATCTACTTCAGAAGTGTTACTCCAGGAACTCCTTCCAGATGATAAAATGGAAGATGACGAGATGGAGCACAGAGCGCTCCATCTGGAAATTGACCAACATAGGCAAAGTACCACCGACACTCCTGATATTAGCATCTTGGAGGTAGTACAAGCAATAAATGCCTTGTCCAGGAATAAAGCTCCGGGTCCGGATGGTATTCCAGCTGAAGTAGTACAAGAACTGGTAGTGCCAGTAGCCCCCACTCTGTGTAAGCTCTATAATGCATGCCTGCATCAGGGAAGAGTACCAAACATCTGGAAGCAGAGTGAGATATTAATCATCAAGAAGGGAGATGACAAGGATCCAAAATTACCTAAATCATATCGACCCATCTGCTTGCTAAACGTGCTGGGAAAAATACAAGAAAAGGTGCTGTGCAAGAGGTTACAAGAACATTGGGAGAAGGAAGGGATGAATCCAAACCAATATGGATTCAGAGCGGGGAGATCTACAGAAGATGCAATCAACCGGACAATGAATCTGATACAGAACTCAAATCAGAATTACGTGATAGGGGTTCTTGTCGATATATCTGGGGCATTTGATAATCTATGGTGGCCTGCACTTTTTGCACGGCTTAAGGAACTTAATTGTCCAAAGAACTTGTATAACACCTTTAAAGATTACTGTAAGAACAGATATGTTAAACTTAGGTGTCCTGGAGTATCCATTGATAAAAAACTAACAAAGGGTTGCCCACAGGGATCCATTTTTGGTCCGATATTTTGGAACATTGGGCTTGAACCGGGAATGGCAAGGCTGCAAAGAATGCCGGAACTCCTGGGACTTGTTGCATTTGCAGATGACCTATTCTTAATTATAGAGGGTAAAACCAGAGCCGAAATTGAGGCTAAAAGCGCAAAGGTTCTGCGTGAACTCAGTCGATGGTGCAGACAAGTCAAACTAAGATTAGCACCTCAAAAAACCTGTTATATGTTACTGAAAGGCAGATTACAGAGCAATCCAACCATTAAAATAGACGGAGTTACAATAAGAAGAAGTCCCTTCAGTCGATACCTTGGTGTGAAATTAGACGAAAGTCTAAATTTTATGGCCCATATGGAGGAAGCATGTGGGAGAGCCACCTCAGTCATGAATAAATTAATCAGTATGGGACAAAGGCGTTTCCAACTTTCACCGCTTGTTATTCGAATATACCACAATACAATATTAACTTCAATTGTAGGGTATGCAGCCAGCAGTCTGGGCGAAACACCTCAGAAAAGTAAAACCCTAGCAAACTTTTGAGGAGGACACAGCGAAGTATTCTAATCAGGCTGAGTGGTGCTTACAAAACAACAGCAACTGATGCCCTTACCGTGGCACTGGGGGTGTGGCCTCTGGACTTGGAAGTTCGCAAGCGGGGAGCATTATACTGACTCAGGAAAGGGAATCCGGAACAGGTAGAGAAAATCACGGGAGCACCAGCAACAACAGCTGCAGAAGTAAACAAATTGTTATTGGAAGAATGGCAGCAAAGGTGGAATGATAGCACAACAGGAAGAAGGACATATGATATGTTTCCAAGTGTCTGTGAAAGGCTCAAAATGTCGCATCTTCTCCCATCGCCTGGGCTGGTACATTACATAACAGGTCATGGCCCTTACAACAGTGAATTGCAAAGAAGAGGAGTAGTGGACAATGGTAGCTGTGACTGCGGAAGCGAGGGCACTCCGGAACATGTTGTATGGGAGTGTATTTCAACAGCTGGAACAAAGAACCCCATATCAGCAAATATTACAGGGCAGGCGAATTTTTGACATATTGCGTGACCAGGAATTGTGGTACTATCTTGATGAAGCTTGCAATCTGGCCTCACAAGCAGCCAAAGAAAGGTTCTTGGCACTTAGAAACCGTTTCAACCAACAGCGACCGAGCAGTGATAATTCCCGAATAAAGAAACTCCCGATGGGTCGAAGGAGGACGCCTCTACTTCCAGAAGTCATCTCCTGAGGGAGGTAAGTTACTCCGAAGTGGCTGTGCCGGGAGTAAATGTGTAAAAGTGTCGTAAATATACAAAGTGAGAAACAGTGGGACAACAGTGAAATAAGTGATTTGTGTATGTGAAAGTTTCTTTGTTTAATTATATATAGTAGTATTGTGTGTGAATGTATGTTATTCAAATTACTAATTTACAGTATATATGTATATATCAAAAAACACTAACACATATCATATACATTCTTACACATTGTTAATTTAATTATGTAACAAATTTTTGTGAAATTTGATAAGTTTATGCGTTACTAACTTGTCTTACATCCTGAACAATATTTAGCTATTAGCTGCAAACTATAATTTTATCTTATGTACCTCTTGTAATATATTGGAAATATGGGCCCAGAGTAGAAACTAGGTGCTGGGCTATTATGTACCAGGATATAAAAATAAAAAAATAAAAAAAAATCAAATAAAAAAGTCAAGTCTATGATTGTCTAGTTGCATATGTAAATGAAATTGAAAATTTGACAGGTAAAACTATTAAGAAACTGAGATGTGATAATGGAAAGGAATATTTAAATTCTGATGTTTATCGATTTGTAAAGGAAAAAGGAATTGTTTTAAATGTTTGCCCTCCCTATGTACATGAGTTAAATGGTACGGCTGAATGATATAATAGATCTATCATGGATATGTCTCGGTGTTTGCTAGCTGAAGCAAAAGTAGATAGGAGGTTCTGGCCTGAAGTAGTTTGTACAGCAGTTTATCTTAAAAACAGAACTTTAGCTAATACTATTGAAAAGAAAACTCCATATGAAATTTTACTAGGAAAGAAACCAAATGTTAAACATCTGAAGCTATATGGTAGTAAAGTTTTTGTAAGAGTACCTGAACAATTGAGAAAGTCTAAATGGGATCGTAAAGCTGATATGGGAATTTTATTAGGTTATAGTGAAGTTGGATACAGAGTATTAGTGAATAATAAAATTGTTGTTGCAAGACATGTTGATATTGTAGAGAATAATGTTAAACTTATCCACTTAAAGGGTTATGATACAGAGAGTGATTCTAGTGATGAAAATGAATCTGTAGATGAGGAAAGGAAAGAAGGAAATGTTAAAGGAGGTTTAAACAGTGATAAATGTAAATTGACTAGGTCAGGTAGAAAATGTAAAATGCCAGATAGATTTAATGATTATGTCTGTAGCAATATCATTTATGTAAACTTTTGTTGTGCTGATAGTCCAGATAATTTCGAGGAGGCGATTAATTGTAAAGAGTCAGTATATTGGAAACAAGCAATGGACAAGGAGATTGACTGTTTGTATCAAAACAAAACATGGAACCTAGTAAAGAAACCAGAGAATGTAAATGCTCTTGGTGTAAAGTGGGTTTATACAAAAAAAATCAGATAACACTTATAAAGCAAGACTAGTTGTAAGGGGTTTTCAACAAAAGGAAGTTGTGGATGATATATATTCACCAGTGGCTAAGATGCAGACATTGAAACTTTTACTGTCATACTGTTGTCAAAATGGTTTAGCTATAGAGCAAATGGATGTTGAAACTGCATTTCTTAATGGTAAAGTTTTATCAGAGGTTTATATAAATCAGCCTAGAGGGTATGAAGATTGTACTAATAGGGTTTGTAAATTGAATAAAGCATTGTATGGTTTACGAGAAAGCCCTAGAGCTTGGTATGATTGTTTTGATGAATTTATGAGTGATCTAGGTTTTGCAAAATGTGAATTTGATTATTGTCTGTATACTTTGATGGAGATGATGTAATTTATTTAATAATATTTGTTAATGATCTATTAATCTGTTGTAACAGTAAAAGGAAAATAGATAAAATCAAGAATCTGTCGTCGAAGAAAT
The DNA here is from genome assembly GCA_031002005.1 of Vandiemenella viatica. Classification (NCBI taxonomy): domain Eukaryota; kingdom Metazoa; phylum Arthropoda; class Insecta; order Orthoptera; family Morabidae; genus Vandiemenella; species Vandiemenella viatica. The sequence continues at coordinate 241,214,288 of JARYHS010009186.1, forward strand.
TCAAGATGAAAGACTTGGGTCAAGTAAAACCCTATTTAGGAATTAATATAGATTACAATCTGGAAGAAAATGTTATGAGTTTGAGTCAGGAAAATTACATCAATTCCTTAGCCTCAAAGTATAAAATTGTAAACTCAAAATTGTATGATACACCAATGGAAGTTAATTTAAAATTAGAACCTGTGAATGAAGTATGTCAAGACATTAGATACAGAAACTTAATAGGTGCTCTTTTGTACATCAGTTCAGGAACTAGACCAGATATCAGTTATAGTGTTAATTACTTAAGTAGATTTCAGAATTGTTACTGTAAAGTTCATTACAAGTATGCATTAAGAGTATTAAAGTATTTGTATTTAACGAAAAATTTGAGATTAAACTTCTGTAGAAATGAAAATGTAAAAACTTTGGATTGCTATGTTGATGCAGATTGGGCAGGTGATATTGTAGATCGAAAGTCCACGACGGGGTATGTAATTAGATTGTTTGGAAATTCAATATTTTGGAAATCTAGAAAACAAGGAAGTGTCGTTAAATCTTCCACTTTTGCTGAATATATTGCCTTGTCAGAAGCTGTTACTGAACTAAAGTATGTTTTGGATGTATTAAAAACTTTTAATGTAAATATCAAAGGACCTGTCCAAGTATATGAAGATAACTCAGGAGCAGTAAATATTGCGAAGTATGGTAATTTTTCAAAGTCTCTAACGAAAACAATGCTGACATATTTACGAAGGCATTGTGTAAAGTTAAGTTCAAAAAGTTTAGAGAGATGTTGAATGTGAATTAATAGAAGTACAGATATAAATGTAAGGAGGCGTGTTGAGAATTGTACATTTATATCTGGGAGGAATGTTCTGGTGCTTGATGTATCTTTGGAATTGTACTTGTGTGAGTCGGAGTCGTTGTCTGGCTGTTGAACTGAAAACATGTGGATATAAAGTTGTAGAGTGTATGCCTCAATAAACGTATTATTATTACAGCAAACCTTATTGTATGGTGAACATTATTTAACAATAGTAAGAAAGTTCATCGTGAACGAAACTACCGGTTCCGGAACGACTACAGATTGCTAAAAGAGGTATATTTCAAGTGAATTTCTGAGAGGGCCCCAAACTTGCTTATTCACTTGTTTGGTCGTTGACTCCTTTTATCAAGCATCTTGTTAAAGTTTGAGTTATATGTGCAACTATTGAAAATGGCTAATGTGGTAAAAAAGAAAAATATACAAAATTTGTAAGATAAATGGGGAACTGCACCACTTTGGTAACCTTCCAGAAACTGGTACTAAACTGTTGAAATTTACATCAGCCGTTTCATCAACATGTCCTCTTCACGTTTTGCGATCATACATGGAAGGGAAAAGATGACCATGACCAAAAGCTGGCACTCGATTTCAGGCACAAGGGTGTGGAAAGATTCTCTTTTTTAGGTAAGGGTGTCAGAGATTGGAATGTGTTACCAAGAGAAATGATGAATAATTTACCGAAAACTTTGAAAGATTTTAAAGATAAAATTTGTAGAGGGAAAATGTAGGTGGGTGCAGGATAGGGGGAAGATGGGTGTGTAGGGAAATTGCCACCGGAGCCTGTGTACTCCATTGCAATTAAATTGTGAAAAAATTGCCTGGAATTTAATTAAAAATGCCAAAATATGACAGCGACAGACAGCCGTTAGAAGCCGCCAACGTTGAAAAATCAGTGACAGTCTCTTAAAATGTTGATTTAATCCTTTGTTGTAATGTTTTCATGCCTTTTCAGCTCTAGTCTGTTGTAAAAAGTTGCACAAAATTGACAAACAGACAATATTTGGCCGAGTTGTAATATGGCGATGCCCACCATCTTACATAGCAACCAGAGATAATCAATTGTAAACAAATACGCCATTTGCGTGTTGGATGGCTCATAGCCAAAATCGTGATTTTTTTTCACTTAGTCCAGGCCGTATTTCAACCTAACCATAATTTCTATGACAAAACGAAACTGTTTAGGTTGAAATGATCCCTGTACCAATAATTTTTATGTTATTTTTTGCAGTGCTTATAGCATTTAGCAGTTGCTCAGTCTTTCATATTTCAGCATTGTTAATTAGATTTCTAGCGACTTTTCCGCAATGTATGATCGCAAAACGTGAAGAGGACATGTTGACGAAACGACTTATGTAAATTTCAACAGTTTTTGGAAGGTTACCAAAGTGGTGCAGTTCCTGATAAATGTAATAGAGAATTTCAACCTTGGCAAACTGAGAAATGTGGTATGATTAATAAAGGTGATAAAGCGGTATGTGCTTGACATTCTGGAACAGTTCGTAGAACATCTGTAAAACGACACTATGAAAAGTTACAAATCTCTTTGTCAGAAAAGCTAACCAGAAGTATATTAAAGACTCACTTCCAAACCGTTTGTCAGATCACTCCACTTCAGCTTGCATGCTGCTAAAAGTAACAAAGTATGAACCTGATATAAGTTATTTGGCATCTAATTTGCAACAACAGAAGTTGCACTTGTTTAATTTATTTCTTTTCCAGTTAATTACTAAGTCATGATTGTTTTATGTCACGTCATGGTTTCATTCTACATTTCTTTAGAAAAATTGGCACAAAGATCAATTAAGGTTCATCATCCCTGGTCTACATGTTCTAACACACGATTGGGCATCATTCTTTCTAGAGCTTTGTAGAGCAGGCATTGAAAGGAAGGGGGCAAAATTTTTTGGGTCTGTTAACAACAGAATTGCACACAAGAATCTTTGTAGGAGTGTTGCAATCATGATTATTGAACACTCTTTGATCTTAATGTGGGAAATGATGCTTAAGCATGGTTGATTCTGTACTTGATTTCTGAATCAATTTTTTCAGTTGATGAGCGAGTACTGTCAAGATGGGGAAAGCATTTTCTAATTGTTGGCACCCACTGTTGATGGTGATATAGTTCTTTCTTTACCTTTCATCACCAGTTGATTGGTGTAGAATTTTGATGTTAGTGGTATTCAGTCTAAGATCTAAATTAAAAGCTCTTTCCTTGTAATTTATATTGCCCAAAGCCGTTTCATTTTTCCTTTGTTTAATTCAGTCTAAGATCTGTGTATCTGCAAACAGTAACAAAGGCATTTTCTATGTTTAAACGCACTACATCTGTGATACAACTGGCTTATCTACATACCGGAACTCAACTACCAGTGTAGATGTTTGAGTCCTTGACTTTAGTCTGCCCAGTTGGAAAAAAGAAAAAAAATCATCTATGCTTTCTGTAGTTAATCTTTATTCCAGGAAGAAGATAGTCTTTGCTGATGCATGACAGCATCTGTGTAAAGGTAGAACATGTGATATCAAGCACACAGCCCAGTTTAACACCTGTATTGACATGGAATGACTTTCCAACAGAGCCATTGTTACTCAATTAACTGCAGACATCATGTTAGTGTAGAGCATTTAAGGGAACTCGTGGACCAAACATGGTTGGTGAGCAGTAACTCATTCAGAAGGACATGGGTTTGAATCCCCGTCTGGTCATTCAGATTTGAGTTTTCCATGGTTTCCCCAAATCACTCCAAAGCGAATGAAGGGATGGTTCCTTCAAAAAGACCATGGCCAAATTCTTTCTTTTTCGGTGCCCTCAGTCCTTTCCAACCTCTAATGACCTTAATGTCAACAAGGTTTAAAGTCAGAAGCAAAAGCAGAACACATGATTTTTGAGTAAGAATATATTTTTATTTGCTGAAGCCTCC
>JARYHS010009186.1:241219013-241252392 GCA_031002005.1 Vandiemenella viatica
CGATTTTGCTTTTTAGGTATTCTTAGTATTGCATCCTTCTAAACTGATGCATTCTATTTTCATAGTCGAAAATTTTGTGATATGCGGCATGGGTCTAAATGTAAACCCACTGCACAAATGAACACACAATTGGTTTTCGAGAGAAGCGAAAATTTAAAAGCAACCAAGAAAATGCCACGCACGGAGGAAATAACACGTACGTCAATGATATTATTTTCGCTGATCACACGCAGGCATAGATTAATATCCATAGAGCCTAATCAACTTGAAGCCAAACAAAAGATAATCCTAACGCGCCTTTGTTTTGTTTTGATTGAGGGAAAAGAAAAGTGTTTTTTTTTTACTATTTTTCCTTCCAATTTTTACGATTTTTCTCTCCATAAGAACCTTCCTTGTGCCGTAACGAAAATATAAAAAAAGAATTAGCCGAATTGGTGTAGCCGTTCTCGAGTTTTGCGGTCAGCAACACATTTGGCGATTCATTTTATTATATAGATAGATAGATAAGGTAGAATTGCTTCTCAGTATTACCAATGACATCTCAGAAGTTTTCAGCTCTAAGAGTCAGCGAAGGGGACATGCAGTAGTACTTGTGATGGTGGTGAGGCGTATCGTTCACGCGGGCTACCTGGCATCCCGCTCCCCCCCATTCCCGACCTTGACAGGTCTTCGCGCGCCCCTCTAGTGGGAGGGGCGCTTTCCACAGGTTGGGAACCTTTAAGCAGGCCCACCGCTAGCTGTTTGAACGCCCTTGTGCAATACCGATACCGATTACGCCGCCACATGTCTAACTACAGCCAGTGGCGGATCTCGGAATTTTCCGAACCGGGTTAAAAAACTGTGAGATTGCCGCCCCTTCGAACATTATTTTACCGCCCACATTGTTGCCACCCCGAGTTTCGCCGCCGTACCCACTTCAGGCGGTTGAGTTAAAAAAAAAATGGGGTCGCCGCTCCATAAATTTGCAGCAAACATTCGCTACTGTCGAATAATTTTTATGTAACTCTCTATAGGGGTTATCAATTTTATCGAATATTGTAATTTAAAGATTTAAATATTGATTTAAATAATTTGAAACCTTTAAATATTTCTCCGACCATAATAAATTTTAAATGAGTTCAATATTGTTGCTGCTGTTAGCGTACTCAGTAATACTTTTAAATGAAATAATCAGTAATAATAGCATTTAATAATGCACTATTGTTATGCATCAACACACTCAAATATTTTATATCTCAAATATTCACTCTGAAATTTTGATGAGGTAATGTTTCGTAAGCTTCAGTAAACAAAATCACACATGTTGTATATACGACATTAATTAATTAAAATATTGGATTAATAAGGATGAAAGGTTGCAGGAGACAGATTGTATCGAAAAGTAACTTCTCAAATTAGTCATTTATGTTACTCTTTGACGAAATGACACATTGCATTTTTAAATAGAATGCAGATTTACAATACTAATTTAATACAATTGTTGCGTTACTTTCACTCGTCTTGTGGTGGGTATGGCAAGAGCACAGCCTTTCCAGGCGATAGCGCACGAAAAGTTTTGGGGAAATAAGCGAAAAATCTTAGGAAAAGAAATGGTGTTGCGGGAGGGAGTTACAATGAATGGTTTTTTATGATTATTATTTTTACTTATGGCTTAATGCCTCGTCGATGTCGAGGTCATTAGAGACGGGATGGAACTGGGACAAGGAACGGGGAGGAATTCGGCCATGGAATTTTGAAGGAAGCATCCCTGGAGTGATTTGGGGAAACCATGGAAAACCCAAATTTGGATGCCCGGACGGGGATTCGAACCAGCGTCCTCCCGTTAATCGCTCACCCACCACCCTCGAGCTGTTAATGATGTACGACTAATTTGTTAATGAGCGTTAAAATTTAAAAAAGACGAACATTTAGATAAGCGAAGCAGATGATATACGTATTACTTAGGTTGTAATTGATAAAGTGGAGATACAAGTCACACACCGTGGGAATAAATCAGTCTAGGAAATGATAATAGGTGAGGCGTCTATTGCCTGGTGGCTGTATTCTGGTGTTATACAGGGCAGCGGTAAATCTGGGATGCCGAAGATGTAGCCGACCTTGGCTCGTCTCAAAGAAACCGGTATTTGTTAACCATTACCTACACAAAGCCGACGATTTTACCTCGAGATCACGGTTTGCATAAATTAAAGAAATTAAATCGAGACAATCTTTTTGCCTACGTTACGGGGACTAAGGAACATATTTGTTTTTACATTTTACATTCAGATCATTACTTTGTTAGGATGGCATTAGTTATTAACTCACTGTGGGAAACAATAAATAGTGTTGTTGAGTTCTCCATAATTTCATTTCGATATTAGAAAGAATTTAGCCATCAGTTTGACAATGCATGGTGTAGCGCTTCTCATACTGGACACTGGTAGGTATCGCATCCTGATTATGATTTTCGGGATTATCCGTAATTATCTATGCTGTTGCTGTACCGATCCACAGTCTCCCCCTCAAGTTAAGATGAAACACACAGTAATAATTTACACGGTTCCCAGGGAGATAACCACACTTAGAAGCATCAGTATTCTCCAAGCTAAAAAGCTTAGCTTGATAATCTACCCGAATGTTGGTTGGACCGTCTTGAAGGAGGTATGCATGTACTTAGCCTGGGAGGCAGGGTGGTCATTTTCCTCCTAACCAAACCCGGTTATTCTAGCGGGTAAAGGAGACATACAATATAACGTGGAATCCGAACAACGGCAGCTTACTGGCGTGCTTCACATTATACAACCATGGAGGAAGGAAATATATGGAGACGACGCAAGAGACCTTCACCACGCATTGAAGTGAAGCAGGGCGGAGGAGGAGGGGGGGGCATGGCCGGAGTGGAGGGGGCATGGCCGCTTCCATACAGACACGGGGAATATGTACAAAAACCTCAAGGGGACTCTAGGATAAACGTGACGCCGCAATCTGGTGATGGATTATTATGTAACTCGATGAGACAAATAAAAAATGAAGAATAAATTTTTTGATATCCTGCTTAGTTTTCGAGATATTCTGTCTCAAATGTGAAATGGTTTTGGTTGAAATTCAGAAGAAAAAATTGGTCAAAGTCAAATTTGATGATGGATTCTTATTTAAAAAGACGAGACAAATGAAAAATAAAGAATAAACATTTTCGATATCTCACCTAGTTCTCGAGATATACTGTATCAAAAGTGAGGTGTCTTGAGTTGAAATGGAGAAGAAAAATTTCGCAAAAGTCAAATTTAATGATCGATTCTTATGTAACACGACGAGACAAATCGAAAATAAAGAATAAAATTTTTCGATATCTTGCTTAGTTTTCGGGATATACTGGGATTGGGTTGATATGCGGCCTGGACCAAAAATTAATTCTGCCAAAGCTACAATGAATTACATGCAGAATGGATATTTCATTTTTTTACTACCACTTGTGGTTAGGTTGAAATGCGGCCTAGACCAGAATAAAAATAGTTATCTTGTTAACATACATCGTAAGCTTAATTGGAAATGGCTGGAAGTAGTTTCCATCGCGATATACGTTTTGTCACTAACTTGGTTCTCATGAAATTACTAACAGTAATAGATAAATTCTTTGTCCCTCATGGAACAACAAAACCATTCTGGTACAGACTGCATTTAGACCTAACCACAATCTCCATTAAATTGCCGCTACAGAATCAAACTATGTAGACATACCCACACACGCGTATTTGAATCGCAAACTGTATTTGCAGTAACAACATCGTTTGCTTCATCAAGATTCCTAGATTGCATAGCATAATTTAACACATTTAATTTCATACATACAGTATAAACTGCAACGTGACGAAAGAAAGCGCAATACTAAATTCACTGAATCGCGATGTAAAACACACCCTTAAATCTCATTTTCAACACTCGTTAAAAAGTAATGCTAGTCTATTATGTGCAAAATAGCAAGGTATGCTGATTTTCTACACTACACCAACAAAAATTTGAGAACAAAGTCATCCCATTGAGAGCTATGACTAAATATTTATAGACAAGCGAAGTTTGCAACTTCTACGCCACTTCAACAACGATAATTAGAATTCAACTTACTTATGAAATGATATTCCAGGTTCTTTCCTGTCTGGCCTATTTGTGCAACCGTACGCAACACAAGATGGCATTATAAAACACTTATACACATTACAAAATGAAATAATCACTGCATCTAACACAATGTGAACATCGCATTGTTTGGAAGCGCAATATCGCCGCTGCCGCCACTGCGCATGCGCGAGAGTTTAGAGCCTGCTTCACCGATTTAACGTCACTTCTCCTCCATATATTTCTTCCTCCATGGTATACAACTGTGCCAGTGGTGACGGTCGAGTTAAAGGCCTATGAAAATCCCCACCGAGATGGGAAACCTTCCAATCTCCCGTCAGACGCCTAACCACTGATCCATCAGGCCGTTGCCCAATAAGCTGGCGTAGGAAATTGCCCGTCCGTCATTAAAGCAGCCGGGATAACTGAGTCATCTATACATCACTGCAATGAAATCTTCATGGGTATACCACAGGATTGTGCTTGGGGGAAAAAACCTAACAAACAAAAAAACACGATTTTCGACGACTAAACCGGCGTCTTCCTCAGGTGTGAAGTCGTCTGTACTGATCTGCTGACTGACACCTTAGCTGTCGGTCCAGCGAAGATTTCAGTGTAGTCATACGTCGGGAAAGTCTCCATTGGATCCTATAACGCAAGAATCCTATTCGGGTTCCTAATATTAAAGATTCGCTTCATTGAATGATTGCTTTGCCTGATGCTGGTCATAATTTGATCCGCCTCGTGGTCGATGTTGTTAAGGCGCAGTAACTCGGCTTGGGGCTCGGTTCAGCTGAATGTAGCCCAAATAAAACTCACTCAGACACAAATTCCCACCATCCGATACCTAGCCAGAAGGATACGTAACGTGGCCAGGCTATATACCAAAGGCGTGTAGACAAGCTCCTGTCTTCTCCTTGGTATCTTTCGGAAGACTAGGCCTGAATGGGACAGTGCCGGGTTTACCACCTCGCTTCTTTCGTGTCTCGTGGAGCAGCTAAACCCACTACACTCAACACTAGTCATATACACATACAGTTGTGAAGGGTGCTTTTTCTGGTAATACTTATAAGATCTATTCGAAGAGCATTATTTATGCATTGTTTCTTGAAACAGGCATTTCTGTACACAAATTAGTAACAAAACTCGGATTTACCAACTCACATGTCAAAAGCGTTCGACCATATTCATAAGACAGACGTGATGACCAAATACAAACACACATGACAACACCAAACTATAATAACAGTGCCACATTCGGCAAATATGTCAAAGGAAATGATCATTTACCAACAGACTTAAACAGAGATATGCAAATCCTTACAATCAGCGACTACAGACACATCAACAGAAAAATTACCAAAATCAGAAAACAATGACCAGTATTAAACAGATACTTAAAGACCACGAAATCCATCAAACCAAGCTAATATTCCACGAAAATACAAGAAACAAAAACACAAACTCTACTAAACTCACACACTCACGCACAACACATAAATCGAAAACATATTATGAAAAAACACTTTAAAAATGGCGCTGTCAGCACAACCATGACACCATAAAACAAGATGACCACGCAGACAAATGAGTTGCGGAAAGTCGCTTTGTACGACATCTAGCTGACAGTTAGTCAGAACACCGTTTGTGGAAAAACAGAAATGTTTAGCAACCATTCGTAATAGCCAACGTGTAAAAAGTTCTCGGCCTTCCCATAGGGGAAGAGCGTCAGTTTGATGCAACATGTCGAAACCACTCTCTAACTTCGTCTTCCGGGGAAGTGGAACATGAAGTCGAATAGTGACTTCGGAACATCGCATGAGATTGACTCGCTCCCCAAAAAATTGTACAATTTAGAATTACATCAAGCATGATTTAAAATTTTTTTTAAAACTAAGTGTAAATTTCATCGCCAAAAATGCCTCGATGAGAGGTATATATATAGCTGATGGACGCATTGTCGTTTTTTTGTTAACGATTAATTAATCATGCAACTGTGATAAAATGGACTATAACACTTTGTTTACATTATTATTTCTGTATTTACTAACAACTACTTCCTTCCCTACATCACCCGGAACAAGGGCTTTCGCGGTCTTCTGTTGATGGCTCTGCTGACGTCACAGGGTGAGGATGTGGGCGAGGCTGGGACGCACAATGCGTGCCGTTTGTCACGCAAGCCGAATCGAAGTACGTGACCACCGCCAAACAAGATCTGGTCAAGGATAAGTGCAGGACCGGTAAAGGGTTGCGAGCCATCTCAAACAGGACATTCGGATGCAACAGACAACACTCGAGACTTGGTCTACTCATATGGATTGCGACCTTCTAATCAGCTGATACATTGAATATATTAATTAATAGCACATCTGCTTAAACATAGGATTGCGATCACGTCTCGACAGATAAACCAATTGTTTTCTATCTAATGGTTATCTATGACGATATGGCGGATGGGATACTGAGAAACTTGAGTAAGGGTAACAATACTAATGAGCCTACCTTTATATTAAAGCCACGGTACATTACCTCATAACACTTTCTAGTGACGTTCTATTTGCTACAGATCGCGGTGACTTTGTCGGTTATATAAGAATTTGAAAATCTCCTTCATTGTGAACAATCAGAACCTCGTCATTGGCATTCCTCAACTTGTTGATCGCTAAATCACTTGGTTTTACGGCAAATCCTAAATTCTCCAGACTTGAGAATTGTCCTCGAATATACAAGATGTTTAAAAAAGATGGATCTAATTTGAAATTACTTATCTCTGCCATCGAGAATCACCCTTGAAAAAAAATACAAAGTGAAGTATTTCAAATCACTATCAAAAGATGCTTCTGTCATTTCATCATCAGATGTTAACCAAAGGTTGGATAGGATGCATTGGGTCCAGAGACTAGTATTGCGTTTTTTGTTTCAAACCCCTGCCCACCCAAAAAATAATGATTCACAAGACACTCTGCAACTACTTCTTATGGGATTATAAATAATATTAGTTTTGTGTCACTATTTGCGACTCATCTAAGTGACCACCAAATCACGGTAACGGTAACGTCATTCGAATAAAATACTGGCTAAGAGGTATTTGGGACGAATTCCATCAACGTCCTTATAGATGAAGATATTGTGGACTGCATAAAACCAATTCAGTTTATTTTATTTATTATTATTTATTTGTGGTATGGCTAAACAACTAATGTTATACATATAAATATATACAACGACAAGAACGTTGGTAGCGTTGAGAAATCGATGTCCAGTTGTTGCAGCCATGCTATAAAGGAAGTTTTAGCACTGAAAAGATCCATCGTACTTCCTTAGAGAGCATTCCTTGAAGATGTGCTCCACACTCTGGGAAACGGGCTCCGCAGTCACAGACAAAGAATCACCAATGCAATGTATATAAAAGACTAGGTGTAGGGTGTGTTATATAACAAAACGCAAAAATCTCATCTTCGTAGAACACATCATTTTAAAATCTCTTTGTTGTGTGCCTATCACATTCTAATTCCTTGCTTTGTTCATTTCATTTACTGTATTGTTCTCCAAGCCAAAATTTCTACCATTTCTCTTCTCTGTTTGTCTATGTTTCCGATAGATAAGACATTTGACCTTCACTCCCTAAAAATTTTCATCAATCCAGTCGAAATGTGGGTGGCTGTCTACATTCCATCAACTTCACAAGATCCTTTTACCTTTTATTCGGAACATATTTATACGGTGTGATACTGGGTAACTCAAGTTGATAACGATAATGTGGTGTAGTGGCGTTAAATACTGGAAACCACTGGCGTCAGACCTGACCTTATTTAATATTCCCGCAGTCCTTGATGTCCTCTTTTGGCAGTGTCCCTAGTACGGAACGAAGAACCATTTGTTTATGCCTCATCTTACTTTCCGTGGTAGTTTATAAACGTGCGGACCGTAAAGCTGTTTTGGCGTGGAGAAAGAGATGTGACTAACATGCAATCGTGTAGGTGGCACAAGGGGAACGCTCCAAATTGCATGCACGCACGAAAGGTCATATGGGCCACTAAGTCTTTTAGTTGTGGCGATGCTTGGGTTCATTAATGTTGACTTTATCATTCTGAACATAAACGTCTATGCATCACGAAACCCGTGCAATAATTTCGTTCAGGGAGAAAGTGAAACGGAATTGAGTACAGCGCATGCGCCAAAGTGTTGGAGGCAAATGTTGTAAGCAACAAAACTACCGAGTAAACAATAATAATAAGTTGAATTCCAAGGGTACACATGTCCCTGTGACATTTTTTTCGCAACACTCGTACTTTCGGATTTAAAATAAATAAAAATTGATAACTTGCTCATCAGATCCCATGCAAGTTTATTCCAGTTCCTGACTCCCTATCCTAAAATTAAAATTTTCAATCTCCTTTTTGCCTGAAATGAAGTGTTAGTGTATAGTCATGCTTATCTCTTCCCTTTCAAATACTCTTAATTCTTCTATCAATATCCACCCAAGCCTCATTGCCAATATATGCCTTCTAAACTCCCAACACTCTCTACGCCCCCCTCTTTTTTACTGTCTTCCGATGACTTGATGTCCAGCTCCCTACACTTCCTGGGACGGTCTCATTTCTACTTATATGGAATAACTCATACTATGATATTACCCTCCAATCACTACATAACAGTTCCTAACCGTCTCCTTAAATTACTTTTTCATATCCTCGGTAACTTCTTCGCCATTCTTATCTACATTTATCGAATATACCTACAGAAATTTTTAGTGACGCTATTCATTGGTCCCCGTCAGCTATAATATTCTTCTGGAACCCATCTTTAATTTTCCTCTTTGCCGCTATTAATTCCTTGTTCAAGTTTCTCTATTGACTTGCTATTGGTGGACTCAGCCCAGATAGAGTATTATTATTCCTCCCCATCGATTAACGGTCGACAGTACGTTACCATTCTAGAGCATGTATGCGCAACCCCCGTCCTCTAGTTGTACTGATCAGACGCTGATATATTTATCCAAGTATGTCTGATTCATGGTGAGAGAAATGGTGTTTTATAGCCACTGATATTAAGCTGACGTCATACGACTTGCGTTAAACATACCACTAATTGAATGAACGAAATCTTTTCTGGTACACTATATAAGGGCAGTCACTCCGGGAGCCCGACACTTCGCTGGAAGTCAGAGAGAGTCTTCGAAACAGCGCATCAGATTTACGCACTCCCTTGGTGGGAGGCCCGAGAAAATTTTATGTCTCCTTTATAATACCACCAAGGCCTCTATCTCTGACTAGCGGAGAGTGTGAAAGTGTTAAATTTTTATATACTCTTTAATGCTTGCACTGTAGAAGTTTTTTTTTTTTTTTTTTATACTTCAATTTCGTAGAATTCCAGGTAGTTCTTTAAAAAAAAAAAAAAAAAAAGGAAGTAGATGCAGAAAATCGTCAATTACAAGATAACTTGACCGAGGATTTTTATTTTATTCTTAATAAAGATTTTTCTCTGTGCAACAAATTCGTCTTTTTTAATTATAGGGCTTTGGACAAGGAACGGGAAGGAATTCGGCCATGGCCTTTCTGAAGGAAGTATCCCGGAATTCGCCTGGAGTGATTTGGGGAAAGCATGGAAAACCCAAATCTGGATGCCCGGAAGGGGATTCGAACCCGCGTCCTCCCGAATGCGAGGCAAGAACGTTAACCGTTCACCCACCACGCTCAGTATGTATTTCTATGCAGCCCCACCTCTCGATGTGAGCGTACGATTTTGTATAAATCTGACATGAAACAGTCAGTACATTTTCTATCGCCTTATTTCACAGTAACGTCGTAGGGAAACCAAGAACCTTCATCGATGAATCAATTGTTCGGTGGTCTCTAGGCTCTAGATGTGAACTGCCAGGATATTGCATTCAAACCGTCATTTTTGACGGGCTCGAAGCTATATCTTATTTCTATTAGTTGCTACTCAATTCAATCTGCCTAGTATTATGATCCAAATGTATGTTGCTGGATCCAACATAGGAGACCACTTTTTTTTTTTTTTTTTTTTTAACTTAAGGTACAATTTTCTATACTCTGCGTGTCTTGTAAAGCAGCACATGCGTCAAAATTACTACGCGTAGGACGCTGTACGAATAATCAATAAAGTTTAGCCGTTTTCATTACTTTTTTGTCCGAATCTTATTTTTAAAATATTTCACCTCGGTAGTGATCTACGTCAATTACAGCTTCGTTTTGTAACTATGAATCATCTGGGTACGCGTTGCTGGGCATTTCGGACCAGCGATGACTCTTCATACAGGATTGCGGCGCACACCTGTGAAATATTCTGGGTTTATTGTGAACTACCTACGAGATGACATTTCACCGGTGCATCGCCATCTCATTTTCCAGTCTAAAGTGATTCGTGGTGGAGGATCTTGTGGAGTCGGATAGCATTCTGGTGACTGTATGTCTTCAAATTCTTGATTCTGATTACAGATTGTTCTGCACAAAAGAAAACGTGTCGTTCATCGAAAGAGTATATTCAGCGGCTGCTGTGATGATATTAGGGTTCGCCGGCCCAATTGCTATGTAGATATTATGCAGAGAGGCAGCCTTTATATAGCATGTAACTATAAACTATTGTACTTGAACGCTACATTGAGTGATGATGTATTGGTCAGTTGCATACCCCGTAGGTGTACTCTTCTCTTGATGAGTGAAATCCTGTGCCGATACAATCGTCTAATTGTTAGGCAAGACCAAGGAAGCCACTGGGTTTAACATCCTTATCCGATAAAAAAATAAACACAAACAGTTTCTTGTACAGGGTGCGGCAGCATAACTTCCTTTCTTCAAAACTTAATAAAACCCATTGTATGAATAAGAAAATGTTTATTTGCTTTTTAAAATGTAGGCACATACATAAAGTTTTGTTTTACTTAGTTTTGAAGATCAAATCAGGTAGGTGACTTCACCCATCCTGCACACACTGAGTAAACCGATTTCTGGTGTTTGTCATTACTCCTGCCAGCATAGCAATTGGCAATTGGCAATTTCTTCCTGGATGTTGGTCTTCAAATCTTGTAGAGTCCTTGGACGGTTCACATAAACACGGGATTTCAAAAAACCCATAGAAAAAAATCACAAGGGGTCAAATCGGGAGAGAGCGATGGCCACTCTAAATAGTCCCTAATTGAGATGAGGCGCTCTGGAAAGTGTTCACTCAAAACAGCCATCGATGCTCTTGAAGTGTGTGCAGTTGCACCGTCTTGTTGGAACCAAGTGTCCCCTAAGTCCAACCAATCTAGTGTTGGAAAAAAAGTTCCTGTAACATGTTTACATACCGGTCCGAGTTCGTTGCCAGTGTGACTTCATTTTCCTCAAAGAACCACGGACCAATAATTTCACCTGAAGTAATTGCACATCACACTGTGTCTTTAGGTGAATGCAAAGGCCTTTGATGCAATTGTCGAGGATTGATGTCAGCCCAGTAGCGCATGTTTAGGTTGTTGACGGATCCACACAAATGAAAATGGGCTTCATCACTAAAAAAAAAGGATAGCGTCCTCAGGAACGTCTTCCAGAAAAACCTCACACGCGTTCCTCCGAGAATTGAAGTGACGTTCAGAAAGTTCCTGCACAATCGCCATCTTGTATGGATGGAAATGAAGATTATCATGAAGAATTCTCCTCACAGAACGATCGGAAATTCCAAGGGCAGACGCATATTTGCGCGCAGAACGTAGTGGTGATCGTGTAGTGCCCCCACCTGGACACCGGTAAACCTATGGGGACCTATGGCGAACCTGGCAGCAGGCCGAGCGGAGACTTGGCCAGATTCGATGAGAGGAATGAGCGAATGGGTAAGGATCGATCATAGTAGTCGATCTGGGATCGGAGGGAGACATCCGTGGTAGGATCATCAGGGTGAATGATTTCATAAACATGTCATATATACAATATTTACTATCACGACTGTACAAAATATACAAGTGGTATGCTGAATACGGATTATACTGCAAGGTGCTATTGGCCTACCTTCAGACATCCTGCTATAACATATACTGAATACTGAAAATAGGTTGATTATTATCACTGCATGAGTGTGACATTTACTTTGAGGACAGCAAGGGCTTCTTCGACTGTGGGCGGTTATCTAGACCAGTAACCCCAGCTATAGACATTGTGGAGAACCCTAGCTTCCTATCTAAGATTCAACGATGGCTTTCCGCGTCCAACCATACCCTACAGCAGAGCCAACCTGTTATGCGCTGCCGTCTTCTTCGTGTGTGACGCCACCCCGCGGCCACGGCCGTCGGAGGGCGGCTCGACGTCTGCGTTCTCTCTGCTCCGACTGTTGCTGGCTGCGACTGATTGTTGAAGACAAAACAAGACAAGACAAGACACTCTCCGATACCTGTGCAGAGGTTTTTACACCACCTCCCACTACGGTCCTAAAGTGGAGGGGCAAATGGTAGCCAATGATGAGGCCTATGCATGCCGTCATCTGTCCTCCTTAGCTCGACCATTGCGCACTTTTTCCTAACTGTCAGCGCTCTAAATCCCCGGTCGATGCCTCTATCTGGTTTCTTAACATGCTACTTGCTGTCCTCATTTCATAACTGACAAATATTTAACTTATGAGCCAAGCGAACAACTGCGTTCGCTACACCTCCCTACCCTCAATAAGTTTTGGCTCCACTCCAAAACACATCTCAAGCCTAATTTACATTCTCATCTGTAAAAACAAATTTCCTTAAAATCTAATTACAAATTTTCCTTATAAGTAAATACAATTTCTTTTCATACTGAGTACATTTCCTTGGTACATGTTCTTTCTGTTCTGATTTTGCCAAAATGCTATGTGTGTGTGTGTTACATTCTGTGAATCTACATGTTATAATGTATATAATGTTTATTAGTGTTCTTCTGTGTATCAAAATTACTCATTTCTCTCTTGTTGTGCGTTGCGGTGTCTGGCTTGTACATCCTGAAATGATTATATTTGTTTAAATGGAAGCGATCTATACAGACGAAAGTGTCCCCTCGTATGTGCGACATTGTTTACTTCCGCGACAGGTGACTGGTCTGGCTAGCGCTGAGCGTGCACTCTCATCGCTGGCGAGACTGGTAGAAGGCCTTGCCTGTGTCAGCAGGCTGTCGCTCCCGCTCGTAATATCTAGAACACTCGTAGTGTACAATTAGCACAGAATACTTTTTAACTTATTACAACAACAGAACATTTTACAAACTCATTTTTAAGTTTTCTACAACAATAAATTATCATAACACAGACATTATTTCTTTCTTGTATTCCTGCAGACAGTCAATGTTTGTTTGATATTTATTTTTTCGCTTTTAAGCAACTCCTAGTTATGAACATTTATTATTACAGACCCCCACAATAACATTTACTCACAATTAGTCTTAATACACAGTAAAATACCTTAGGCTTTCAACTTATAGTACAGCTCGTATCCGTTACATATTCTCTGCATATTTCATATTTTTCTCTCTTTATAATATTAGGTAATGACTGTTACGGAATTATCTTACCAGCTCTCTTATAATTAAACTCCAATTAATGTTTCCGATAAACCTTCGCACCACTTATCTATTACTCTGGAAATTACAGATTATTACCTCGATATTGCAGTGATTACTCGGAGTTACTTGTACCTTCTTCCTTCAACAATTAATGTTATTGTGTTATTTTTTTTAACTCTCTGAAGCTATGACCTCTCAAGATCGCGACTAATTCCTCGGGATTTAATTTATTTACCTATTTTACATTTGCTTATAGTTACAACATTTTAACCTTTAATGATGGTTCTGTTTACTCTCACTCTATCACACGGCAGTTGTGAATTGAAAATACAACCTCCATTACAGTACTTGCAATATTTCATTTTCACCAGAATTTCTACCACTTAATCCCTGTTCTACATATAGAATCCCGTTTAACATTTTCTCACTCGTATTTACATCGTGCTTATTAAAGACCTACTTGTTATTAATATGATTATGCCTCTAAAACAATTCTACTTTGCTATTCTTATCCTTGTTACTTATATATGATATTTATTATGCTATAGAGGATTTAACAGATATATACATTGTTTCACAGTTTACCTTTGTAATATTGCAGTGTTAACTCATTTGATTCTCTTCCCCCTCTGCTTACAACTAACATAGGATTTTACTGCGCCTGGCGATTTGCAACCCGCCATCACAATTTGAACTAGTTACACATTCACTGACCTCACTTGCACAGCAATTCTACATTCTTCATATTTCCACAGGTAAAGTTCCGTTCACGGTGACCCAGCATAATTTTGTTTTTTATGTTGGTGAAACTTCCCTAGAATCGCTACCTCCGGCACTGAAGTGTTGCACTCGCGTACATACCTAGTACGGAGTTCTCTGAATTTTTTCGTAACACGTTCCTCGTGTACGAATTAATAATTGCGGCTCCCTAACCCTCGCTAGTGGCTGGTTTCCGGTCAATTAGCATCTCACACCCGCACTTTCCTTGCGGACTATTTCTTACTCCCGGGATCCCCAACAATTTTTTTCTCCCCGGCAAATAAGTTCTCACGCGGCTTTTCCTCCGTCACCGCTTCTTCCAAATCCACTACCCCGTATTCTACAGTCTCACATTAGAGTGAACACACTGTATCATCCGGGCTTCAACCAGGAACCGCCAATATTCCTGTCACGGAAGACATCGCTTGTACCTGTCCAGGTTAGTTCGCGACCTTCCTACTGTTGCTTCACCAAACATTGCCCCGTCAGCATAAGGACACCGCTGACCACTGACGCAATGCTTCGTAATTTGGTGACCTCTAGTCACCTCCACTTATTACCAAGAATCCCTCTTCTTGATAATAAAGTACAACTCTTCGCTGCGCTTCGAAGACCTCCCGCCTTCTTTATTTTCCTTTTGACGACCTTCATTCGTCTTCCGCCAATCAGCTGGTAACGTCTTCTCTAACAGTTACGCTGATCCCAAAAATACTCCTTTCTACCACAGTGCACTATTTCCACCTTGACCAAAATCCCCCTTTTACACTACCAAATTTTGCGAATTGTCCAATCGGAAAATTATCGTGGAACAACCTCCAAGTGAACTGCACTCCTCCTTAAGTCCTCATGACGACACCTTCGTCACCCCCCTCATATGCTACCCTTTAAATTATTGCATCTTTCCTCGACACAATTTCATCTACCACTTATTCTCTATGTATTTATTTCTCCCTCGTAGCACTCACGACCGTTCACCTTAATATGTATCCTCGCTGATACGTATTATGATTAAAATTGTGCGTCGCTTACTGCTGCCCTCGTTAACTTTTTTTAATTTATTTTACTGCCCTATGTTTGTATTATGCCATGTTAAACTCCCTTTAAATATGTTGATAATTCATTTAATATGCACTGACTCGTATTCGCCCTTATTCACATTTATTAATCTCTTAATATCACATAGAACCATCTTATTAAAGTTTCATTTTAACAACATTACTTTTTTCCAACTACTTTGGTTCATATATCTTCAAATCTAAACTTACATCATGACCAATGACATATATAACTCGTGAAAGAAAATCTTTATACTAGTTAAACACTCTTATAGTAGTTACTTACAACCACGCTATAATTCGTCTTACTAAAAATTCAATTTTTTTTTTTTTTATATCCACTGTAATTTCCAATGTTTTTAAATGCCATTAATATTAGCTGTGCCAATTGAGTCGTCCCTTCGTATTTCACTGCAACTAAATCTCTTTACTTAAATACCCTTAAAATTTCTGATAGCTTACGTTAACGCATTCATTTCTTAAGTTCAAGTAACATGCTGATTTTTATTTGAGTTTTTATTTCTTCCAGAGTTTTTACTTACTCCCTGGAGTACTGTTTATTACTATTATTAAAGGAACTCTTATGCGATTACCCACTTTCACTGGACGAAATAATTCATCACTGCTAGTATACATTAATTTGCAGTGGGTTTAATTCTGCCTTATTCATTCTAACACCCTGTAGTGGACTCTTTTTATTCTGTTATGCCGGTTCGTTGCTTATTCGTCAGGATGGATAAGTCGTATGTGGTCACTGTGGGCGTTAGCCAGTTTTACTTACTTGGGGCGTATCTGCTGCGTCTCCCGTTCCTGGTGTTCCGTCTCGGCTTTGGCTATCTTACTTAGGCTATGTACCTGAACCTGGATCTTACTGACTTGCACTAATGAAAGACACTAAGTGCGTACATAGATTTATTCTTTCACTGCGGGCTGTTACATTCGTCCATTGGCCACGAGCAGGACTCCAAGCACTTGGTAATATAAAAGATTGATGGACTTACATTGGTACGGCAGATCAGCTGACTAGCGGGCAGAGCTGGCCTTCGTTCCCGTCTCGATGTTTAACGCAGCATAGTGGCTGCGTAGTCACTCGAACTTGGCTTGACCGACTTCCCCCGACTTCTCCTACTTCTCCCGAGCCTCGGTGAGCTCGCGCTTATATTTCGTCAGTTGCGTACTCTGTCCTCGTTCTAAGGGCAATCAACTGCCAGCTAGCGTATCTCGAAGCTTCTACACAAGCCCAGTTTCCATAACTATTGCTTGCCGACCTGGATTTATTGCTGAGCTGTCTTGCGACATCCCACGCCAGGCGCTTACGGCCAGTGAGTGCCGCCGCTCATACATTATCATTATAAATATTTTCACATCTCCCCAAATATACTATAATTATTAAAACGGTCCATTACAATCTCTCCCTCCTTAATCGAAGACCAGCTTTGTCCCCAAAGCTTACTACTCCCCTCCATTGTTGAGGTTACTCACTAACTAGTACTAGTATACATGTTACGTGCTTGGATTCTTGCTTCGGGCTTACAAAGTTATAGCAACATTCTTTTATAATCGCAAATGCTTTATGGTGTGGCGTCCACTCCTGCATAACAACAAAATCAATTCTCGTTAAGAATCATAAGTATAAAAGACAAGGCAATAAAAGAGAAAAATAATCATTTGACAAAAACAATAGAACATCAATGACAAAATTACAGTTCCGATTTAGTTGTGCAGTTTTCAGTGTCCTTAGCACTATTCTTGCCAGAAGATGTTAACGTCATTACAATTTATTCTGCGGTTGGTATGGGTCTCTCAATATCAAATCTTGTTAATTTTTATACTATCCCATTTGTAAATTAACAGTATCCAAATTATTACAATAGATAATGATACAATAGTTGTTAAAATCACAGTGGTTACCATGGTTTTGTGCCTTGATTGTAATTATGGCTGCTATTGATTGATTATATTTAATTGAATCCCTTGGTTGTTGCAAATGTTTTGATAATTCTGTGCTCAAGATTGCGGGATTTGTTTGATTTAATTCCACTAATTCCGGACTAGGGTATGTTTCTTTACTGAAAGTAGGTGACACATATTCTGGATATGACAGATTGACATGAATGAGAGTTTTATGCAACACAGGTATGAAGAAATTTTCTCCTACAAATTGACAGTGAGATGACTGCTGAATGATTACTGAATTCATGAGTTTCACTCGATTAACGGTTTGATTGACATCTTCATTTCAACAAGTGACAATAATTACGTAAGGTTTGGGCATAGAAAAGATCCAATTTTGATTTACAAGGCTTAGGTAAGGTTTAGAAACGATGCATCAATAGGTTAAATCTAGTATCTAGCTGCCGACTGTACTCCCATAATTCTCTGAAATTTATCTGAGCCACAATGGACCAAACTAATGGCGAATGAATAACATTATCTTGCTTGACAACCATTATACCACTCTTAAGGGGTGTGACTTGATAACATTGTATTGGGACCCTGCCCAGTGAAAGAATTAGTACTACTATTAAACCCTTAAAACGCAACATTATTCTTCTAATAACACCCTTGGGAGACCTTAACTACTAAAGGTTACACACCGACTGTTACTACGATACTACCAATTCAACTAAAAGATAAAGTTCTTACTGCCTAAAATATTTTTCACCACAGTCTTAATTCTAAAAGGTCTGTAATTAATGTTTTGATAC
Source organism: Vandiemenella viatica (assembly GCA_031002005.1). Taxonomy (NCBI): domain Eukaryota; kingdom Metazoa; phylum Arthropoda; class Insecta; order Orthoptera; family Morabidae; genus Vandiemenella; species Vandiemenella viatica. The sequence goes on from JARYHS010009186.1 coordinate 241,237,140, forward strand.
TTAAAGATTACAACGATGCGCTGGTCACTGCTACGCAAGCATTGTCAGCGCAGCCCCTCGCTGTGTCGACATACGTCACGCCGCGTGGTCAGCAACACACTTCGCCGCTCGACCTACGGAAAATTACACCACAGCGAAATTCTGCACATCGGTGTTTACATGACACAACAGCTGTGTCGGACAACAATAAACACACAACTTGCTATTGTATACACAGCACTTGACACAGTTTTTTAACTTGCACTTAGGTTCACTCAAAAAAAAATGATTCTCTTGACTAGAATTCAACACAGATTCTTTGAGTCGAAACCAACCCAGTTTACAAGGTTTCATTAAAATTTTAATTCATAATTCTGGTCTAACTTTAAATTGCTTTACTTATTGACATTAAAATTCTTACTTTGCAATTACTATTCCACTTCCTCCTTGGCAGCACCTTTGCAGGGTTAAAACAATCATTATTTTCAGCTTATTTCCCAGGTAACTACTCTTTATTTCTTAAGTCATCTGATTATTCTGTTGCAGTGATGTGTCCCTTTCCCACTTTCTTTTTGTGATATTACGTGTTTCCGTTTTACTCACTTGCTTGTTTCCCTCAAATAACATGTGATTACATTGTAATTGGATTTGCCCTTCGCGCGAGATTAAAAGCGTTATCTTATTTGCTTCTGTTAAGGAACTCCCATTTGAACTGTTTTATCGATTCTCCTTTTAAAGATCCTTATCCATATTTCATACTTAAAGGATTAATTACAGATTATCCCATAATTTGCTATCATCATAGGTGAATGAGTTACCAACTACTACCCAAATAGTGATACTCTGACATTGAAACCATACTGAGTGAATTAACTCGAGGATAATTTTCTAGAAATAAACATGTGTTTAGGATTGTGAACAAGTAACAGAGACCTAGAATGCTGGTTTGGTCTTCCAAAATTCAAATTGCCCTACTATGTCATTTAAAGAGATCATTTATCACTCCACCTGCCCTATTACTTTAATACTACCCCGGGTTTATTTTACGTTCCTTGAGACAACCTGCACTCAGGACCCGTCGCTTCATAGGCACAGCCGTATTCTCTTTTTGACCGTCCTATTAACCAACAATACTCTCGTACCTGCAGCGTAAAGTATGAAAAACACGTCTTCACATGACATCGTATGCCTAATTTTCCACATGCCAAAGAAATCAATGAAAAATCTATTTTCCAATTAACAAGGATTTAATACAATGCAGACTTACGCAAAAGGATGTAATTATAGAAGAAATTACGTTTAACAGAGAAAGAAAGACAAACAAAATGGTATGGCAGAGATGCAAAACATTTACATTACTTCTACGTTCATCGTACCAAATGTTATACTTTTTCTTAGTAATTTAGCTTGCTCGGACTTAGAAATATTATCCTTTAGTGACTTAATAGTTAATTCCATGTTACTGTGGCTTAGTATTCGTTAGACTTAACTTTTACGCTTCATTATACTCCTCGTGGCTTTACTGTTTATAACTCTTGTGGCTGGTTCTAAACTTTATTTCTTCCCTGGTGCTCATTACAATATTAACACCACATTAATTCCCACCAAAAATAATCCCAAAAGGTGAGTTACTTTGATCGCTCCTATCCACCCCTGGGTATCATATTTCTGATTACACCAATATCAGTTTAAAATCTTTTTACTCCCTGCTGCATTCCCTCACAGCCTTACGGGTATCACAAATCATTCCCTGCTGCAGCCTTACAGGTTATCACATTATCATTATTTCCACAATTACACATTTAATCACTTCATCCGCATCCATGTCTTACTTCACACTTTTATGACCATATTTATTCCATTGCTACATTTACATCTCAATATTCGCGACTTTACTATCGATAAAAGACTACTGCCTCACATCGCCTGAACGATGAAGAACATGTCTCCGTAACATTACTGCATTATTTTCATCTTTCTTAAGAACTTCCTAGGGCTATTAGACAATCACGCAACTCTGATCCTTACATGACATTACACTATTCCACTGTGAACAAGCTTGACCTTGGACGGGTCGTATAGCAGAACACACATTCCCGACTCCTCATACTGGCGTATTTGTTAGGCGGTTTGGATCCGTATTGCGGTAACTATTTTAGGTGCGCATTTCCAAAACAATCACCTGAATCCTCGTATGGCCCTTAAAACGATCGCAAAGGATACACTCGCGTGATTTGCACTAAGCAACCGTTGAATACTCCAAGTACGTATACTCAATCCATCGAAAATTTACGCTACGGTCTGCCCTTCGATAATATTTGCCACATTCTTCGAAATTCTGCCACGTTTATACAATATTTCGCCACAATGCTTTACATAGGATATTATGCCACTACAATGAATTTCACACACATTACTATTTCAGGTTTCTTTTACATTTAATTGCAATCATTACTTTACTGTATAAAATCTCCAATTTTAGTCCTACCACAAATCTTAAATCAAAACTATGCACAAGTATGCCTAAACTTTCATAGAGAGTCCGTGAAACAATGAAATTACTCCGCGCGTATTTTTATTGCACCCGAGGGACTGGTAGACATCTCTTACGTTATTTAACACAAAAATAACATTACTACACATCAATACAGAATTTTGCATGAAATATTTAATTTAATTTTTATTTTACATACTGTTTCTCACATCCGATTTTATCTAGTAAGCGAATTTAGATTCTTAGCAGCACTTAAATTTCTCTCTTATTCTACATCACTTCTAATACGATTCCCATTAAGCCATTCCATTTCCCTTTCGAATTTGTAAAGTGCGCATCTATTTCCCGTTTCAACTTTACAGTGCGCTTGTCAGGGTTGCCACCGTAAGCAACTGAGATTTTACACATTGTATACTTCTATTCGTCAGTTAATAAATTTAATTGAAGGTTATTCACAGCCCATAAGCTTCAAGGTTTTGTGCAACACTAGTCGCATGCTAAACATCTTTTAACATAACATAGAATTTCGTATTACATTTCAACCCCATTTTATACTATTTTAGCGGATGTACCCGCAAATCCAAATAGCCGATATTCAAGGATTCTTAATTTAATATCTGAAAACATGCTAAAACGTTAATCGATCACGAAAATCCCAAATGTTTTCCCCATGATTTCCCGAAAAAGTGATGCCACGGGATAAAAAGTGTACTAACTAACTGCAAATTTTTGGTATAAATCTTACACAGCTTCCTGTCCGTTCTACTCTGAGACATACTGGGTTAGCTTCCACTCACCGAGTCTATCACCACCGTCGTCCAAAGCTGCCATCACTCGTCGTCGACGGCTGCCACAGGTCCGCCGCGCCGCGCTCGAACTGCTGGCCGGTGACCCTCCCGTCGTCTCGCGTCAGCAAGGCTCCGCTCCTCAGCTGCGTCACCGCTCCCATTTTCTGGAACAGCTGACTACTGCGTAACGTATTTGCGCCGACCTCCTTCTTCACCCGACCCGCTAGCACAGCCGTTTTACTTTCTTTAACCAATGCCATCATTTTAAATGCCCAATTAAAAATTAAGTTCTTATCTTCATAGTTTACTGTATACAATTTCAGTGATCTTCTGTAGCCAAAGAAATTACCTTCGCCACCAAGCAGTTTTAAGTTACTTAATTTTCCGTCTTCTTCCTTTCCTGGCTCTAAATTTTTCTGACACCCGGTTGCGGTGTCTTTTTACCCGTTTTCATCTCTTCCTGGCTCCAATTTTTTCTGGCACCAATTGTAGCTATGACGTCAAATGGGTTCGATCATCTCCACTCTGATCACCAATTGTAATGGAGATGTCAGATGGATACGTTGTCTGTGTTTGTCAGGATGGGCGTTAGCCAGTTTTACTTACTTGGGGCGTATCTGCTGCGTCTCCCGTTCCTGGTGTTCCGTCTCGGCTTTGGCTATCTTACTTAGGCTATGTACCTGAACCTGGATCTTACTGACTTGCACTAATGAAAGACACTAAGTGCGTACATAGATTTATTCTTTCACTGCGGGCTGTTACATTCGTCCATTGGCCACGAGCAGGACTCCAAGCACTTGGTAATATAAAAGATTGATGGACTTACATTGGTACGGCAGATCAGCTGACTAGCGGGCAGAGCTGGCCTTCGTTCCCGTCTCGATGTTTAACGCAGCATAGTGGCTGCGTAGTCACTCGAACTTGGCTTGACCGACTTCCCCGACTTCTCCTACTTCTCCCGAGCCTCGGTGAGCTCGCGCTTATATTTCGTCAGTTGCGTACTCTGTCCTCGTTCTAAGGGCAATCAACTGCCAGCTAGCGTATCTCGAAGCTTCTACACAAGCCCAGTTTCCATAACTATTGCTTGCCGACCTGGATTTATTGCTGAGCTGTCTTGCGACATCCCACGCCAGGCGCTTACGGCCAGTGAGTGCCGCCGCTCATACATTATCATTATAAATATTTTCACATCTCCCCAAATATACTATAATTATTAAAACGGTCCATTACAACCCCATTACAATTTCTTTGTATACTATCTTTTAATCACTAGTATGAACTATATTATTTTATAAAGAGCGCTGTTCCTACTGGCTTCCTCTACTAATTATAATCTTAACTAACAGATCATGCTTCACTGGATTTAATCACTGCTAAATTTTTTTACACTTCCACTGAAATCGTAAAATGGTTAAAATAATGAAACATTTTTTTTTACGTCTTAGCTCGTTCTCTTAATTTGAGCGTTCATATTCTAGTCACTTACATTATCGCGACATCAGAAAACATATTATTTTAATTAACCATTTTACTAACTCACATCTTCGACAATTGCTAATTCAGGATTCCACAATCAACACATTTCCCTTTTAAAATTTCTGAAACAATTGAATTATGTTGGCAAGGCACTGAATCGTTGGCTTACGCGAGATTACGTAATATTCGCTTACTTAATGACAAATATTTCAACATTTACGGGCTTCAATTTTCATGAAATTACTTTTGTACATTTATTTATATTACTCAGTTTTACCAACATTATTTACTATTGCTTCTGCACTTAAATTAACAAAATTTACTTTAATGATTGTTCATTCCCGATTTGCTTTCACCAGATTTACTCATAACTGTATATTTTAATCATATAATTCCGGGAAGTGAAGATAGACTCGTGACATCAAATTCGACTTCTTCACTTAAATTTCATGCAACTGCGCTGTAATCACTAGCGTTACACATCTTCTAAAAGTTAATAAAGCTGCATACTTTTCCTTAGCAACTTCATGTGACAAATTAATTACATGGGCATGAACAATTTCTTAATTTAGAGCTTCTTTGAGGCATTGCTGCATAGATCTTTCGATATTTCTCCCGCGCCTATTGCTTGCGTCACTTACGTCAGAATCGTGGCCTCCTTAGGATCTGCTTACAACGGTTCGCTCACCGCTGTCGCTGCGTCGACATGTTGCCATTCACCTGCGTGCTGACTGTTGTTTTGCAGACGCTGCTTCGCTGTCCCGCGCCCTCGGAACCTCTGATATTACGCTAACTCTTCTGCGGCTCTACCGTATGGTTGGAACATGGCCTAATTCTGCTTGCATATTTTCTCTTTAATTACCACTACATAACAAGCCGTAACGTCTGTTCTCGACGTAAGGGCTGTGCTTCGACAGAAGTACACCAATGCTGGAATCCCCTACTGAAGACGAATACTCCTCGATCCCCTATAATACTCTGACAACGACGATATTGCTCCAACAACTGACCCCGGTGTGCTGTTGGTCTTTAACCCCACATCTGAACAACACTGTAGTGCCCCCACCTGGACACCGGTAAACCTATGGGGACCTATGGCGAACCTGGCAGCAGGCCGAGCGGAGACTTGGCCAGATTCGATGAGAGGAATGAGCGAATGGGTAAGGATCGATCATAGTAGTCGATCTGGGATCGGAGGGAGATATCCGTGGTAGGATCATCAGGGTGAATGATTTCATAAACATGTCATATATACAATATTTACTATCACGACTGTACAAAATATACAAGTGGTATGCTGAATACGGATTATACTGCAAGGTGCTATTGGCCTACCTTCAGACATCCTGCTATAACATATACTGAATACTGAAAATAGGTTGATTATTATCACTGCATGAGTGTGACATTTACTTTGAGGACAGCAAGGGCTTCTTCGACTGTGGGCGGTTATCTAGACCAGTAACCCCAGCTATAGACATTGTGGAGAACCCTAGCTTCCTATCTAAGATTCAACGATGGCTTTCCGCGTCCAACCATACCCTACAGCAGAGCCAACCTGTTATGCGCTGCTCGTCTTCTTCGTGTGTGACGCCACCCCGCGGCCACGGCCGTCGGAGGGCGGCTCGACGTCTGCGTTCTCTCTGCTCCGACTGTTGCTGGCTGCGACTGATTGTTGAAGACAAAACAAGACAAGACAAGACACTCTCCGATACCTGTGCAGAGGTTTTTACACCACCTCCCACTACGGTCCTAAAGTGGAGGGGCAAATGGTAGACCAATGATGAGGCCTATGCATGCCGTCATCTGTCCTCCTTAGCTCGACCATTGCGCACTTTTTCCTAACTGTCAGCGCTCTAAATCCCCGGTCGATGCCTCTATCTGGTTTCTTAACATGCTACTTGCTGTCCTCATTTCATAACTGACAAATATTTAACTTATGAGCCAAGCGAACAACTGCGTTCGCTACAATCGCAACATTGAAGCTCTCAATGTTCTCAGGTGATCTAATGGGCCGAGGGCCTCCAGTTCGTCTAGTCGCACTTGCAGTTTGTCTGAAAGAACTGTGTCGGGACAAAACTTTATAGTCACGCCTCTCGAACGGGACCACTAGCGCTGCGCTATGATATCAACCGACTGAATGGCGCGCATTTAAAAAAAGGAAGTTATGCTGCCGCACCCTGTACTATAACGTCTTCGTATGCTCTACTTTGAGGTTTTGATTTAAAGCTGGTCTTTGTCAAACAGTTCGGTGATCAAGAATTGTGCTCATTCACCTCTCTTGCTCTCCTAACGAAGGATCGGATGGTTAAAAATATCTTTCGACACAGAATTTAACCACCTTAACGATCTGGGCCAGCAGACGATAAATTCATTTATCAAAAATCAATAGCGCGAATTGAGCCTGAGTACTTTCGGAATATAAAGCCAGAATGTTCCTATTCATCAACCGTGACATTTGAACCGCTGAAAGTTCTGATTTAGAGAATAACGGGTTACCGGAGCTGACTCTGGATGCACAATACGCTGCGAAGGAGTTTTATTGTTTACAAAAAGTTTGAAACTTACCGCTTAGAGGAGAAGAAAAAACCGTGTTTTTGGAATGGTATTAGGAAGACATTTAACTGTTTTATTACGTGTAGTGTTTTATGTTAGTACTGGCTTCGAAGCCCTTTAAAATAGACGGGTTGAATGGAATGTTCTGGTAAGTCAGTTGCTGAACTAATAGAACTGTCACGAAATAACGTTGCATGTTGCTGGTTATGTGACGAGACTATTTACAAGCATCTAAAATAAAATTTAAATTTTTACATCTTTATTTTTCATTACCCATGATTCAGATCCATATAACAAAGTTTGAAGGGCTGATACAGTTAAACCTACTTCCATGCGTCTGAAATAATAACCATAGTAATATGGCGTAAGTAAAAGCAAAGCAAATTAAAAATAAATCTTAACAACTTACGTTAGGCATTGTAATATTAGTTTTAATCATGGTCCAGGCCAGGGGGGGATCCAGGGGGCTCCAGCCCTCCCCCCAAAAGTATCTAGGTCCACCCCCGACATTGTAATTTTGGAGACCTTTTTTTTTTTTAGTTCTACGGATTCGAGGTTCAAGGAGGCTATAAAGATTACCCCATGGCCGACTCGAGCCTTCCCCCCCCCCAAAACTAAATCCACTGAAGGCAAGCACTCTGAACCAAAATTCACTCAAGCCAATCCCCCCCCCTCCAAACCAAAGTCCACTAAAGCCCCCCCCCCAAAAAAAACCAAAATCCTAGATCCGCCCCTGGTCTAGGCAGCATAGATCGCGATAAAAGTCGAACTACCTTCATCCGCATGAAGTAACATGGCGCTCATGAAATCAACATAAATTATTTATAAAAATGTAATTTACTCATGCCAATTGTTATTCTGCCACAGGCTAAATTTAAGTCTAATCAAAAGCTCCGCTAATATTGCTGCTTAAGAATCTATGAACACAGAATATAACTGAAACATTGATTTCAACGAAATACACTAGTACTTTTATTTCTGTATTCTGGCAATGCATTTCTTTGCTGTTAGAATAGCCTGAATAGAGTGTTATTAAGTAACGCATACTGCCTCGAATTTGTAGCAATATATCTCGACATTGTTAGTCCGGAAACGAAGGCCGGGCGCGTGACGTCACAACGTGACAGTTATCGTGACCAAACTGCCCTTTATTAGTATTTATCATTACAACATCACACTCGTGTTTTCAAGCTGACTGTCAGAAATTAAGAGTTGTTAAGTAAAACCGTTAAAACGCAAGTTGTATATTTGTGTATACTTTTATCTAAACAAGTTAAGCTGGTTCGTCGTCAAGAGACCGTTTCCAAACGTTGATATATCGCCTCTTAACACCGACAGCAATGATGTTGGGTATGATTTAAACGGTCTCAGCTAACCGCGAAACTTTACAAGATACGTTCAAAACGGTGGAAATATTACACGACAGCAATATTTTCCGTGTACTGTCGCAACTGAGACGATGAATCAGTACCTACGTGAAGAAGGAAGGAATCGGTGCCGCCTACAGCACGGCCAGACCCAGTCCTCGAAACTTTATAAGGGCTATTGTGGGAGACGTGAGTCAGCGAGGACGGTCGTCGACCACTGGGATGCGCAAAGTCACTGTATACCCACACACAGGAGGCGCCTACGGAAAGTATTGCTGCAGTTTACCGTTTGGTGGTAGTGAATACAATGACCCCACAATCAGTGCGTGCTGTATACGGTATCCGGGCTACTATAAAGCGTCCCGGGGAAATGTAACAGGAATGCTTTACCTTTGCCTTCCCCAGTGATGCAAAACTAAATGCGTACGGCATTATTGGCCAAATTATTCACAACTGTTTCGCTCGGTCGCAGAGTGACAGATTTCTATTTGCCGCGCATGCGAGTCTTGTCTTTGTAACCCTGTTAACCTAACCAGGTAATTCTACTAGGTGAAAGGAACCTACACTTTTTACATGGAATGCAAACTAGTGTTGAAATATGTGAAAGTCTGGATGACATAGTGTGGGTGTGTATTTGTGTTGAGTGTTGTGAATGAGAGTTCAAAGAGGGTGAAACCCAGTGCCAGCTCGTTCAGTCCTTCTCTTCAGAAAGGCACCGTGAAATAAGCAAAAAAAATTTTCCATCCGACTGGACTACCGAAACTTTGGACGGCAAGTCGACTCACAAGAGAGCGTCTATAAACTACGTCGTTCAGTCTAGGGAGGGGTGGGATTGGCTGAAAAGCTACGCTGGGTTATGTGGAGTAAAGAGGGGGGGGGGGGGAGTGTTCCAAGCCAGGCCACGTAGCTTTCCATTCATATTGTTGTTAAAATGAGGTAACAGAACACACTACAGCATGTCAATATTTATTTCCGTCATTTAATTATCTCTGTATGTAATTTAAGATAGTCTGACAAATAATGCTGTATAAAAGGATCAAAACGATAGAGGACTGTAAACAGTTGCAAGGTGATCTGGACAGGATATCTGGTTGGGTTGGTAAACATGGGATGAAGATAAATGCAAAGTAGAGTCAGCTAATAAGATACACAAATAAAAAACAAAAGGTTAATCCTAAATATAAGGTGGGGAAAGAATTGCTTGCTGAAGACTTGAAATGTAAATATCTTGGCATTACATTTGATAACAAGCTTAACTGGGCAGGACGTATTGGACAGGTGGTAGGAAAAGGTTTCAAAATCCTGCACTTGTTGGTGAGAGTGATGACTGATGAGGGGATGCACGAGAGAAGTAAAGGAATTGGGTTACAAAACTTTGGTCAGAATATGGTAATGTAGTATGGTACCCACATTTTGAGTATCAAATACAGGAGTTGGAGAAGGTGCAAAGAAGGGTTGCTAGATTTGCAATCAGTGACAGATATTATAAAGGAGCTGGAATGGGATTCATTGCAAGACAGGAGGAGGATGAGGAGGGTCATGGGAGTGTACAGGGCGTATACTGGTGATGAGGCATTGAAAGATATTGCAGTAGGTATGAAAAGAAGTTCATGGAAGGGAAAAGATGACCATGACCACTAGCTGGCACTCGATTTCAGGCACAAGGGTGTAGGGAGATTTTCTTTTTTAGGCAAAGGTGTCAGGGATTGGAATGAGTTACCAAGGGGAATGATGAATAACTTACGAAAACGTTAAAAGAATTTAAAGTTAAAATTTGTAGATGGCAAATGTAGGTGGGTGCTGGATAGGGGGAAGATGGGTGTGTGGGTAAATTGCCACCGGAGCGTGTGCTCCATTGCAATTAAATTAAATAGAAAACAATATAAAATGTCTTCTGTCTTTCAACAGGGAAAAACGCTACGTGCTACGTGGGGGAGGAGGGGGGACGGAGGGTTCACAGGATGCCAAAATGGAGCTATGTAGTTTATGGACGATCCGCAAAGCCACGACAAGAGGAGCTTTGTGACCTGGCGGCTGAACAATCTTTCAGGATCTCCCTGCCAACAGTGGTATACAATGATTTGATTCGATCATCACTAATCAAAGAAAAATATATATATACAGTATGTCATACAGAAATACGTATATATCAATTATATATACAGGGGTTCTAGGTCATTTGGAGCGACAAATTAGATGGAAACCCAATTTTAATGAAAAATGTGAAACATTGCTGATTTTCGAATAACTGCAGCTCGCTTAGTTTTGAGTTTTAAAAAAAACTTTGCGATTAGGGATTGCAATCCAGCAAAGCGGGATCCCGCATCATTAGACAGTCTGGCGGATCCCGCACAAAATTAAGCGGATCCGCAATCCGCAAAATCCGGCGGAAACGCGTGGTAGTCTGCGTGACTCGTTGCCCCACTAGGTCTCTGTCGGATGTTTTGCACTGTTTGCCTGTACCCTTCCAGTTGGCATTTGACGCGTGTGAACAAGCGTTTGTTTTTGTCAACCTTCGTCATTCGTAAGTAAATAAATACACTTTTACGTATTCATCAATACTTACGTTTGTTTCGAGTACACATTTCTGTAATTTGAGTTATGGTGAGTATTTAGTACGATTTTCTAACTATATAATTATTTTTTAAGTGTCGCTCGGTTACAGCTTTTTATTCACGGTTTCATTATTCCCATTTTCTGTATTTGCAGATAAAGTAATTGTGACAATTTCCTAATTTGCTGCTGAAAATTTGATTATTCGTTGATATGACGAAAGCCACCTGCTCAGACTTTCGATTAATCCCTCTTCTCCTTGTTATTATTTCGACTAAAGGTAATAAAAGTTATTATGAAATTTTCACTGGTGTATCGACGAATTGTGTTGTAGGAACACCATACTTCGACGGCTGCCTCCACCGTCTTTCTCACGTGTGTAATCATTCTCCTTTCTTACTAAAAAATAGTAATTTCCACTCTAAAAACGTCGTTACGCCACATAAGTAAATCTGAAATACTTGACAGTTTACGTGTTGGTGAGTAGTTTCTTTTAATAACATTGAATCAACTGTAATATCAATCAAGGAATCAGGAGATATAATAATGAATCACGCCAAAAAAGGCCAAGTCTCGTGCTTGTGCAGTGACAAAAAGTTATGAGATCTTGTTCTGAGCCAAGTCTACACTTTACAAAGTATATTCACTTCACTTTGTGAAACGAAATCCTTTTCTCGATGTTATGGAACGTTTATTTAGAATTAAAAAAAAAACTTTGGTAACTGGGCCATTAAGCAAACCATATTTTTAAACTTATGTGATGTATATATTGTAAGGCACATAATATGCCCTAAGACTCAATTTTTTCCATTTTTATTATTTATTTTGAAAATTGTTTTAGATTAAAACACAAAAATGTAAAACCTCGAAATACACTTAAGACACGCTAAAAAGTTTTAAAGTCATTTTGCCAATCAAAATATTGTTAAGTGTTTATTTTTATCATTTAAAATTATGTTTTAAATATATGCGTTGAAAAACTGTTTGTACCAATCCCGCACGGATCCCGCGGGATTGGCGCAAATCCTGCGCGGATCCCGCGGGATTGAAAACTCTGCGAGATTGCAATCCTTATTTGCGATACAAAAGTTGTAGGAACATTTTCCTCTTTTAATGTATAGATAATGTAACTCTTGCTAAGGCTCAAAAAGGAGATATAATCGAAAAACGGAAAAAAGTGCTAAAATTTCTAGGTTTTTTTTGTCCACAGTAAATTGTCGAAAACTTGGATTCTGCATATTCTCAACAAAATAACAAAAAGATCAAAACACTAAGATAGCAAAAAAAGATATTCTATGATATTACAAGGGGTGTTCAAATTAAAAGGTACGAAATGACACGCTGGGTACAAATGTAGACTTTATTCAAAATAACACCATAGGCCTGAGCACAACGATCCCACTGACGAACAAGCCGCAGGATTCCTTGTTCCCAGAATTCCTGTGGCCGTGACGAGACCCAGTCCTTCACAGCGTCCTTGAGTACGTCGTCCAAGTTGAAGCGCTTCCCTTTCAGGTGTTTCTTCAGTGGACCAAACACATGGAAATCGCAGGGCGACATGTCCGGACTGTAGGGCGGACGGTACAACGTCTACCACTTGAACTTGGCCAGTTCCATGTGTGTGACTCTGGAGACGTGTGGACGCGCGTTAACACCCTCCGTCAGCAGCCCCGGTCTTTTGTTCTTGATGGACCTGCGTAGGCGTCGGAGTGTCTCACAGTACACATCGGAGTTAACGGTTTTTCTGTGCTCGAGGAATCCTGTCCTCATACGGACTACCGCATCATTTGGACGCCGCTTTTGATAAGAGCCTCTGCTCTCTACTGCGCATGCTCCGATCCCACTCAGAGACTCCAATCGCATCCCGAGATGTCTCGCTACGTTCTCCCACGGCGGAATATGCAAATATTTAACTGTTACGTTTTTACGTCGTTTCGTACCTTTTCATTTGATCACCCCTTGTATGTTCGCGAGACGACGCCGTTACTTGACTACTTGTGGATATTTCCACATACCGACATGTATATTGTTCTTAATTAGTGTATCAGCAATCATTGGGTATCATTTTCATAAAATTTAAACTTTCTTCTTCCTTTTTTTGTATTCAAAATTTATTATATTCTTTCATTCTACACAGTATTTAAATCACCCCAACCGTTTCATCTGACCATTCATCACGTATCTAATTACCTCTTGAAAGTTGAATTTTATGATCTTTTTCGACAGCTGACATGTATTTTTTCACTAACTTTATGTCCTAATCAACATTAATTCTTATCTCCACTGTTCATAGTAACACAGTGACAATAATATCGGTTATAATTCCAGCTATACTGTTTGTGACTTGGATGCTGATCAGTCTATATTTCTGACTAGACATTTTGTGCATACTACTTTGCTAACCCCAATGATATCTAAGCAAAATTGGCCCACCCTTTTCTCTAAATTTATTAATCCATCTGGACTTTATAAACTTATGCTCTCAGTTCATAGAATTTTTTTTATATCATTCGTATGACTACTTTCTGCATAATTCATTATCTGCTTTGTTAATGATCAGCTAACATGCAACCTAGATTGTTTCCTTGTTTGCAGTATATAAACAAAAATACTTATATAATTCAATTGCAATCATCATTAGTCAATCTAAGTCAATTTTCTTGACCTTAGTTTGACATATTGTATTTGACTGTATTTGTTGTAATAAGTCCCACATTTTTGTTTCTTTATACAGGTCGAGGTCAGCCATTACGCTATTACACGCAGTCCTTGTCCCCCGTTGATGATGTGTGCTTGGGCTGCCTATGTGAGGCAGCCTCAGGATGCAACATGACAGCAACTTGCCTGCCCGGATCAAGACGGCTGTGCGGGCCATTCCTTGTCTCTCCCACCTACTGGAGAGATGCTGGCGCTCCCCTGCTCAGTGAAGACAGCCTCAGCGCACCGGGAGGTAAAGAAATAAACAATAACTGATATTCAAAAAATTATTATTTTTTATTTTAATAGTATAAAAAACAATAATATACAAAGTGAAGTCCTTCTGATTTACATCAATTTAAAAGAAGTTTCAAAATACAACAAATTACTTTTCCTAAATAAATATCAGCAACTTTACAATCATTCAAGTGATTTTGCTATTTACATTTTATAAACTGATACACTACAAGAGAGCATAGATACATGCATAACAAGCATACCTGGGCAAAGTTAATCCAAAAGTTAACTTCGGTAAACGTTGAAGCGTTACATTTTTTACAAATTTAATGCAAGTTAAAGTTACCCGTTAAAAAGTTAACCATCCAAAGTTCTACTTATGTTTGAATGTTATAATTTGTATTTCTGCACACTATAGTAAGCTGTGATGTACCGTAATGCGTGATGCAAGTGTACATTTATCAAAACTAACAAACTGAACTTGTACTTGCACTTGCAGAAGGCTTTTAACTGTTTTTCTTTTTCCCACAAGTTGACACTGCTTTTACTTTTTCTTCAAACTGTACATATTTGGATGTATATATCATTTTCATTTGTTGTTGATTATTAAGGCTAGAAATGTGAGCCTTGACCGTAAAAAGTTTAGACAAACACGATTTGCATTCACAAATCAACTGGTCTCCCAATCTTGATTTAATTACAGCATATACTCATAAATTTGGCAAAGGATTTTTAATGTTCCTGTTGATATTGCTAGCGTTGTTGCTTTCACTAACAGATTCTATATCTTTAGTTTCCATGACGTAATCATATAAAGAACGTCAATTTCATTTATTTCACTAACAAACACCAAACCAAGAATGGAATTAATTTCCTCGTAGGTTGTAAAAATAGCCAAATCAATCACCGATCGAATTTAAAACGATTAGTGATCGCCGGTTTACAGACGCAAAATACAAACTCACCACAACTTTAGCGTTCCTGCTCATACCCATGCCATGAATAGCATATCAGTTATATATTTATCACACCCTAACTTCTCGACTCGTCGAACGTATCAGCATACAGCATGCCGACAGACGAAATGACGTTAACAACCAATGTAA
>JARYHS010009186.1:241253392-241290394 GCA_031002005.1 Vandiemenella viatica
TGCAGACACTGAAAACATGCAACTTCTTCTTTGTTGGTACCGAATGGAATTTCAAATCAACGCTGATGAAATGAAAAATCGACGCTTGGCGTTGATATAGCAAATTCAGCAAAGTTTAGCTGCGGTCCCGAGTATTCTCTCTCAATCGCCTCGGAGACACGAGTGGTATCGGTCGCTTACTACCTCTATCCACATCAGTTAAATTCAGATAGTCGGCAACTTACGCGGGATATGTCACTTCCGAAATATATGTTATATACAGAGATTGTATCTACACATGCTAAATAAAGAACTTTTGAATCCAGCAACGATTTATTTTGAGAAAGCAGGTGCTAACTTGTATCCAAATCCCCTCCTACGTCAGAGAATCCATGTTTGCCCTAATATAAGGAATATGTAGCCTATTTGGCAAGTGATTATCGTTTGTTTGGACCTCTCAAAACATAGTTAGGTGAAAAGAAGTTTTCATTGAGGAAGTAGTTCTGTTATATCTTTGCACTGGTCGAAACTGGTGGATCAGCCAGGCACGTCCGAATGCTGGCTGGTCCAGCCATCCAATTCTCGGTTTTGCAATGGTTTCCCGAACTCAGCCCATACTTGCTTGGATTGTTCTTTCAAAAAGCCATACTTGAAATGCTTGCCGTTTCCTGCTCAAATGACCTAAATGTTAACGAGTCGTAAAGCGCAGGTGAAAAGGAAAAAAATGCGCCCAAACGAAACGCGTGATTTTAAAGTAATCGAGGCGATCTCCTGACAAAGGGCCTATCGGCAAAAAGGTAGTTTTGCGAAAAACGCAATTGAAAGTTTGTACCACTTTTATTTAGTATCATTGTCAAGTTAAACATCAAACTCAAATAAATGCTGATATAATGAACGCCTTCACAAAGTATGTATTAAGTCATTCTTGTGAC
Source organism: Vandiemenella viatica (assembly GCA_031002005.1). Classification (NCBI taxonomy): domain Eukaryota; kingdom Metazoa; phylum Arthropoda; class Insecta; order Orthoptera; family Morabidae; genus Vandiemenella; species Vandiemenella viatica. The sequence goes on from JARYHS010009186.1 coordinate 241,254,304, forward strand.
ACATACATATTTCAATACATTACAACATAATTTATAATAGTACTAAAGTACTTCCAAAATGCTCTGCATTAAAAGTAAAAAATAATAGTACAATGCAATATACGATGGATAGGAAAATAAATAAATTCAAAGAAAAGAATTCTGTGGGTGCAAAACACATTTACAAGGAATTCATTTGAATTTCCCCTAACGAGCGTGGTGGTGTAACGGCTAGCGTTCTGGCCTCGCATTCGGGAGTACGGCGGTTCGAATCCCCGTCCGGGCATCCAGATTTGGGTTTTCCATGGTTTCCCCAAATCACTCCAGGTGAATGCCGGGATGCTTCCTTTAAAAGGCCATGGCCGAATTCCTTCCCATTCCTTGCCCTCCATCCTTTCCCGTCTCTAAAGACCTAGTTGTTATAGGAGACGTTAAGCAGTTTTTTTTTTTTTTTTTTTTTTTTTTTTAAAAAGAATTTCCTCTATAACACATTCAAGTCAATTCCTGTCTGCAGGTGACGTGAAGACAAGAAGATCTGTAACATCTTTCACTTTTGCTCGTTTAATACCATTATACGGGGCCTGATTCAAGGTAATATTTAGGTTTGGATTCCTTGTCAACCACATTTGGAATGGTATGTAAATCTTAGTGTACCACGATACACTCCCAATGTCAAAAGCTGTTTCTGGGTATGATGTTTCAAACAAATGAATAACTTCGCGTATTGCTGCTACATCAAAACGAAAATTTCAGAGATTATAGATTACAATATGACGGTTAATTACAACAGATCTCCGGAAAAGAGGCCCATTAGCCTGCAGGCCCTTTGTCAGGAGATCGCCTCAATTAAGATAATGTTTTTTATGCGTCATTCCGTAATTATCCAGGCGTTTTCTAGAATCGCTTCCAGTTTTACCCTAGAATTCTAAAAACGTCACATATAGATTAATATAACATACATCAAGCTTAAAGCGTAGTTTTCCTTCCTTATGATAAATCCTTTTTAAGAATGTTGATGGCCTAATAGCATAGACTTTACTCCTCTGTAGTCACTTTTGGTTGCTGAGTCCGTTACGCGAGTTGTCGGAGGAGAAGCAGTATCTGGCCCTACAGCACTGCCTCCTGTTCGTGGTTTCCTTACTGGAGAGTTCCCGTATAATCTCAAGTGATATGACACTACTGATCGGCTTTGCTCCAACCTCTCCCACTTACTGGTCGGCGCTGCCTGGTCGTGTCCAGATATGGTCTCCATAAGCAGCACCAGCCGCCTACACAGCGCTTCTGTGCATCAAGTCACCTTCTACTCAGTTCCTGATTCCAGGATCTGCAAAAAGTTCAACGTCCTGCTTGCAGCCAAGGTGGGGTCATCTATGCTGAGGGAGGGAGCCAGATGTCGCCTTCTGTCTAGGAACCATGAAACGCTTGTAGTGATGGATGTTGTGTCTATTTTGAAGTAAAAATTTGGGACAATCCAATATTTCCATAGGGGGCATCCACAAATTACGTGAGGTGTTTTTCCGGATTTCTGGATCCCCCCCTCCCCCCTGGTGAGATTTCGTGAGATCTGGCCAGACCCCCCCCCCCCTCTGGTGAGATCTGGTCCGTGAGAACCCCCCCTACAAATCGTCCTGGAAACTTTTGTAGAATTTTTTTTTTGACGAAATACTCTCCAAAAATCGACTTGTAGACCTTTTTCTTGGCTCTACTGTCCCCAATTTTTCGCAAAATCTCACGTGAGATTTCCGTAGACCCCCCCCTCCCCCCTGGTGAGATCTAGTGAGATTTCGCCGGACCCCCCCCTCCCCCATTTCACCTCACGTAATTTATGGATGTCCCCATAGACGACTACGAAAATTCTCCGTACAGACCGTATTGATTCATAGCGTATGACAGTATTGGTTTTTAGACCCCTAAGAGAACGCAAATGCGTTTTAGTCTGTCTCTTTCGTGGTCACTCAACAAGTAATCCTGTCATAGAAAAGACTTTCAGATTTACGTGGGGTGTCCTGGAGTTGTTCACAGGAATAAATTCAGAGGTGGCGGAAATATTAAGACCTGTAAAAATTCTGACCTTATTTATGTTACAGGCGGTATGTATATGACCGTCGATATCGCAGTTCAGTAAAATATCTCTTTACGGTACTTGTAAGAGGCTGAAAATAAACTAACATTGTCTTGCGTTTTTTCCGATGCTGCGCTTCTTAAATGTAATGAAATCATTATAGTAATAAGTGGAACTAGAGAGACGTTAACACAAGTTTTGATATGTGGTTGTCACTAAGGAATCGTCCATAAACTACGTGGCTTGGTCTAGGATTTGGAGGGGGGGGAGGTGAGGGGCTGGCTGGAAAGCTACGCTGAACTACGTCAGGGGAAGGGGTTTCCGAGCCAAGTCATGTAGCTTTTCATTCATATTATTTGTCACAGTTAAAAAAAGGTACAGAATACAGCATGTGAATATTTATTTCCGTCATTTAATGATCACCATATGTAATTTATGGTAGTCTGACAAGAGAAAACAGTACAAAATGTCTTCTGCAATCAATAGGGAAAAAAGCTACGTAATACTCGGGGGGAGGAAGGGGGGGAGGTTGAGGCAAAAGCCACGTCGGAGTACGTGGGAGGGAGGGGGCTCACAGGAGGCCAAAATTGAGCTACTTAGTTTATGGACGCTCCCTAATTATGAGACAGTAATAGCTTACTGCCCGACCCGTTGGCTCAGTCGGTTGCGGCACCGTGATGGTGTCCGGCGCTGACACGGGGTTCCAGTCCTGGGGTGGAAGAAATTTTCATCATCAGGACTTGGTCGGTAGGCTAGGAGAGGTGGTACACAATTCCTAATCACTAGATGGTGCACCAGTGTCCAGGGTTAAATCCCAAACCTCTCCACACTGCGTTTCGAGTGAGAGTATACGGCACTGCTGATGGTGATTCGTCCGTCAGATGGGGACGTTAAGCCTGGCGGCCCCATGGTGTCTCTCGGAAGAGTAGTCCTGACTAGGGCGGCACCGGCTTTCAGCCTTTTTCTTCTTCGTCTGTCATTTCATATAGCACAAACAACACAATATTCTGAACACACAACTCCAGGCAAATGCCGGGATGCTTCCTTCAAAAGGACATGGCCGAATTCCTTCCCATTCCTTGCCCCTCATCCTTTCTCGTCTCTAAAGACCTCGCTGTTAAGACACGTTAAACAGTTAAAAAAAAAAAAAAAAAACTGAACACACACACACACTATTATAGTCATCTACACCATTAACAACACGTGCACCCCACTTCATCTTCCAAAGAGAGTTCCTATGGAGGGTTACACCGAACCACCGAAGTCCGGAACCGGGCAAGGCATCGTAAGAATAACAATAGCTTACTGTGTTAGATTTTGCCTATCATAAAACGGAAACAGCCTAAAGCCACAATTTAACAACCGTTACGACTATCATACAATTTCAATCTTAGCTGAACTGGCAACGTTATTTTTTTTAATTACTTTTTTTTTTTTACTTGTGGCTTTACGCCTCGTCGACATCGATGTCATTAGAGGCGGGATGGGACTGGAGACAAGGAACGGGAAGGAATTCGGCCATGGCCGTTTTGAAGGAAGCATCCCGGCATTCGCCTGGAGTGATTTGGGGAAACCACGGAAAACCCAAATCTGGATGCCCAGACGGGGATTCGAACCGGCGTCCTCCCGAATGCGAGGCCAGAGCGTTAACCGCTCACCCACCACAGCGGTTTTAATAACAGCTTTACGATTCGTCTACATCAGGGGTGGCCAACCCAAATAATCTTGCGGGCCACTTTGGAAATGCATGATAACTCCGCGGGCCGCATATAAAATTATTTATTCCCATATTAGATTTAGACCCACTGTAGACTTTTTTTAGTGAAAAATTGAAACATACCGAGCTAGTATTGTGTTTACTATTATTATTACATGTAAACATAGGTAATATAATAACAATCATACTAAATAAATACATAACACTAAAAATGAAATATAAAAAATATTTTGCAAAAGTGTGATTAATCACGCGGGTCACAAAACTGTTCAATGCGGGCCGCATGCAGCCCGCGGGCCGCCGGTTGGCCATCCCTGGTCTACATCAAGGTCATTACCGCCGGGAAAGGATTAGATACAGAGAATAGAATTCTGCCATTGGCCTTTGATAGAGCCATCCAAGAATTTTCCAGCAGTGATTAAAAAAATATGGAAAACCGATATCAGGTTTGTCAGCTACTAATTCTGTACCAGTTCTTTGTATGCGCACTGTAGTAGCCGCCGGTTCAAATGAGGGCGGTTTTAAACAAATATTGTGGTCATCATCTGTTATCTTCGCTACAGTATCCGCGAGCGAAGCATCATACAGTAATTAGTACAATGCAGATAGTTGGCGCTGGCTGTGTGGTTACATACAACGAAGGCCGTATTTTAAAAATAAGAAACCAATACGTTGTAAGTACATATCACTACAGTACAAAATCCCCTGTCTTCTTTCTGGGATCACTAGAACGGCGTTACATAAAGTAATTCTTTTGGGTATCATAAAAAATATTCTTGCTATAACAAAGCGAACGGCACCATTTACGTATCTGACTATAACACTGTCAGTATTGAATTATTTTACGTTTTATTTGTTTCATTCTTTTCCGCTATGACTTTACTGCTCGCCGACAAAGCTATCACTGGAGCTGGTGTGCAACTTATGAGAAGGAACCGGAAGGAAACTAGGCTATTAGCCGTATCAAAGAACCTTACCGTCATTCGCATGGCGTGATTAGCAGAAGCCACGGAACATAGAATCTTGACAGATGCCGGTCCTCAAGAAGGTGGTGGAAACCTAGCGTCATTAATAATTTGGGATCATGAAAATTTTAAAACATCTTCGTAGCACAGTCGACGTTGTTAATGAATGGAAGCTAAGGGAATATTTAATACTAAGGTGATAGTAGTAGTTGCATTGTTGGTAACACTAATAACGGAAATAGTTTTTTTGACAAATGAATTTCACGATTAGAGCTTTGATTTAAAATCATTTATTATGCAATAGCTTTACATAAATCTATTATATCATCTACAAACAAGAGTATACACATGTAAAATAAATGAAACAAGAGTCCGGAATAGATTATAGGTGCTGGGATATTATGTAGACAGGAAAATAAATAAATATTAAAGAAACTTTGAATCACGCGAGGGACCAACCACGACTGGAACCGGTTGGGCGACTGAATGTGAAATGCACGACTGTCGAATGAAGGTGAGGGTCGTTTATAGAAACCGCCTATTTAATTTGATTCCACAGAGTATAATAAACCTAATAATAATTTCGTGGTTTTAATGAACCAGTGACGGAGTTTCGTAACTGCTGCGCGAGTCGATAATTTTTTTTTTTTACGCCTCGTCGACGGCCAAGGTCATTAGAGGCGGGATGGGACTGGGGACAAGGAACGAGAAGGAATTCGGCCATAACCTTTTTGAAGTAAGTATCTCGGCATTCGCCTGGAGTGATTTTGGGAAACCATGGAAAACCCAAATCTGGATGCCCGGACGGGGATTCGAACTCGCGTCCTCCCGAATGCGAGGCCAGAGCGTTAACCGTTCACCCACCACGCTCGGTCCGATAATTCCGACGGGTTAAGGGGACCTGCAGTTCAACAGGGAATACGAACCACGAAGCGTCCTAACATGCTTCATAGCAACAAAGTAAAGTTTTCTAGTGTAATTTTAAGACTTGAAAAAACTTCAGCCGAGACTGGTTTTTGAAACTGAGATTTTTGGGCCCCCCGCCTTAAAGAACTGACCCATCAGGCTAGTCAGCTGTTTCTTTGCCGATGCCAACCTGTTACACTTAAATACCACTAGTAGTTCCCACAGAATGGTCTATAGCAACGTTCTTCAAACCTTTGCAACCTGTGGTCCAGTAAAATGTTGAAAATAATTCTGTGCACCATTAATTATTCAGCTATGAATATATTATTAATATCTGGGACACACTTTATTGTACTATAATAACATAATCAATCTTAAGGCTTGTTCTGAATTGATATAGAAATGAACTATTAAAATTAAATTATTTATGGAATGGACTCTTAATATTTGTTAAACAAATTAATAATATTGTCCTCATATCCTTGAAATACCAGATTTTTGTTTGATCATTGATATATTTACGGCTTTTGGAAAGTTTTGCTGATAGTTTATATTAGATTATAGCCTTATACAGTACGAGTATGGTATACATTTCATGACAACAATATTACTTATTTACTTTTTACTGTGATATATTTAATTAAATTCAATAATTAAATTTTTAATATTTGCCTGCGCACCACCTCTCCCATCTTCATGGACCACAGATAGAGAATCGCTGGTGTAGAGCACTCCACGTGATCGAAGCAAGGCTTTGACGGATCTGGAGCAAAGTAGTGGCTGACACAGGGAGTGAACCAGGGTCATCTGGGTCTGCAATCATGCCCTATACCCCAGAGGATGTAACGGGGCTGATTAATACCAAAATGCAATAACTTTATAAAATTTACCATTTAAGAAAGTTAAATGAAAGATTAAATTCCACGGAGAACATTAAATATATGTGCTTTGGATTTCCTGTAACCTCTCGCTGGTTATTATCAACAGACAGATGAACTCAAAACTTCTTGGAAAGTAGACGTCGCTTCGTAAAAACAGATTACCAATTCATGAACCTGCAATTTTTCGGAAAGGAAGTGTTAAACAACAACCCAAGTAGATTGTATGACGGGTGTTGGTTTAAATTTAGGAATCGTTGTTATTAAAATGGAGTTATTATAAAACGAAAGTTCCTTCATTGAAAATATGTATATGAATTATTTCTAGTTCTGAAAATTACAATTAAAGAAAGAAGTAACAGCGAAGAGCGTTTCAAGCAATAACATCGCTCCTTGTTAGTGTAATTACTAACAGAGAAAAATATTAAGCTCTGGTACTTTTTGAACAAAAACAAGAACAGTGTAGTGGTATCTAATTGCTAACCATTTTCAACACGCTGTTAACATACAGCTATATATTTTTGGGAGTAAGTAGTTGCATCACTTTCCTTTTGAACAAATTATGGATCGTTTTCCTATATATATATACAAAAACTGTAAATTATGTTTTATTGTGTATTTAGTTTTAGAGGTTTCATTAGGTGAGTAATCTGTTTAGTTTAAAATGTAGTTGTCCGGCTGCAGAGCGGGGGCAGTAGTAATATGTAAGCAAGCAATCTGTTATTGAGACTAGTGTACAAAATCTTCGGAAACACTATGGCCGGGCTTGTTGAAGTGTGGAATGTGATACAATTTTAAACATGATTTCGTTGGAATAAATCTGTTGGCATTTGAACAACATCTTTATTTATTCAGTATTCATTTAGAAATGAGCATTAATGGTCAGGTGACTTAGTGGTTAAGAGGACGTCCATTAATGACTTGAGGTGAAATAGAGGGGAGGGGGGGGTGGGGGAGGCGGCGGCGAAATCTCACGAAACCTCACCGAGGGCGAGGGGGGGGGGGGTCAACGGAAATCTCAAGTGAGATATTGAAATTATTGTAGGATGGTAGAGCTAAAAAAAAAGGGTCTACAGATGACGCGAAAGTCGACTTTAGGGGAGGGGAGTATATGGTCTAAAATCCGGCCTTTGAAGCATGAAATCTAAAAAAAAAAAGGTCTCAAAAAGTTACGAGGTCCATCAGTAGGGGAGGGGAGAGGGGTCTCCATCAAAATCTCACGTGATTTTACAGGGGTGGGGGTTCCGACCAGATCTCACGAAGTCTCACCAGAGGGGGGAGGGGGGAGGGGGTCCAGAATTCCGGAAAAACACCTCACGTAATTAATAGACGCCCCCTGACTGGCCATCCAAAGGTCCCCGGTTCGAATCCCTGTCTCGGCGGGGATTTTCATAGGACTCTCACCTCTAGCTTAGTTTGCTGTGAAATGTGAAGTACGCCAGGATGCTTCCGTAGTTCGGATTCAACTTTAAACTGTAGACCCCTGTACCCGGTAGGATTGCCGGTATAGGTTAAGGCAGAATGCGTATCCAATAGAAACACTGTAACCAGATTATTACGACCACACGGAATTATTATTACTATACCAGCATCAGCAGGTTCCTGATAGATTACAGAATTGTCTTGCCTCTCCGCGAACATCTTCTATGTGACAACTAAAAATTGGTTTCCGTAGTATTTGCCAAGGGTGATCACTTAATTACCGTACAACTGGGCTCGACAAGAGGCAGAGACGCACAAGTAGTCCCGGAACGCTCCAACAGACGAGCTGCAATCCAGCCAAGCTACAGCGTCCTTGCTGGTAATTGGTTTTTTGCGGTTTTCCGTAATAGCATAGCTTAATGCTGAGATTGTCCCCGTTACCGACTGCGGATCGCTACAACCCAGCTATACTTTATTCTCGTAAAGGTTTTCCAGGAACCCTTTTGACGATTGCTGCGAGAAGCATATACACAACCTGCAGAGTGCTTCCAAGCGAATTAATGTTTCACAGAGAGGTGTGGCAGCTCAGAGGAAGGTTTCTGGGATCTTTACAAGTTCTCAATCTGATTTATTTGGTTAAAAGGGACAACGAACACGTAATAAATACTTGAAGGCATAAAAGCTTTCGACTCATTGGATGCCGCAGTTTTTGACAGAAATTCAAAAGTCAGTGAAGAGACAGGTGTCGGCAAAATTCAATTCTTAGCCTTCTTTATGGCCAATGCAGTCAATGTTGCTGAACTATTTGTGTCTATGGCTGAGAACTGCATTAATAACTTTATGCCATAACAATAATAAGTGAAGTGGAAGCATGGCAGTTAAAAGGAAGGAAAGTGATGGTATTTGTTTTATGTTTTTTTGGAGGGGGGGAGGGAGGGATTCTGAAAATTTAACGCTTTCAGATTTTCTAAAAAAGCTGCAGTCACAACGGAGGCATATTATGATGGTATTGTGAAACAACTACGAATAGCTATCTAGGAAAGGAGGAGAGCCGAGTTGTCTAAAAAGGTAATGTTTGAAACCAATACTTGCAGTCCCAAATTTATCATTGTCAGTTTGTATCGCGACCCCCTCTATTCACCCTCTTGGCCCCTAAGACTACAAACTATTCACCCCTAAAAATGTTTTCCCTGCTACCCATTTGAAATCAGATTGTGTCAAATGTGCTGCGATCTTATTTTTTGAAACCACTGAGAAATCCATTTATACGGATGACATAAAAATTTTGAAAAAACTTTGGAGGAAGTGTGTGAAAAAAAATTACAACGAATTGTTTTAGGATCATGTGTATCAGTGTTTGGCCAAGAACTTACTTTACGACACACGTACATAACCTGATCTTAACCTTTGGAAAACTCACTTAGTGCACATGATCCTCTCTACCGCGTTTCGCTTCGTGGTTCGGATTCCACGTAAACTTCAAGGTTCTGTGACAAACTGGTTGAAATAACGCAGCTTGACACTCTGGTACCTCGTTAGGCCAGTTGTATCTTCTTTTCTACTAATTTAGCAATCTATGTGACCAATTCAAATTTTTACGGCCGTTGGTTCAAGAGTCTCTTCAAAATTCTTCGTGCTGATCTCATCCGGACCATCTATCAATACTATTAGAAATCTGTAAACAGGCTGCATCTCTCTCTCCCTCTGTCCAGACATCACGCAGAAACACCGAACCAATGTGGATGTGGTTTTCACAATTTTAAAGCTTATGGACTAACTTAAAATCTGTGGTATATATTGTTATTCTGTTGACCAGGGAATGGAGAAAGAAATGATAATTCGTTCGTACCGGGAACAGATAGACGCAAGAGATCACAGTGCATCTGATATGAACATTCCTGTACGACATACCCTACCGAGCGTGGTGGGTGTGCGGTGAACACTCTGGCATCGCATTCGGGAAGACGCTAGTTCGAATCCCGGCCCGGGTATCCAGATTTGGGTTTTCACTTGTTTCCCCAAATCACTCAGGGCAAATGTTGGAATGTTTCCTTCAAAAAGCCCATGACCTAATTCCTTCCCTTTTCTTGACCCCAGTCCTATCTCGCCTCTAATGATCTCGACGTCGACGAGGCGTAAAGCCATAAAAAAAAAAACGAGATATCCACCAAAGACCACGCTACAACACTGATAAATACTCCGCCCTTTGAGTTCTGTTAATATTGTTTTATTTTGTATACCTAACTTTGCCTGTTTATTTCTTCAGTTTTCTGAAATCTAGCATGTTAAACGGAAAACGTTAATCGATCCACTACGTTAATGATTAATGCTCCAATAAACGTATCGAAATTGTTGAATTTAATTTAGGGCAAAGTTTACGAATTACTACATTACAAATGTTTATGCTCTGCTACTAGAAGAAAAACAAAAGGCAGACGAATTACAATGAACGCCGAGGACCGCGCGGGCGAAGCAACGGGAAAATGCTAGTAAGTTTGGAAGCTAGCGGTAATCGAGAGAGGAATTAGTAACCTCGCACAGAAACATCATCGTACAGATACAGGACACCTCCGCAGTGGCGCTTTATAGGCGATCCTGCGTGTGGTCCGCGACTCTGCTTTTAGGAGAGCAGCGGTCAGCAGTGACGTCACAGACTGGTATCCGCGTCGGGATACGTTGCGTCACGGTTGAAAGCGAGGATCGCTTTGCAGTCTGTCTGCTAATGTGGTTCACGAGCCACGCCTACTGCTCTGACTCATATCCGCCTTGAAGCCTTTTTGCTGCGTAATACGAGTGAGACGGGAATTCGAAAGGATTCCTGGCCCGACCCGTCAGCCCGCTGCAGGTTCGGTTCCCCAGCAACACTCGAGAGTATTGTACCAATCTCAGTCTCAAATATTATCAGTACGGGAAGGGACTGAAACAGAGTATTCTCAAACAACTAAACAAAGAAGAATAAAATAGTCCGCAGTCTGTTTCTCATGAACTTGGAAATTATCATCATTAATTTGCTGACATTTGATACAAATTGAAATGACGCGACCGAAAAGTAGTTTTACGTATAGTCCGAATGTAATTAAAAGTTTAATTTTCATAATAGATCTGCGCATGATGAGGCTTATCTCAGATTTAATTTAAATGAGGCCCTGGACTTTGAATCTGTGAAAAAAGAATCAAAACCACCTAGTTTTCGTGCTGACGGAGCAAACAGACAAAAATTCTTTTTCCAAATAGCACATCTTAACAATTTTTTTGAAAAATATTGTTCGTGTAACGAAACAGTCCCGTTACAGATTTGTAATAGTAGAGATTGAAATTACTGTTTTATCATGTGGAAGCGAAATATAGATAAAACAACTAAATCAGAATACAGCCCAAGGAAATGAATTGATGTAGTCTTCTTCTGAGCATAGAGAATACACTGTGAGGAATATTATGACATTTACATACTCTCAGAGTTACTGATAGAATAAATTAACTCACAAGGAGCAGATTACATCGATCCTTGCATAGTACAGGTATCGAAACGGTTATTATTATAAATACTTCGGCCGGTCACCCCCTCTCACACCCAAAACCTACACCTTAAGGCAGATCTGAGCAACGAAGTGTTATTTTGAACTTTATTTGTATGGAAACTGACTTCTGTAATTTGCACATAGTTATATCAGTATCCTCAATTTTTAGGAATCGACTATACGACACAGTGACAGCCCTTCATTAACAACCCACAGGTCCTAGAGGCCGGATTCAAACCGTCGACCCTCAGCCATGTTTTATGATTCGGATGAATGTTTACAGCGTACGTATCATACGTGAACTAGGAAGATACAGGGGTGAAGGTCAGGCTAAGAGACCTCAGTAATTCTAAACGAAACGATGATTCGAACCAGAGACCTTCCGATCTTCGATCAGAGGCCAAACTGATAATTTACCAAGCCGCTTGCCAACACGCGAGCCGAAAACATAATCATATGCCACGGGCAAGTTCTAATAATTACAAATGAATGACTGCAAAAGCTACGCATGCAGTATAAAGTTAGACCTCAAAGGAATACAAAAGAACCAAGGAAGAGATGGTAGATGGTCCTTCAGAAGCGGAACGGAAAAAGAAGACGATATTAATAATCTGGTAAATATCTACTGGTGCCAACCACTGCATTTTTTTTTTTTTTTTTTTTTGCTTCGCGCCTTGTCGACGTCAATAGAGGCGGGAATCCAGTGGGGCTGAGTGCAAGGAACGGGAAGGAAGTATGCCATAGCCTCTGGAAGGAACTATTCCAGCATTCGCCTGGAGTGATTTAGGGAAATCATGGAAAACTCAAAGCTGGATGCCCGGACGGGGAATCGAATCCGGTCCTTCCGGAAGCTAGGCCAGAGTGTTACCGCTCAACCACCACGCTTGGTCCACCACGGCTACTTCGTCTACTGTTTCCACTGCCAGAGCCGGTATCTATATGCTGCCCTGCAGGTTAAATATTTCAGGAGGCAGACTCAGCCAGTTTTCCGGAGGTGCTTCCTTTCAGATTGTTAATGTCGTTCGGACTTAACGGTGCATGGACGACGTGGTTGTTAAAGCTAGCCCCTTTCCTTGGGGAGCTACAGTTTAACGTGTTATTCGAACCACGGAAGGATACCAGTAGGAAGTAAAAGGTTAACAATTTTAAAATTTCCATCCCGTAGCGAGAACTGAATTGGTGATCTTCACTTTTGAAAACAAGTCCTCTACTACTGAGTTTTTAGCCTGCTACGCAGTATTAATAAATATTCCAAATCTTGGGAAGTTCTCTCAGGAATTTCTCATCAGCAGAATACAAAGCAAGACGATGTAATGACTGAACCTTCCCTTCATTATTTTTAGCTCCATCAATCATCATACTGCATCCCACTGCAGGCTCAAGATCGCTGAGACATATTCCTGTGTTTGACGTTCGATCTGAGATCATCTGGTTCGAGTATCGTCGCGATAGAAGAAACGGAGGTAGGTTTTTTTTTAACTGCTTTACGTCTCTTAACAGCGAGGAATTTAGAGGCGGGAAAGGATGGGGAGGAAGGAATGGGAAGGAATTCTTCCATGGCCTTTTGAAGGAAGCATCCCGGCATTCACCTGAAGTGATTTGGGGAAACTATGGAAAACCCAAATCTGGATGACCGGACGGGGATTCGAACCGCCATCCTCCCGAATGCGAGGCCAGAACGCTAACCGTTACACCACCATCCTCGGTCGTGGAGGTACGTAACAAACACTTGGGTTTAACTCCAAATCTCGCCTCAGTTAGTATTTATTGAGGGAAAATGGCACTGTTAATAATGCACTAGTTCGTCTGTGAGATGAAAGAAGGCTATTTGGTATCTTTCAAAGAAAGTTGGCCTTAATTGGTGGCACCTATTTCACCATTTCATTGAAAATCATACACAACACGTGCCACACTTTTCAGCTGACATGCATGTAGCCTACATGTGCGACAGAAGAGGCACTGAGAAACGGAACTGGCCATCTAGCCTCAGATCACTGGCTTTGTGCGCCTCATAATTGTGTTTTTGTTTTAAATATCACCTTTTGTCTCTGCAACCATTTAACTAGATCTAATTTATTTTGTACCAAGTATTGTATCAGGGACACTATAGTGAAGACAACACTAGACGAACACACCCACCGAGCGTGGTGGGTGAGCGGTAACACTCTGGCCTCGCATTCGGGAGAACACGGGTTCGAATCCCCGTCCTGACATCCACATTTGTTTTTTCCAGGGTTTTCCCAAATCACTCCAGGGGAATGTTAGGAGGCTTCCTTCAAAAGATCATGGCTAAATTCCTTCTCGTTACTTGCCCCCCCTTCATGTTTCCCTCCCCTAATGACCCCGACGTCGGGGACGCGTAAAGCCATAAGCAAAAATCATCCATGCCCTTGACCGAACTCAAACCGGCAACCCTTACGATACGAGACCAGCGTGCTAGCCTGTACGCTGCCAAGCCTGACGAATCATACTTGAGATGAACACATTAGTTATGAAATTTCGTTTCTGTCATCGTTCAGACGATTTTGTAAATCTAGAAGTCAAACTGAGCAGTAGCTTAGGCATTTCAGGTACTGTCTCTTTCCTTATTGCCACTGGGCTTAAGCTTCATACAGTCACAACTCCTCTTACGTAGTTCGTTCAGTACCACTATCTTTGCACGATCTCGCATTAAACCTATGACGACGTGATCAAATTGTTTTACGTTATTGAAGTAATAAAAATAGTCTAAAAAGAAGTTAGGTTTTTGCGTATTAACCTTTTAAGAATCTATTTATCAGCATCTACACTTTGGTGCCTTCCTGTGCGAAAAATATTGTATGCTCAATGGTGGCAAATATACCACGTTCAGCAACTCTAATTTTAGCTACCTATTGTTGATTTGTTTTTACAGAGAAGGAAATGTGCTCAATGCCCCACATCCACCCCGTCGCATCCACGTGAAAGGATCTGAATAATAGAGGATTGTAAACAGTTGCAGGGGGATCTGGACAGGATATCTAATTGGGTTGGTAGACATGGAATGAACATAAATGCAAAGAAGAGTCAGCTTATTAGATACACAAATAAAAAACAAAAGGTTAATTATGAATATAAGGTGGGGAAAGAATTGCTTGCTGAAGACTTGAAATGTAAATATCTTGGAATTACTTTTGATAACAAACTTAACTGGGCAGGACACATAGGACAGGTGGTAGGAAAAGGTTTCAAAGTTCTGCACTTGTTGGAGAGAGTGATGAGGGGATGTACGAGAGAAGTCAAGGAATTGGGTTACAAAACTTTGGTGAGACCATTGCTCGAATATGGTAGTGTAGTATGGGACCCTCATTTTACGTATCAAATACAGGAGTTGGGGAGGGTGCAAAAAAGGGCTGCTACATTTGTTTCTGGAAATTATCGCAGAATGCAATCAGTGACATATGATAAAGGAGCTGGAATGGGATTCATTGCAAGACAGGAGGAGAATGAGGAGGGTCATGGGAGTGTACAGGGCATATACTGGCGATGAGGCATGGAAAGATATTGCAATAGGTATGAAAAGTAGTGCGTGGAAGGGAAAAGATGACCATGACCACAAGCTGGCACTCGATTTCAGGCACAAGGGTGTAGGAAGATTCTCTTTTTTAGGTAAGGGTGTCAGGGATTGGAATGAGTTACCAAGAGAAATGATGAATAATTTACCGAAAACTTTGAATGAATTTAAAGATAAAATTTGTAGAGGGTAAATGTAGGTAGGTGCAGGATAGGGGGAAGATGGGTGTGTAGGGAAATTGCCACCGGAGCCTGTGCTCCATTGCAATTAAATTAAATGTTTATTTCATACAGTTGTGCAGGAAAAAAACGTGTCTAAATTTCAGGATGGAGATGGTTACAACAGATTTCCCAGTAATTTTAGTTTGTTATGCCATTGTTGCTTTGGGATTTCGAGGTGGATCCGTCTGTAGTGCCTCCGTTTAGTCAAACATGACTACTCCCACTTCACATTCCATGAAAGATAGTATATAATGTAATAATTTGTGTTGGAGGGATGCTAACAGAGTACAGAGCTGAAGACAGAATGAGTCGTGGAACGGAAGGGCGTGTGTACTTTTCGCACCGTTCGACCTTGTCGCCACGCCATTGATGAGTAATTCGTAACTCGCGTCACGCTTTGTGTCGACCTCGTCTTGACGCGTGGCAAACGATCTAAATAGCACACGCGCGATGATTTAATGCGGGCGTCGCACTGAAGTGATTGCCATTTCCCATCTCCTACCCTGGTCTCTAGACAGCGTAGGAAGGGAAATTATTAACTCAATGTTTAAAAGTTAATTGTGTTGGCAGTATTTGTGTTTTGGAAAGGATTAAAAGGCATTGTTAAGATGATGGAGAAAGATGGGATACCGAGGAAGATTCATGAAATGAGAGTGCAAGGTAAATATGCCAGAGAAAGATAAGACATGGTCTAGGCGAATGCCGGGATGCTTCCTTCAGAAGGCCATGACCGCATTCATTTCTATTTCTTGTTGGCACTTCTTCGCCCCCCCCCCTTCCCCGCATCAATCATCTCCGGGTTCTAATGACCTAGACATCAAACAGCCGTAAAGACAGAAGCAAAAAAAAAAAAAAAAAAATCAGTGGCAGTGTGTGTGTGCTGACAACAGAAGATGGCTAGAAGATGATGATGAAGAGTGGGAAGAGAACAAACTCGAGAGGTTTATGTTCAGAGGAGATCCGCTAGTGGCTGGAAACATTGAAATATGAAGTAATGTGCGTTTTGGTATTAAATTTTTAACTCACAAGGAAATAAGGTAACAGCACTCTAAACAAAGGCAGTATTTTGAACTATCATTGCAGCGAAACTAAGTGAACAATGCCGAGCTTCCTAAGACTTCTACTATTATTGTATGTCTGTAGCTGAATCTCAATTTCTTATGATTTGTCTGAGAATGGAAGAAGATACTGGGTGCCCTCCGCTGCCAAAGACACCTTAGGAAGCAACAAACGACATTTACTCGTCAGGCATGAAGCGTCTGTTCCCTCACTCCTTGCAGTGGTCCGAGTTTTTTCATTTGACGAAGGCATTTGGTAACCACAATCTCTTCCGACATGGTGGCAAAAGAGTAACTAAAGGAGCCAGCTTCTACAGTACCGTGCGGGGCTTACTATGGGACATGAAGATTCCCAGAAGAACAAAAAATTTCTTGTACAAATCATATATCATTTCTATAGCCACCTATGCTTTGGAAACATGCACACTAACATCAAAGGACTTTAGCAAGATCCAAGCCTGTGAAATGAAGTTTCTTAGAACGGCCCTCCAGAAAATTAGACTTGACCACATAATGAATGATGAGATTAGATCAAATCTAGAGTTAAGGGAATCCATGGAAGAGAGACTTAGGTCATCAAGACTTAAGTGATTTGGGCATGTCAAGAGAATGAATTGTATAAGATTCCCAAAAACTTATTTGGAAAAAAGGATATTGGGCAAAAGACCAGTGGGAAGACCAAGTAGAAGATGGACAGACCAACTGAAGGAGTCCTCCTTCAGAGGCTGGAACTGGGAATATATTACGGACAGAGAATCTTTTCTGGATAGGAGACAGTGGAAGATGATCGTCCATAACAACCAAGACAGAAACACGGGAAGGCTCGTAAACCACACCCGGGAAACTGCTGACGGTTCCAAACGATAATGACGATGATGGTGGCAAAAACCGAATGATGAAAATCTGAAAGCTAAGTACAGTTGCGGCTATAGAACCACTTCCGATTACCCCAAACATAATTCCAAAGCTAATAGATATTAAGTCCTCCATTTAATTGATTTTGACAATGCTCTATAAATCTGAATCTCAAAAAGAAGTACTGGAACCCATATAACTATAGAAACAATGTCTGATCGTTTCTCAATTTTGGAAAGTATTTTTTATACATAGCGCTTTTTGTAAATAGCGTCTTTTATATACAGTTCTCATAATAATTGAAGTTGTTCACCATTCTAATTTGTTTCGCTAAACTTTTCTCAAAACTTTAATGTTAATTCTCACAAAATTTGCAATGCAGTTATGAAATGACCATTTCAATGTTATTGCACTCGTAAGTATTTTCATCCCAGCAAAAACATTCTTTTAAGTCCAGTAATAAATCTGACCAAGTAAAAACTACTTCTCGAGTATACATTATAAGCGATATGAAGACTGCTTTCGCTACTTATTGGTTAAATAATGTTATCATGCACCCAACAACGGCTTTAAAAAAATTTCGAAATATTTAAATACGTTTAGGATGAAATTTGTATATCCGACAAACTTTTACAAACGAGTATGCAGCTACCTTGGTACTTTATATGACATTCTTATTGACTTTCGTGAGAGTAATTAAAAGTACATTCATCTCATATACATCGACGCGCAAATAGGAACAGGTTTTAGTGTTGCTGTCGGACTTGTTGGAAGAAGTCAGTAAAAATGCTGTACTGAGTTAGGAACTGAAACAAACCTGTCCAATTAGACACTTGACAGGTGTATCCGGTGCGGCTTAACGCATAGGAATAGAGAGAACACCGCTACAAGGATCAAAATGTGATAAAATCGATGATTTTTTTTCCCCGCGATACTGAACTTCCAAAAATATTTCCCACTCCAAACTCGGCTCCTGCCAAATGATGGCATTCTGTCCCAGGGGTAAAAAGAGAGTTTCTGATCACATTTCACTCTTCCTAGTGACTAGATGTAGAATGTGAATACCCGCTCAGGAAGCGTAGCGGCTAGAGCGCTGTCCCTACATTGCAAGGGTCACCGGTTCGATTCCGGCCTCCGGCTGGAGTAGTTTTATTCAAGTCTGTTGTGTTGTCTATGCTCAAGTAAAGCAATATTCTATTGAAAAACATTCGTCTCGACATTGAGATAATTACCATAAACGATATTGGAGCTGACTGCATCACCTATTGCCAAATGTATTTTTAAAAAAAAAAAAAAAAAAAAAAAAAAAAAAAAAAAGCTACTGCAGATTTCATCTTTCGCCAGTTACAAACAGTTGAACATTTCATCTTGTACGGAGCTAACTATTATAGCTGTAAATGTTGCTATCATTAGAGCGAATTATACTTGTGACAGACCGTAAATATATAAAACAGTTTAGAGAACATTCGAAAGTAATACTCATTTGAAATCTCGAAATAGGAATTTCACATCAATAGAGAATTTGGAGAAAAACCAACGCTCACAGTGCGCAATACATGTATGTCGCATATAAATGCTGTATTCTGTATTCTGTATTCAAAGCATTTTATTAATACCATTCTAATTTAGGTCTATGTTATAGCCCAGTGTTACTGATACTTCAGAAATTAAGGTGGAATGTTGACCGACAGTGATAACTGACTATATGTTTATACAAATTTCAAGAAATTGATCTTTATATGTCATATAACCGTACTCTCATATATTTAACCATGTTCGAAGGCCATGTTTACTGCTGACATTATTTGGATTTCTTTGACGAAATTTTCGAGTAGTATAAAAATAACACTGACTTAACTAACCGTGAACTTTTGTCTGTCTGTCCGAGCATCATGCAAAAAACTAATGGATTTTTACGAAACTACACACATAGTTTACACCATGGGTCTACTTTTTAACTTGTAAGTAAAACATTTCAGATGACACAGAGTCTAAAAACGTAAATTCTGAATCTTTTTTCTGGCTGTTCTCACATCACGTAAAAACTGATGAGCGAATTTTAACGAAACTGCAATAGTGCTAGCTTATGTCAGTGAGTAACAAACAGGATACTTTTTATCCAAATTATTAACATATTTTCCCATAAAACAGGCGAAAAACTGTAAATTTTGAAATTTGTGTCTATCCGTGCGCGCATCTCTCAAAAACTAGTGGCCGCATCTCGACGAAACATCGTATTGCAATAGTTTATGTAATAAGTTAAAATACAGGATACTTTTTCATACAGATCTGTAACATGCTTCTCCATGCAACAGAGACCAAAACCGTTAATACTGGCATATTTCTCCGAGTGTTCGCGCCTCACGCAAAAGATATTGAATGGATTTATGCGAACTTGTTCATATTGATAGCTTATGTTGTCGGTTAACATTTTGGATAGGCCTACCTTTTATCCCGAATAGTGCCCTATTTCGTCCATGATACAGAGGCCAGAGTTTTAAATTTTGGAATTTTTGTATCTGTGTGCATGCAACAAGCAAAAACCAACCAATGTAATAAAACTATACATAGTGATAGCTTATATCACTTTAGTGATAGGTTATGTTACGCTTCGTTGTGACATCGACACGCTGAGGAATTTAAAAATAGTCCGCTAATTTAATTGGTCCTTAATAGAACCTATCCATTTAATGCAGTCTGATTGAATGAAGCCTTTTCGAGTAGAGATTTTTTACCATGATTAGCTAGCTCTATATATGCTGTGATGCTGTGTTAAAATCGTACAGGAATGTGAAATACATAACAATAAAGCAATCAGTTCCTTCAGACGTCAGGCAACACCACTTCAAATATTGCTTGCCGGGAAACTATTTGAACAATACTGAATTCATCCAGTGGGTCATCCACTGCCATATCATCTGAACTAGTGCCGGTTTCAAGGGAGGATAGAAACAACTGAAACACACAAAATCTTTCAAAACATTTGCGAAAAATCTAAATTTAGAAGTGAAGAAGAGATCAAAGCAAGAGAACAAAAATAGGACTCTGCTTTTTCCTTCCCAGCCATCGGTTCTTTGCTAGTTTATCTGTGAATTACTGTACGAATCTCGGACTCCGCGTGGACGTAGTCTCGGGGACAACAAGTCTAACTAATAAAGCGAATATAATGTTAATTTTAATCAGGAAAACGGATACGGAATTAAATTAAAAACACACATATATAATAGAAGTCACCTCATTGATTAGATCGGAACATTGGAGAAATTCATTAGTCCTACGCGTAAATGAATCATTATACAGAAACACTGATCTTAATACTATTATTCTTTTTATCTACTTTGGGCATACGCTTTGATATTTAAATCTTCTGAGCCTAAAGTGCACCGAAGTAAACAACATCTTAAAAGATGTGCTAGCGAACAATATTTCAGGTGAATTAACCACACGACTAACAACGCTTAGCCAGTTTCAAGGTGATTAACTTTAAATGAACTCAATAATTAACACAATTTACACAACTGGGGCGATAAAAACAACTTAATCCTAGTACTTTATCTGCTTGGTGCTGTTCAGTGGTTTCGGCAGCGCGCGCCGCCGCTGTCGATTGTTTTGTGTGTACCTGTGACGAGCACAGCCGAAGCAGTGGCGAGGGCAGCCGATGCTGCGAGCAGCGAGTAGAGCGGCGACATGACAGCTGACTGGCGCCGGGCGCACGCCGCCAGTTGCTTATATGTAGAGCGCCGGGCCAGCCCACCCACCTACAGCGGCAGAGCATTGGTCTTCTAGCTTGTTGGTCAGCGCGAGTCCGGGTATAATAACCTGGCAACCCGTAAAGACTGCAGCGTCAGTGGTTCCGCTTCCATGTTCCAAGGAGCTGTCTGCGAAATTACTAACAGATACGGAAACTAAAACCGGTACATCTTCCTCAGGGATTAACATAAGTATACGATCCTTGTTTCTCACATTAGGACCACTGACTGGTCGCTGTATTCAATTATTAACCAAATTTGATATCACAGTCGCTGATTCCACAAGTCCACCATGGACAAAATATGAATAACATAATACTGTATACAGGGGCGTAGCTACAATGGGGCTGGGCGGTGCAGTGCACCGGGGCCCCTACGCTCAGGGGGCCCCCAAGCATACCTCTGGGGGCCCCAAAGCGCAGTTCAGAGGCCCACGAGCCTTCATGGCAAACTGGCAACCTTTTTTTTTTTTAGCTCTACTGTCGTCTGTCGTCTAAGGAGGCCCCTGAGACACAGGAAGTCCCTCACTAAGGGCCCTCTCACTGCTCAGGGGGGCCCCCAACCACTACTCATGGGCCCCCTAAGCACAACTCAAGGGCCCCCTCCTCTGCTCAGGGGGCCCTTTACAGCAACACAAAGCAAAAAAAAGGTCGCCCATCTGGCCTGAGGGCCCAAAATAAATTTTTTGCATTGGGGCCCTTGTTGACCTAGCTACGCCACTAAGTGTGTACATGCCAAAGAATTTTCCAAGGCAGTATTGTTTCTTCACGCAGATATGAGGTTGTCGGCGATTTTTCCCTCTAATGGAGTCATTGTTTCGTTATCCGGTAGCGTTGTGGCTGGTGCGAGTTCGAGTTTGGCCTTGGAAACGGTTTGAAAGTCTCGTTTTTCCGATTATGCGCAAGCAGACTTGGAAAAAACACTCAGGTTAACTATTGGTATAACGAAAAAAGATGAAATAAAATGGATATGCAGTTGGAAATTACATTTAAAATAAAATTCAAAATGGTCTGTAGGAAACAAATTCAACGTAAAACTCATAAAAGTGACGTCAGTTGATCCGCTGCGATTTCTTTGCTTATAACTCCATTTCTCCATCTTTCGTAAAAGGTAGAATTCCTCGTCCTGTTACGATAAGCTGGTTCGTAACCTGACATATTAGGAGCTCTCACAAGCTCTGATGTTCGCTGTTTCGATTCCGGGTTATGGCGTGGGAGGTTGTAGTCTGTGATGAACTTCTGTTGAGATGTTTACACTGAATAACGGTCAAAACCACAGGAGCTTAATTTAGTATAATGATGATTAAATAAAACTGTAACATAAAAGCAGTAAGTTACAGAGATAACTATCACTGAAAAAATTGACCAACTTTAACTCACCACAGTTAATCAAATTACATTAATCCTGAAGCAGTTTGTTCTCCATGAGACTTAGATCTGTTTACAAATATTCCATAATTATGGTAGAGATATGGCAGAATAAAAGCTAAAAGAACATTAATTTTTAACTGCAATCACGACACTATCCGCAAATCTTATAGAAACCGACTTTAGCGATTTCAACTATAAAACCCATTAAATATCCGACAGTTGCCTAAATCCACCTTGAATTTTTCCATTCCTCGAACAATATACAGGGTGGGGCATTTAATATGTTTTCTGGAAATATTTCGGAAAGAAAGCATTTTAACAAACAATAAACTATATAAAAAATAATCGTACAGTAGGGGGCTACAATTATGTGATATTGGTTTTTTCACAGGTGGCGCTGTTATCGTTACAACAAGGTGAACTTAATTCTTTTAAATGGGAACCCCTATTTTTTTTTGAAGATTCCGATTCCTCATGAAAAAATAAAAATAGTTTGCTTAATTCACTTTTCTATTAGCCTCACAGATGGCGCTGTAATCGCGAAAAATGAATATTCGCGTTTTTTGTGTATAATTTTAATTATTGTTTAAATAATTACACGTAATTTTCATTCTGTAAACATGGAAGGTAATTTTAAAGGATAATGACGAAATTGATATTTTTAATGCTTTTTCTTACTTATTTGCAGCCATGTCTACAGCAGGTGCTCAAAAAGGTGACCATTTACTTCCAGACATTTTCTGACCCTTTGCAGAAATGATGCTCGAAGTGTGTCAGAAAATGTATGGAAGTAAATGGTCACCTTTTTGAGCACCTGCTGTAGACATGGCTGCAAATAAGTAAGAAAAAGCATTTAAAAAATCAATTTCGTCATTATCCTTTAAAATTACCTTCCATGTTTACAGAATGAAAATTACATGTAATTATTTAAACAATAATTAAAATTATACACAAAAAACGCGAATATTCATTTTTCGCGATTACAGCGCCATCTGTGAGGCTAACAGAAAAGTGAATTAAGCAAACTATTTTTATTTTTTCATGAGGAATCGGAATCTTCAAAAAAAATAGGGGTTCCCATTTAAAAGAATTAAGTTGACCTTGTTGTAACGACAACAGCGCCACCTGTGAAAAAACGAATATCACATAATTGTAGCCCCCTACTGTACGATTATTTTTTATATAGGTTATTGTTTGTTAAAATGCTTTCTTTCCGAAATATTTCCAGAAAACATATTAAATGCCCCACCCTGTAATTAATTCTAGCAGACAGATTTAGGAAATTTGTATCTGATTATCTAACATTTTTTTTCAGCATTATGCGTTGATTTTACATCTCTCAAATGAAAAATTAAAAATGCAGAAAGTACATTAAAAAAGAACTGTGCTGCGCAGAGATATGAGAAGCAATATATTACTTCAGAAATGGAAAGTAAATTAAGAAGAAAAACCGAATTCGCCATGTTAGAAAAACTTACTCCAAAACCCAAAAGGTTGGATGCATCCTCGCCAAGGAAATGTATAACGTCAGTGACTTGGAGGACACTTCCAGCTCTTTTATTTCGGAACCTGCGATGTAATGTGTAATCCGAATCACCAAATGACCTGGATTATTTCGCACATTCTAAGCAAGATTGGCAGAAGGATACGTTAAGTGAACGACTTGCAAAAAAGTCTGTTCGTAACCGAAATTCAAATCTCGGACCTTCCGATTTCGAACAGTCGCCTTACCAATGAGCTCTCAGAAACTTATTTACGAGGTTAGTGATCGACTATTAAAATAAATCGTTTAGAAGGAAAACGTGGATAAGTTAGTAGTCGGAAGTTTCAGAAAATCAATATCGTTGGTGTTTATGTTTAAGTTTGAAGTATGAATAATCTGCATTCTTAAAAATTTAGTAATTTTTTTCCCGAAGAGACTTCAAACAGATATTTCGATATCAACTGACAAATATTTAAGTGAAAATTATTTACGGTGTTATAAAATAATGATATTATTACATAGATGCTCTGACGAGGAATATGCAAGACACAAGTGAAAAAACTGAATAGAAATTTTAAATAGTTTGTGTAAAATATTAAGGGACAATGGAACTTGTAAAGAATACTGAGAGGACTTTGTTTAATAAATTTTTGTTTATCGCCAGATGCAGACTAAAAGAAAGCAATCACTGACATCACAGAAAGGTAAAAAAAACGGGATATGATCAGATCCTCTTCACAACTGAAAACTTAACTTTTGCAGAGTTGACACAAGGTTGACACAAGGTTGACACTTTATTCTTAAGTTTGGTGGAATATTTGTTGGATTAGGGATAAGACTTTAAATTTTCGAATTGCCATTTATTATTTGGTAGTTGTCAGTCGATGCAAAGGTAAACAGCGAGAAGGTAACGGCCTGAAATTTTTCAATAGCCTAACACAGCACTAATGGAGAACGGAAATGTGAATACGTAGAAGTGGTAAAAGCCTATCGTACTTGGATCCTAAAAGGTTTTGAAGCAACTAACAATTTTTTTCCAAGTGATTGCAGCTCCGTGTCGGTTCTATCTGTGATTGAGCATTCGAATGTTAAACCCTATCTTGTTTTTGATGTGATATCGATACCGTGGTTTTAATGTACACAAAATGTTACTGAAATTTTTTATGTAAACAAATAAACAAGCAAAACTGTCATTCATCAGTAGGTGTAGTGCAGGATGTCCAACCCACAGCCCGCCTTATGTATGCATGCGGCTCGCGGATCATTATACAACTTTCAACTGTTGTATCAAACACTACATCACTAAGTTAAGATAATTTAAAATCTATATCATTACTCGCTTGATCGTGAGATAGTGGACATTTGGAAGTGCTGGTGGGCAACAGATCCTTACCACGGGTTATGGATATACATTCAATTATTCTTCAAGATAATTTATGTTCCAAGTCCCTAAACATGGATCACGTTATGAGCGTGGTTATCAAAACAGTGAACTGATTATGATCGAAGTAGTTTAACTAAGGTCAATTCCAAGAGTTCCCCACGCAATTGGCGTCAGAGTATAATGATCTTACATTTTATGCTAAAGTAAGATGGTTCTTCCTTGTAAAAATTTTAAAAGGAGTGTTTCATTTGAATCAAGAAATATAATAATTGTAAGCAAGCAAGTTACAAAATATCCCACAATTTCAAGATATGGAGCGGGTATGCAAAGTAGCATTTCTAGCAGACACAACTAACAACTTAAATAACCTGAACATTTGCTTGCAAGGCAAAGACCAATTGGTTAATAATATGTCTGATCTTGTCTCATTTCAAATGAAATTTCATTAACTTACTACATCGTCATTGAAAGTAGACGTGACACAGTCGTCGGCGAATAAATGTACATAGTTCATTAATATCAAACTTGAACCTTAAGTCTGAAAACCGATTTCAAGATTTCCAACACTACAACATATTAAATTTTAAATTTCACCAGGTTCTACCAAAAAAAGAAAAATATCTGGACAAGGAGAAATATCCCTCGTTTTTCAAGGTTTGTGGAAGATTCAACTATTTAGAAACACTTGTGTATGAACAGCGTTTCAGTCGGATGAAGAATATTAAGTTAGAAAACGAATAACCGATCCTCATTCGCAGCACTTTTCGCAAATAGCTAACATTTCTTTCGACATCAATACTGATGCACTTAGTTCTGTCAAACAAAGTCGAAAGTCACATTAAAATAGTTATATTTTTAATACTTCATTTAATATTTACGTTTAATTTTCAGTGTTTTTTTTTCACTCATAAAAAATGTTTAAGTATTTTTTCAAAGAAAGAAGTGGATGCGGCCCGCTGGAAAATTCTATTTCTAAAATTTGGCCCGGCTGCTGAAAAGGATATTGCTACTCCAACCTTTTTTTTTTGCCTTGCAGAGATTAAGGAGCTGTCAGCCATTCCGTGAGATCGTGGACGTAGTGAACGCTCTTCGGATTTTCATTTGACTTAAATGGAGGAACAGTGAATTATCTGAATCGCATTCCAACATCATTTCTCAGCCACAACACGCTTCTGGCTCATTAGGATCCTTACCGTAATAATTCTACCTCGTGACAAGTAGCGTTAGATCAATCTTAGCTAGAAAAATTCTTTCTTTTATCGGTAAAACCGTATTTGAAGCAATTTGGCATGTAAAATCTTTATTATTATTTAGTATGAATCTCAAGTTGTACACATCTAAATGTTAGGAGTGTTAATTATTTTTGATACTCCATGATGGCCGTTGCAGCGAAGTATTAATTTTACTTATCTCGCTTTTTAAAGTAAGATTGTTTTCATTCTAATAGAATAGGGCTTAACACATGCATCAATGAAATACTAAATGTCTCCATAAGCTATATTCAATATAGCTAAAAAACAAAAAATCGCATTCTCTGGAAACCTCTATATGTACATTGAAGTGTCTCAATGATGGGAGCCAAATGTTAGTGTCACCATTGGTGAACTAATATTAATTTTAATGTAATTTTAATTTTTGTGCGCTATCACAGTATAATACACATTTAGTGTCATGTAAACTGCCGTCTTTCACGCACTAACTCGCTCGGTTATTCCTATGACTGGTCTTCTTTACCCTGGCAAGCTGTGACTGCTGGAGTTTCCCCAGCCTCGGTGGACAGACGAATACTCAGAGGACAAACGAACGGTCGGTGGGCAAATGAAGGCTCGGCAATGCGGGAATAGCGCGTAGTGTCTCCATCGCCCGTGCCGCGCAACGAGGATGGTACACACTTTGACAATAAATTTGGCCGCCACTGAAAAATTCTATCACTCTTATTTTGCACAATCTGACATCAATGTCATCCCAGGACACAGTAATGCAATACTGGCAAGCCAGTATTGCGTTACTGTTTCTTAGGATGACATTGATGTCAGATTCTGCAAAATAAGAGTGATAGAATTTTTCAGCGGCGGCCAAATTTATTGTCAAAGTGTGTACATCATAGAAAACTGGACAAGATTGCACGGCAGAATCAATGATTACTACCAACATTTTGTGTATGTTCTATCAATTGAATCATCGTAGACTTGAAGTGCAACATGTACGTGTTCGATAAACATACGTAACTCCAGTATTACAAATTATGAGATCAGAACACAGTGTAACGCAAACCATAACATAAATAAGTTATCTATAGTAACTGACATACATAAAGTATACCCTGAATCCACATTTAGTATATTATGGTTTGTAAGGAGGTTTCAAATATATGTGATGTCTTGCAAGGATTTGTTCCTATTAAAGCACAACACTGAATTCACTTTCATGACATAACTAATATCTCTCTAATAATTGATTGTTGATTGCCAAAAGATCATTCATTTGTTCAGGAGAACGATTGCTCTACTATTTATGAAATGTCAGAACATCGCCACAGAAATGTTGAAATTTGGTGCAATCTACCGATTTTGACTTTTTCTTTAACACAGGGTTGTGCCCTGTCTTTAAGTGCACGAATTTTTTCCGAAATCTTATAAAATGATACAAAAGCACGTAGAAAATAAGAAGACATATACTCTATAAACTTTAATTTTTCATTTATTTCGTTTTTCGATTAAGCGATTTTAATACTGCAATACCGGTCGAGTACCAGCGTGGCTTCGTCCCCTCGCAGACCACGAATAACAGACCGAGCCTACTGTCAGGCTCGAGCTTACGTCCAGGCTCGGTCCTCTGCGCTGTATTTCCGGCATTTGACCGGCAAAGGTGACGCTGGCAGCGACAGAACCGCTAGACGGCGTTTACACGACACTAACACACATAAATTCGATTTACAAACCTGACGATATCTCTTTAATATTGTATGTAATAATTAAATAAGAGAAGTAATTTTTGTTTCTTTGAAATGAAACACGAGAAACTATCGTCAAAAACAAATTATGCCTGTGGTAAATATCTTTATTGATGAGTCAACAAAATAAAATGGAACTATGCATAAACTACACACCATGCACCTGTTACATGAATCTGGTTGACTCAAGGACATACCAGTTATCTACAGGACCGTTAACGGGTAAATTATGTACTAAATTTGTGGTGGAACTTGTGAGATACACAACCTCACCTTTTATGATTTTTAACATTAGTAAAGTTGTGTTTTATTTAGTGTTTGTAATTGTATATACTAACATTGAATTTGTAAGTTCCAAGGTCACAGAATGTCAAGATGAATATACGAGATCTTTGGCGAATAAAGAACAGTTGAAAAAAAGGTTTGGTCGAAAGAGGACGAGTTGGTTTTGGAGGGAACATGTATTGAGAGAAGAGATGAAAGAGAAAGGCTCGATGGAAAAGCCACGAAGAATCCTAGCGGGGTTAGTAACAGGAAAATAATAGGGCAGAGAAATTAGGGTTATGATAAAGATAATGGAATATGAATTTGTAATTGGTAATTGGTTATTTAATGGAAAATAGACGATATAAGATAAGTAGAAGGTGTTTTATTTAATATTGAGACTGTAATATAGCCAAAGGAGTTGACTTAAAGTTCGTGTGGTAAGATTTTGTTAATATTGATTTGATTTACAGCGTGAGTATCGAAATTAAACCAGCGACGGACAAAGAGGAATAAATAAAATTCCTATGTACTGGTCTGGTGCTGGAAATATAATCAAAAGTATTATATTAAAAGTATTATAAAGTAACATTCACATATGTTCTACATAATAAGGGAACTATACAAATGGGACGTTACAAACTCCCAGACAGTTCCCCTACCAGGTAGGTATCAATAATGTTACCATCCTCGGATCCGGTCTCTCGTACATGAACCTGGTGCCATTATGAGGAAAGAGTAGACACGAGAATAGAATGAATTCACCACTTTCCTCCTGGTTGCACGTAACTTCTGTCTTGTGATAAAGAGGGACTCCTGAACCCCCCTTATTCTTTACTTTTTTATGTTACTTCTCTGGTCATGCTTGCTTTCTATTAATATTCCTCAGCTTTATTCTTAAGACCAGAACTACTGGATGCTACATGTTTCTGCTCTTATGTACGGATACAAAAGTTGCTGTGTTAATGATAACATCGAAAGGAAAATTGATACCTTCGAAATCTTTTTATTTTGTTGTATGTCTCAAACGCAAAGAATGTCAAGGAAAGGAGAGTCTTAATCGTATACAAAGAACAACCTATTACATTTATTTAAAAAAATGAAGGCCCAACATCTGTAACAAATTACAAGCACGACAGGCCAAAGATACCACCAGTCACGCCTCATCATCAAAGGAAAATACCAGTAAAATTATCGTTGTATCGCCAAAGGACACAGGCACAAATGGTTCAGCTGCACATCGACAAATATTTTCTGCTCTGCTGCTTCCAGATCAATGTAAAACGTCAAACACCGTCAGGAGATAGTGTTTTAAGGAGAACTATATGGCGAATGATTACAAGATTTCTGGGGTATGCCGCGTTGTTTCTTAGATAGTATAATCTTTTGGCTTTCATTCTACAGGGACGGTGGGTGGTTCGAATCCCCGTCCGGGCATCCAAATTTGGGTTTTCCATGGTTTCCCAAATCACTCCAGGCAAATGCCGAGATGCTTCCTTCAAAAGGCCACGGCCGAATTCCTTCCCATTCCTTGCCCCTCATCCTTTCCCGTCTCTAAAGACATTTTCCAGAGTGTTCTACAAAGAAGGAAATGAGAAAAATATGTTTCTTCAGGACGATCATTTTTTCAGAAATTTTTGTCTGGCTGATGATGATACCGATCAATATATTCCTTGGCAATATTTGTGAAGAGTCAGATGTACTTTTTTGGACGTTTTTCTTCAATAAAAGTAATGTGCATCTCGAACTATCTCTTTACCTCATCATCACAAATGTACAACCTGCAATTTTCAAATTTATTAAACGTCAGCGTATATTTTTCAGAACAACATTACAACGCGACCTCAATTCATGGTCCAGCCATCTAGATTTCGGTTGAGATTGAAATCGTTCTGATTCCTGGCCCATAATCGTTTCTCGGTTCTAAAGTACTAATTATAAAAATCTAATGACCCTATAGTCCACAAACCGTAGTTCCAGTAGGACGAGGAACGAGGGATCCTGCAAGCATAATTCTGTCTCGCCACATCAATTACAAAACGATGTGCAGCAGGAAGCTGCTTCTTGAATGAATTTAAATGTCAGAAATAAACGCTATGGTCGCGCAAATCCCCACCTCAAGTAGGAACTCGGAATATCCCAGGGCGACTTGCAAATCCCAGACATCCTGGTCGGTAGCGAGGGCGACAGTCAAATCTTCACGCATCCTGTACGCGGAACTAATGGCAAAGCGGCACGAAAGGTGAGGAAAAGATGCTGAGGTGGAACGTAATGGCGTTGCCCGGCGAACTTTAATAAGATCCAGGAACGGAAACAATTTTTTTCTTTTTTTTAATCAGTCACTCTACAAGTTATATTCATCTCCACATTCCAAGTCTTGAATTGTCCGTTTCACTTAGTTTAATCGTTTTCTTTCTCTAGGTTCATTCTTCAAACGTGACCTCCACTAATTACTTAATAAATCCCTTAACACAATACCTCGGCTGCAATGATTATTTACCACAAATGTCCTGTTATCATTTTAGTAAGTAATTTGTCTACTTAATTTGTAACATCATTTTAGAGGGTAGAACCCCAACCGCTTTAAGTTTCCTTCATTCTAGGTGCTCAAATAACCAAAGTCCGAAATACAAACTGGTTTGCTATGTAGATTCAGCTATAGAAAATTGTTTCTGCGTCTCAGGTTAAAGTTTGATGCCATCATCGACAAGAATTCTTTTCTTTAAGGCCTTTCATTGGTTATAAATTTTAATTGGGTTGGTATTCCAAAATAGTACAGGGAAGCCTTTGGCAGCTTGGGTATTACTAATCTTATTTGTATATATGTTCGTTTGGGCCACCTAGGTCCACGTTAAGCCTTTGTTTTGGCTTAATTTTGCTGCGGATGTGTACACATTAGTGTTACAACTAGGGTTGTTGGCTCTGGAATTGACCTACAGTTAAGCATGGAATCCGAAGCACGGAAGCCTTTAAGCGTACTTCACATTACACAGCAAGCTGTGTTAAGCCGCGTTCCCACGATCTCTTGTAACGGAGGCGAGGCGGGACGGGACGGGACGAATACTCAACAACATGCCATGGGAACAGGGCCGCCTCTGCTAGCGGAGATGAGACGCAGCTACCCACTCTGTGTCGGTAAACATCACAGGCGTGTGTAGCGGTGCGCTGTTGACATCGGTTTGCAGCAGAGGTGCGCACCCCTTCTGTTGCTGTAAAGTGCTCTGTGCCAAACGACATCAGGCAACGTGGTGGGGAGGTGGCGACGAGGCAAGCGAGGGCTAACCTGCGGCGCGCGCTCGTCGCTACACTTCGGCTAGTGAGGTCCCGTCCCGTCCCGCCTTCGTTTCAAGACGTCGTGGGAACGCGGCTTTAGAGGTGAAGGTCAGGTTAAAGGCTTATAAAAATCCCCTTCGAGACACCGATTCGAGCTCCAATCAGACGCCTTAACCACTGCGCCACCAGGCCGCTCAGTGATCTTATTTACTTACCTATTCCTATATTTGACTTGAATATCATTTAGTGTGCTCAGGCTTCTTACTTTCATACACAAGATTAAGTTTCTGTTTGTCATGAGAGTTACATACATTTTTCCTCTTTAATAAGCTTTTCTGTTCGTTACTTGCTAACTTCGAGTGGCTATATGTAAGTTTTAGTGCTTTTAGTGCAGCGAGTCAGGAGGGAGAGCGGTTAAAATTCTGCTGTGGCGTTCGGGAGGACGCGGGTTCGATTCCAACCATGCTGATTTGTATTTTCCCTGGTTTCCAGAAATTACTCCAGCATTATTCGGATAATGCCGTGTCTCCAAATCATTTTACACGACTTCATCGGTGACTAGTCGGAAAGACCTAACAGCTAAAAAAAAAAAAAAAAAAAAGTTGCTCTACATCTCCAGTCCTCAGCTTCCACAAATTGCTCTGTACCTTCGTTTATTTTCTGTACCCACCTTTGTCTCGGCTGTCCAGTTGATCTTTTGCCCCTTGGTTTCGTCTATCTATTATTTTCAATAATCTCACTGACGACCTAGCCACATGACTGGATATTATTATACTTGTTAAGTATAGCTGTTTAAAAGATTTTGTTGTTTTCGCAGCCGTCATATTAACATAAATTGCTTACGGGATTAACGCTGCGTTAATCCCGTAAGCAATTTATGTTATAGCTGTTTATGTTTTTACTTTGCTTCGTCTCAAACTGTAATTACATCATATTCTCCTGTAATCACAACGCATTCACTTCTAGAGGCGCGTAGAAAACCTTCCAGTTGGTTGCTCGATAAATATCATGGCCCTTTAAGCTAACCACATTAGTCAACTCACAAACCAATCATCGAATCACTTCAAGGCAGAGACATTGGATTTTAAACGCTCATCTCCATTTGAAGCTTGTCAACGTCTCTAACTATCCGATTTATTTACACAAATTCTTTGACTCCAGAAAACCGTGCATCAAACCAGTAACCAACTTTGCGTGTCAACCATAAAGCAGAATCACATTTTAACTCTCAATTAATGTAAGTTTGCTTTACTTTGCACTTAACGTGAATATGCTAATTTGATCGCGATGAAATAAATAAGCATATGTTTTCATAGTTTAAAGGAGAAAAGTCCTGCGTCGAATATGGGTACATAAGTTCTTGAGTGTTCTTTAAATCCACAGTGATGTCGAATTTAGGTTCCACATTAAAAACTGTGCTTCAAACATAAACTGAACGATACTCTCATGCTATTTACAACAAAAAGTTTTTATACTCTCGACGTGGTGCTCGGTATCTAAAATCGACTCGTCGTGCAGGACTTCGGTATATACGTCATATTCAGGAGCCTGTAGTTACGTGTATCATGGCGTTACACTATCTGCTATGTTATTATTTTATGAGGGAAAAAAGGGGGGCAGGGAGGAGATTGTATGAAGGGACTTAAGAGTGGTTTTTCTGAGTCTGCAGGGGGCGTCCATTAATTACGTGAGCAGTTTTTTTTTTTTTTTTGTAAATCTTGACTCCGCACTCCCCCTTGGTGAGCATTGTTGAGATCTGGTAGGAAATCCCCTCCCCAATCTCTATTGGTGAGCGAGATCTGTTTCGTCGGACCCCCCTCTCCCTATTTGTGCTCACGTAATTAATAGACGCACCCACAGTAAATCCCAACGGCTCTCTACATGTGCACAGGTTTGGAACCTATAGGACCCCTACTGGATCTGGCATTGCTTCCACTTGGGCCATGTCCTTTCTGTCAACTTCCCTTTCGCTCTCATTGGGTTAGCTCTTCTATTTTAGGGTTATATCAACTACAGATACAAAAAGTGTCAACTTTAGCACCATGTCTAATTCAGGTTGTCGGCTATACAGGCAATTTCTAACATTGTATATGTTTCCACTTATAATTTACCAGCAACTGTTAAATGTAATAGAACAGAGATATTTAGGATGCGGAAAATGATTTTAGGATGTATAGTTGTGAAATAGTATGGTCATAAAAAAATAAATTCTTTATGTGTCGGCTATTGGTGCTCTTACCTTATAATAAAACTAAGGTTTATGTAGTTTTGAAACTATGCCTCACTGCATGATAATGTCCTACTATGTTCCACCGTTTTGTTTGTTATGGGTTTCCCAATTTTTTGGACTAAAAATTTGGTCACCGTAGCAATCTTATCTCTAAACCAGATCTTACACGATAAACAATATCGTTATTACTTTGTTATGTTGACAATAATTTTGACTGTGTAGGGTGAAAAAATTGTATTGGTGGTCGATATTGATGGAGTGTTGATGGAGATCCGTATTTTCTGTTATTCGGCGGTCAATACTGGAAAGTGGTGAGGATTTTGTCAATATTATTGACCGTGTAAGTGCGAACGTCAATATTTCCAATACTCAGTTCAATTCACATTGCGCTTCGATGAAGTGTAACAAGTGGCGACAATGACCGACCTCATTACCATCTGATATTTTCATTCACAAATCAAATACGGATCATCAGCAGATGCATAAAGAATTTCATAATTCAGAACAGAGCAATTAAAATAATGACCAACCAAAAACACGGATATTTTGTAGATCTTTATTTAAATATATGAATATTCTCCCGTTTCCATGCATTTACATCTTCGAATCTAACCTACTGTTTTATAGAAATATTATCGGTAAAGATTCAGCACTCAAAACCAAACGCATATAAAAACTAAAGAGTAATAATAAGGAACATTTCACTAAGGGATTAAAGCATGTACTACTATAATCAATCTTTTTCAATTTTTATGTTTTGTTTACGGTTTCAAAAGAGTTAGAAAACATTGCAAAAACTGTTTATAGGAATTTGAAACGTCAAGTTTATTTTAAAATTTCGTCGACTTGGGGGTACGATAATTTTTTGGTTTTCCAAGAATATCCAATTGCCGACCTGCATATTTCATTCTTAAATGCTTAAAACATACCCACTATGTTCTATGCGATTTCCTCACTATTTAATTCGCTGTGCTTGTCAGGTTAAAAAAAAACTTCAAAGCAATTAGTATTATACTGTATTTCAAATAATTAAATTGTAGTCTACTGTAACACTGTTTTAAAAGAAATCATCTGAATCAGGTTCTCCAGTATAATAACAAAATTTGTCATGGACTGCGCAGTGTGCGGGCAACTGTGGCACTGTTTCTTTGTAAAGTACCTCGCTAGGCTATCAAGTTTTCTTCACCTCCATCATTTGAAATGGTATACGATGAGTTAATTTTCCTTAGTAAGAAAATTATGCAAACAGCAAACAGGTAAGTGTAACTGCTGTAATTTTTGGCGGCTGTACGTTGATAGGTTTTTGGAACAAATAAGACCATGAATTCAGTATCTCGAATGCGTTCTCTTCAACTATGCGATCTCATGACAACCTTTCAGTGGATATTTGTAGAGGTTTATTAATTAATCCTTGGGAGTAGGGTTTCAATAAATTATTACTTAATGCAAATGCCTGCTCAACAACAAACACATATGGGTAAAGATTAGTCATATTCGTCAAAATTGCAGGTGAGGTTCAATTCAATTTTCATGCAGGAACAATTCTCCGAATCTACAACAGAATATCACCCCTCCATCTAATATTCAACAGCACATTCCAACATCACAATTATTAACTCCTTCTTCGAATTAACTGCAGCCAACAGCACGATACTGAAAAACCCCTTGCAAATATAACACAAGATACCTGCGTTATTTCGTTTCGTTAAAGTTACATGTTTTCTATACAAGGAGCTTACCGTATTTCAAAATTGATGTCGCATTCTGAATTCGTGAGGTATGTAACCACACGTGAGTATTAGCGGTTTTGATGTGTTTGATCAAGTATTTTCATTAACTTCAATTTCTGAGGAAAATGTGGAATTTGTAGTATCTGTTATAGCCAATATACGTACTTCTGTTCAAGTAGTTAATGCGTTTTTGTATTTCATTCACTTTACTAACTACATACAAAGTATGTACTGTCTTCTACTTAGGCGTTAGAGGGGGGGGGGGGGCTGACTCGAGGCCCTGATCACCGGCTGCAGAGTGCAGGGGCCCCCAGCCTCGGAACCAGGAATTAGCTTATTGTCGCCCAGCCAGTTTGTAGAGCTAAAAAACAAAAATAGGTCGCCCATTTTACCCCAGGCGCGAAATTCCTAGCGCCGGCCCTGCTTATAGTTAAGCAGTGAAGGGAGACAATCGTACCAGCTCATACCTGTGTAAGAAGTGTCAACCATTCCTTCCTCCATGGTGTCAACTAGCCAACTAATCCAATTAGTTCCAAACACCA